>OX461810.1:2667552-3238660 GCA_949802685.1 Dicyrtomina minuta | reverse complement strand
GAAGAATTCTTAAGTTTTTATATTCATCATTTGGTTGTAAAGTCTTTATTATTATCAGATGGATAATCAGTGGGAGGTCGTTTCCACGAAAACGAAAACGAAAATTAGAAAGGCGTTTGGGTATTTAAGTGTACTGAGACAAGTATGGAGGAAGCTAAGCCTTTTACATTCAGAAAGGTATTGTTTTCAGGTAGAAGGATTAAAAAAGGGTATTTTGTTGAGACGACTGTGGAAAAAGTAAGCCTTTTACATTTAGTGAGGTATTGTTGTCAGGTAGAAGGATTAAAAAAGGTTATCTTGTTTTTGAAAAGGAGTAAGAACCTGTACAATTTTATATTTATTTTCGTGTTTAGACTTGTAATTTGATATGAAGTGAATAAATATCATGTTGTGAACTTCAAAATTCTGTTTGGACTTGTACTTTATTAAAAAATATATTTGTGATAATATGAAATACATATGTGGGGGGTGTGGACTTGTCTTGGTAAGGGTAATTTACATTTATTTTATTTTCAAAGAAAACATACACATACTCATTTTGAGTTCAATTTGTTTTGTAAGTATTTTCTCAAAGTTGATTTTACATTTGTATTGATCTTAGCATTATTAGTCTTTTGAGAGTTTAAGTGTTTTTGTTCTTTTGGAATTATATATTTCTTTTGTGTCTTAGAAATCGTTTTACCTTTTGAGGTACGTTTATCACCTTTATAGTACAAGTTGTGTGTGTCATTTACAAAGATTAAGGGTGAATTATTACACTTGGAGACTGAATCTTTGATTTTATGAATATCTTTATCACTTGTAAAAGGTGATTCAACATCAAGTTCTTTTATCATCCCAGAGAAGTTACTGTGATCTTTTGAATTTAAGGGTATATTATTTTCATCTGTATATTTAATATTTGATTCAAGCATCAATGAAATGTAACTTTCAAATTCATTAACAAAAGTATTAGTAGGTTTGTAAGATAAAATAAAGTTTACATCGCTATCAAATTGATTTTGAATATTAGAATCTACTCGAGTTTCTACTACATTTGTAATTATTGATGGTATTTCTTCAATATTTTGAGTATGTTGAGACAAAAAATCTTGGATAAACAATGACTTGTGATCAGATGTGAGTACTTGATTTTCATATCTTCTGAAAAATGATTCGAAGAGATCAATTATCCGTGTTTGATGTTGAGTAAAAATTGTATTTATTGTATGAATGTAATCAGGAGTCTGTAAAAGTTGTTCTTGAGATGGTGAATTAGATGGAGTTGTACTTGAGTTACTAGCTTTGTAAATTGTAGATTGATTGAATGTATTGTAAGACTCTATTGAAAAAACAAATTAAATTTTATCGTTGTGTAACAGACCATAAAAATGGTATTAATTAATTTGAAAAGAACTTAAAGTAAAACACATAGTCTTGACTTACCGAGTTTAGAGATTTGGTTGTTTATTGTATTCGTTGTGTGGTTCAACATTTTATATATGAGTAAAATAAACGTTAAATTGTAAATCAGAGAGTAAAATACATGTTGAAATGTAAATCAGAGACTAAAACTTTTAATAACTTGGTACGAGTGAAGCTTTGAAGAAACTTGGAATGTTAATAATAGTTTTCAAGAGCAAAAAACCACTTTATATAGTGGAAAAACGCCATGTTTTATTATGTACTTACCTGATTTGACTGCTTGATCTGAAAAATAACATGAAACTCTAACTACTCTGCCATTTTACCGACATTAAGTGTGGACTTGTATTATTTCTTAGTGAGTGTACTGGTATGAAAAATATTCGAGTGTGAGATAAAGAGAATACATTTAAGTAAAAATATATGAAATGTGAGAAATTTGCTGGGATATTGGGATATTGAGCTATTGGGCTATTGGGATATTGGGCTATTGGGATATTGGGATATTGGGACATTAGGACATTGGGCCAGAATTTACCTTCAGGCTATTTCGTATATAGTTACAATGTAATACATACCTTCTACATATATACGAAGTGTAAAAGACATGGAAATGTGTGCTTGATATATAGAGCTATATAGAAGCACGTGATGGTGAAATAGATTCCTGGTAAGACAACAAAAAGTCCTAAGTGTAAACGTTTGGTTGTAAACTTGGAAAAAAACTGATTATTTGGTTAAAAAAAATGATTAATTGATGTAAAACTTAATAAAAACTGAATGATTGAGTTAAAACTTGGAGAAAAAACTGATTAATTGTGGAAAAAAACTGATTAATTGGATAAAATGTAATAAAACGGCTTAATTCATATATAGTTACAATGTCATACATACCTTCTACATATATACGAAGTGTAAAAGATATGGAAATGAGTGCTTGATGTATAGAGCTATATAGAAGCACGTGATGGTGATATAGATTCTTGTTAAGACAAGAATTATAGTAAACGTTAGAGTCTGAAGCGTAAACGTTTGGTGGTTGAAATTAGAAAAAGTGATGAACTCTGTAATTCTTGGAAAGGGTGCGCCATGGGGGTGCTCACCGTCCGCATCGAAGAGGGTTAGGTTAAGTCCCATTACAAAAATAACGCCTGTATAAAGGATGCGCACACAGCCTTACAATATAAAGCACATACCACTTATGCACATAAATTCTGGTTATACAAATTAACATGCAAATAATCGGGAGCATTAAATAAGATACCCCTGTATGAAGGATAGGCGTCTTAAGAAAGGGTAGGGTTCTTGGAAAGGGTGCGCCATGGGGTTAGGATAAGGTTATAGGCATATACCGTCTGCATAAGGGATACATCTGCATGACCCTTAGGTTAACCCTATAGCAATATAGAACGGCGGTACCCTTTGTCCCTATGCATTCCCATGAATTTGATTGACAGGAGGGCGGGGCTAACTCACTAATCCCTTAGGAAATGACAGAATCCCCTAACCCTCACTACTTTTACCTGATTTTGTATTCTAAGCCTGAATAATCTGTTGAAAAAAAATGTTAAATACTGTTTTTAGTGTAAATTTAATTTAGTTCCCAAAACAACTATTCAAAATAAATAAGAAAATTTGTCGTACTTTAAATGAAAATAAAAAGTACTTACGATCCTATTGCTTTGGATACAGCCAATTTCAAAATTTTTCTTATGTGTACGGAGTAAGGATGATTGTCTTGCAGCGTGCTTTTTCTCAAGGAAATCACGTCCAGCGCTACCCTTGCTGCCTTTTTAAACTCGCCTTGTTCAAACAGCAGCTGTGCTATGTGCTGCTTCGTCAAAATTGTATCCGGATGCCTTAGACCCAATGACATGGTTCGTCTATGAAGCACCTCCTTAAAAAAGTTGATTGACTCATCAAATGGCATCTGACGTGACATCGCATGTACCAATGAAAGTTTTGTATTCAAAGTCAGCGGGTTATCTGAACCTAACTCCTTGGACCGAACCCGCTCTACTTGAGTGTACATTTCCGTAGCGCTTTTGTAGTCGCCAAGTTTGAACAGAACATCCGCAAGACTATTTTGTGTCGCAGCAATATCCAAATTAGATGAGCCAGGGCGCTGCTTTTGATGTTCAAGAACATTTCTAAAAATACTTTTAGCCGTTACATGATCACCATGGCTACTGAGTGCGTTCGCATAGTCGCATTTTAAAAGAAGTGTGTCTCTATGATGCTTACCCCGCACCTTTTCTGTACTGTGGATCAGTGCCTGGTACTCTTCTGCTGCCTCGTCGTACTTTTTTTGCTTCATCAAAATGCCAGCCATCCAGCCTCTAGTTTTGAGTGCGAAACTCTGTTTAGCGCCATCTGTGTGAATTTTTGTGTTTTCTTGTAAAACTTCTTGAAACATTTTAAAAGCCTCGGCGTATTCTCCGCGGTCGACTTGAAGCGCCGCTGTGTTAAATTTGACAGCTAAAAGGACAGGATCGCTAGGCTTGTAGCATTTTTCATGCTCGCGTATCACTGCGCTGAATTTTTTAAGCGCGCATGCGTAGTTCCTCAGGGCCCTTAAGGCGCTGGCTATACAAGCTTTAAGGGCTAGTGTCTCATGGTGATTCTTTCCAAGCAGCTTCTTCTGCACTTTGTATATTTCCTTGTAAATTTTCATTGCTTGTTTGTACTTTCCTTGACTCATAAAGACATCCGCCATTTTCCTTTTCAGTGCCAAGGTTTTAAAATGTTCTGGACCAAAATTTATTTGTGTGGCTGTCACTAATTTTTTGAACAGGTTAACAACCTGGACGTAGTTTGGTTCGTACGGTTGGATCAGAATGACGTCCAAAGAGGTTGTGAGGTTTTCACAGTCTTTAGTTGAAAGGTCGTACGGTAGGTGGCTTGTCACATGAAAAAAATTTGCAATTAAATCCTCAGTTTCTGTAGAATAACTGTCCTCTCTATTGAGCTTTGCCTCTAAATACTGTACAAGTCTCATGGAGTGACCAATCAGTAGCTCTGTATGATTTGCAAAGTCTCGAGAAAAAAGGTTATGATTGCTTGAACTGCATTTAAGAATTTCTACAGTGACGTCTTGGATAATTTTGTTAATTGAAAAGAATCGGTCTTGAGCTGCTTGTTCAATTACAAAATAATTCTCTAACAATTCCAATGCTTTAACTAAGAAGTCTTCTGGTACCTTGGGGTATAAAAACTTGAACAAGTCTGATGAAATGCAGGAAGACTTTAAATGGGAAGCAATGCAAAGAATTCTCATTGCAAGGTCTCCCTCCTTTGCTTTTAGTATTTTAAGAAAAACCGCGTTCCACAGGTCGGCCAATGTTTGCTTTTGGGCGCCAATAGAAACATCAATCGACCTCGTTTTTAAAACTTGTCGATTTCCACTTTTGTAATTTTCTATTAAATCTTTCATTGCATATCTTGGAACTGATAAACATTTTTGTTTTTCCAAAATACAATTAACTGAGGACGAAAGGGCCATTGGAAGATGCCCAAAAAGGAGGCCAAGTTCTCCTGCGCTTTGTAGGTTTTCTTTCGTTTCCGGTAGTTTGAGCTGTTTTAGTAGAAATTGTACGCTTTCAGTGGGTGTCCATGGGTCGAGTTGAAGTTTTAATTGGTGGTTCCAATTTTTGTTTTTGGATGTGACCAGAATTGTACAGTTAGCGTAAGCTTTGGAAAAAGGTGGCGGGAAAAAAGATTGAATTCCAGTGAAGCCGTTTGAATTGTCGCCGTGCAAAGACTCGGCATTGTCAAAAATAAGCAAAATTGTTTCCGCGTCATGCTGAACTAATTTCCTGTAGATTTCTTTTACGATGGTTTCCAATGGTTTTGGTTTTTTATGGAACTCACTTTTAATTCGCAACTCCGTTGCAAGGTTATTTGTAAATTGGGCTTTAGTTTGAGCAAAATTGCTAGCGTCGATCCATATAATGTGAGTGTATTCCTGACCATATTTTTGTATGTACATACGCACTGTTTCCGTCTTTCCTGATCCAGCAGCTGCTGCAATGACGCACAAGGGTGTCGGCTTGGGAGTAGTTGTTTCATGTTTAGCTTCGCAACTGAATTGTCCTAATTTTGTGTGAAGATCCTTTAGAAATTCCTCTCGTCCAGTAAATGTAAGTATTGGGCTTTGCAGTTGGAACCGTAAGCTCTCCAATGGAACTGCCTGTATAAAATAAAAATTCATGTTTAATACAGTATTATATTTTTTTTTAAAAATAGTACTAAATTAAAATAATGAACAGCAATCGCAAAGAGGTGAAAATGTTATCACAAAAATGTGGAAACATCGACAGTACGAGTGTTGATAGATACAAGGGCCAAATTACAAGCACAAGGGATTGGCCAGAACACAATCAACAAAGGGTAGTACGAGTTATTAGGGTTCAATAATTTAGGGTACGACTAATTAGAGTAGACTTTTATAGGGTATGCAAATTAAATGTACTTGAGTGTACAAAGAATCTAGGTGGGAATATTAGAGGTACGAGAGCTACAAAACAAAGAGATGAACTAGAATGCAGTCAAATTAAATCAAATAACTAACCAAAATTGTAGAATTTACAGTTTTCAATAATATCTACGTAATATATCTACTAATTAAAGTAATATTTAGTACACCTACTGAAAGAGTTGCCTCACCCCGCTCATCAATGATCTCATCCAATTTACTCCTTTGCCTGTCAAATTTGACGTGAAGATCTTTAATTAAATTAGAGCCTGCGAGCTCTATGCTGAATGACTCATCCCGTACAATGCGTTCATACATTGCATTGCCAAACTTGTCCATGTTTTCATCCGTATCAAACATCACACACGAAAAGTTAATTGGAGTATCAACTGCAAAATTTTCTTCTATTCCCAGGTTTTCCATTAACAAGGCATCAGGATTGTCGGTTTTGGTGTGGGTGAACGTCATTTTATTTTCGTAAAGGTATATTACGAAAAAAAAATGAAATAATTTAATATCTTACTTTCAACGTGCTACTTCTAATGTAGGTAGCTTCTTTCCTAACAAAAAAAATAAATAAAAATCTGAATTAAAATTATGTATGTTAATTTATTACAAAATCTAAGAAATAAACGTGACACACAAGAGTAATCAAAACATCCATAGGTTCATGATTTAATTATTACAGCGTATGCTGACGTTATTACTTACACGACAGACAATAAAGAGAGTGGACGGTGTGGACGGCACAGTGAGTAAAAAACAAGTCAGAGATGCGATATGGAATAAGAAAACTTCTTTGCGACTCGTTCCGCAGCAGCTCGTAAACAGAACTTTACACTCAAGTTTCTTGTGGCTTAATGGAATCTGAGCTGAGTCACGCACGACTCACTCAAGAAGTCAAATGTAGCGTAAAATTGCAGCACAAATCATGGGTTCGAAACCCAACTTTTAATAACGTAATTTGTGGGTGACCCCTGCTAACTCGGCTGCTGATGTAGTCTGGTCTGGTGCTTGCAGCTACACTGGGTAGTGGACTCAGTTACAACGTCACAATTAGACACGTACATACATACAGTTCTTGGAATTCAAGCAGCCACTAAATACCTAAAGTGCCAATTTAATTCACATGTACGTAATGTAAAATCATTTGTGAGTGACCCCAGTCCAGATTGAAGGACGCACAGTTTCACATAATTATATGCACACAGTGCTGACGATAAATAAATAAAAGCTATCTCTCTCGCCTCGCCTGTTTAATACAGATGTGATCTCATCCTCATTCATAAACCGACGTGATTTGCAAGAATTGCAGCGTAACATGACGATGTACTTATAAAAGAGCCGCTCACATATTATGTGGGACCAAAGAAGAAGTGATTTAATAGATATAGTAAGTTAGGAACCAAAATGACCCATATCCAATTTAAGCTTCAATCAAAATGAACTTTGTCATAACAAAACATGCGTACAATGTTAATTAGAAAATTTGAAAATGAGCAAAATTTTCTAATTTCATGATTTTAAAAAGTGCAAAATTCTCTAATTTTATGTTTTAAAAAGGTACAAAATTGTTCTAATTCTATGTTTTTAAAAATATCCAAAATGTTCCTATTCCATGTTTTTGAAAAGTGCAAAATTTTCTAATTTTATTTTTTTGAAAGGTACAAAATGTTCTAATTCCATGTTTGTGAAAAATTTAAAATGTTCTATTTACATGTTTTTAAAAATTGCAAAATATTCAATTTATGTATATGCTTTCAAGAGATATTTAAATATTTTTGTAGATAGTGAATATTGGTTTTAGCTTAAAACTGATATAAGTCATTATAGTTCTTTACCTACGATATGTAAATTTTAATACGGTATTACAATGACCCGCGTTTTAATCAACAATAAATAATTAAAACAAGTCATTTCTACCAATTAGCAATAAAATGGCGAAATAAAACCAAAGTTAATTAATCAAATTTAATAATTAAGTTTATTTAAAAATAATTTACGCTTATTTAAGTACATCCATTAAACAGCTCCTATCAAATAATTACAAACACACGATTTAAATATGGTTCTATACAGCTCACAGTTTAGTTTAAAAATCTGTTTTTTACTTTTTTTGTGACAATTTATGAAAATAATAGTTGCATACCTAATAATATTTGCATAATATAAAGTCAGTAAAGATTTTTGCATTACTAAAATGTTATTTACCCTACTTTTTAGTGAATATAACAAATTCCTACGACGACATTGAGTAGTTAAACTTCATCAGTCTATCAATTACCAAATCAAATAGGCAGGTCGTGTTTTTTTAATGTTGTGTAGTGTGTACATCTCAATAGCTAAATCTTAAGATTCAAAACTGCCCTATTGAATTTCGTTCAATATGGTAGAAAGACTAATTTTGCGTAGTTGATTCCCACGTATGACGTAAGCTCTCTTTCAACTCACGAACAGCGCTTCGGAACGGTGGACGAAGATCCTGTGTGTCCGTTGCCGTTATTGTCATAGAGTTTTAAAAAGCATACCCAAGAAGAAAGAATTTATTTGACAAATAAATCACTGGCATACAATTATGCTTGCCCTGTAGGACACAGTATTCTTATACAATTGTTTATTGGTAGCCTTAACAGTAATATGGGGGAGTATTATAATTATAGTATATACGTGCTTTCGTTTTTCTTCTACGATTAATTTATAGTATTCTTTATTTGTGCACATTTAGGCTGTTGCCGAGTATGCTGAGTTTTACGTTGCCGATTAATTAAGACAACTTGGGAACACACAGTCGCAATTGTTACTAATTGTAAATTCATATCCATTTTTAATCGAGTCAAACAAATTAAAAATGAAATTCTACCCAGGACATACTTCTAATTATTTTTTAAACTTTTTAATTAAACTTACGCGACACGAAAGATATCTACAGATAGTTTAGTAGTGAAATCACGATATCCATCAACAGTTTACCTATAGATATCTTCAAGTTACTCATTGATAAAACTGTGTGAAATCGCTGTTTATCCATAGATAACTTACCTATAGATAAGTTACCCATGGATAATTTGGCACAATCTTATCATCCGGAAACTCAAATTTCCCATTGTACATGGAAAAGGAACGTCCATATATTACGTAATAAGACTAAAAGTGGGTACATAAAACAGAACAAGCTAACCATCTTCTTAATTGTGTGGGTGGGTGAATGTGAGTTACACGGTTATTTTTAACAGCGTAGGATATGAACGGACCATACACATCATATTGCATTACTGATAATTAGTTTAAACGAAAGTTATCCATTTAAAATAAGTTGTGTTTATTAACATGCAGTACAAACATTGATACAAGTTTTTGAAATTTAAATTTAAATGGTAAGTAATAGCAACTAAAGCTGACCACAAAAACTGAATAGTTAAGAACAGTTAGAAAATAAAAAGTTTTTTCATTTTTAACAAGTTTTTTAAAGGTGGGATTTGTCAAAATTTTGCCTTAAAGTATTATTTTATATCTGCATTATTCTGATTATTTATAGAATGAAAATGAACGGTGGGGTGCTCACTCCGCACAAGATTAAGATGGTCAATGAGTTGACGACGGTGACGGGACACGATGTAGAAGCAGAAGATGCAAAGTGCTGTTGGAATAAGTAAAATAACGATTGCCAAAGCCGCCACTCCGCTCCCACCAAAACTGAAGAAAATGAGGAAAAGAAGAAGAATTCCAAGAAGGCCAATTGTAATTCCTTCCATTATCAACCAGATTAAAATTAGAGTTGGTTTTCCCTGCAGCATTTAATCAAACAAAATAAATCAAAAATTACTTTACAAATTAATTCCATTTTAAATGTATCGTCTGTGTAGAACCAAAATGACTCGTATTTATTTGTAGCTAAAAACAATATCAAATGTCTACCAAAATATTAAAACACATCTTAAAAGCATTTAAATAGAACATTTTGCACTTTTTAAAACTATGTAAATCGAACATTTCGCACATTTAAAAAACATGTAAATAGAATATTTTGTACTTTTCGAAAACATGTTAATGGAACATTTTGCACTTTTCAAAAAACATGTATGTGGGACATTTTGCACTTTTCAAAAAACATGTAAGTGGAACATTTTGCACTTTTTAAAACTATGTAAATAGAACGTTTTACGCTTTTAAAAACATGAAATTAAACCATTTTGCACTATTGAAAAACATGTAAACGGAACAATTTGCACTTTTCAAAAACATGTAAATGGAACATTTCGCACATTTAAAAAACTCCTAATTATCATTTTACGCATGTTTCTCATTTTGTTTTTATGACATAGCTCATTTTGTTGGTAGCTTAAATTGAATATGGGTCATTTTGGTTCTTCACATACGATATGTAATAATTAAATTCAATGTATACAGCCTTACGTAATGCGCCCCCGCATAGAGTATGCATCCGAAGGCAAGACAAAGGAAACTCTCAGCAGCTTGTGTTCCAGGGTTTGAATTATATCCTGAGTCTAACCACATCATATAGCACAAAATTAGTTCTGATTTAGAATTTAACAATATTATTTATAAATTTATAAGATTCTGCCCATAAGCAGGAAAAAACAGTGAACATTTTTACATATGCTGTAAGCGTGCAAGAGCTCGTCGTCATCCTCGTCATCTAAATGTAGTTGACTTCTGCTATTGTCAGATGATGTCATAAATATTGTGGATACTCTCCAGATCAAGCTTATCCCACATATAATCTAGAAAAAAAGGAAATATATGTGTTCATTAAATTTAATGTAATACTAGGTGCGGGGTACAATTTAAAATACAACATTATTTATGTTAATTCAAAAAACTCACAATTATTAGTAACATTTAGTGTTTTAAAACCATGTACGCAAAATATTTTTAATTTGTCTAAAACATGTAAAGATAATTTTTTTGCAGTTTCAAAAAATATAATTATAAATGAAAAAAATTGCAGTTTTAAAAACCAAGTAGAACGAACTATGTATCTGCACTTTTTGGAAGCGTGTAAATACAACATTATGAACTTTACAAAAGCGTGTAAATACAACATAATGCAGTTCCTGAAAGCTTGTAAATACAACATTTTTCACTTTTTAAAAACATTATTAAAACATTATTATGTAGCTTTCTCAAGCACGTAAATCAAACACTTTGCTCATTCTAAAAACATGTAAATACAACATTTTGACCTATTCACAACACGTAAAAACAACATATTACACTTTTAAAAAACACCTGCAAAGAAAATTTGTAGCATTTTTCAAAATCTTGTAGTTAACGTTTTATACATTTGTCCTATTTCATGTTTTTTTTCTGTTTAAAATGTTTGTAGAACTTTTAGGTAAGACTTAATATGACTTTATTGACATTCGCAGTCACCATGTGCAAAAGCAAAATGGGAGTACATGCAATGTTGAAATTATTTAACTGTGTAACTAAAGTAAATGCAAGGAAATGTAGTTGAATTTTTACAATTCCATCACTTCACACAATTTTTAAATATTTTTCCACATTTGTTATAATAAACTAAGCTGCTATTATAACTATGAATTTATTCCGTCTTACTATTTGAAGGGCAGCAATAATTTTAGTCCACGTTTTCGGTCCACAGCCACAACATCGCTTTCTGCTACCCGGGCGGTGAAGACGGGGAAGAATTGAGTCAGCGTCTGGGATGATAGGAACGCTACACGTTTCAGTGTAGGGGGGTGGTGGTGGTGTGGTTAGTTTAGTATAGCTGTCTTGCATTATAAATAGTTTGATTGTTCCTTATTTTAAATGGTATTTAAATATTCTGCACTGAGCAAACTTTCAGTTTTTTTAAGAAATCACAGTTTTTACGCTTTAGTATACACTAAAATAAAAGCAAATAAATTATTTTGTGGTTAGTATTTCCTTCAGCGTAGCACTGTATGCACGATTAACACAGTGGGAAAAAGTCACTGATTTAATAATGTTACAAAATTAATAAAGTAAAATAAATAATTCTGCAGGAAATTGCGCACACGTAATTCACTTTCAACCCAAGGAAGAACTCCGCCATGTGAAAATTAAATTCAAGTTATGACTCTGCTGTTGCTCGCAAAGTAAAATTCAATTGTTGTGACTATAGAACCACTTTTTTTTACTGCCTGTGTATGAGTCATACACAACAGAGAGAGAGAGAGAACTACAGGAGCGTGCATAAATTAGGGAATACATTTTAGGTGGGGGGAAAGCAGAGCGTTTTAAGTTGCTCAGTCTTTTTAACAAGCGTGCACACAACATTTAAATTTTTGACTTTTGCACTGCGTAACTTGTGCACGTTCTCTTCGAACAGTCTTCAATTCAAGGTCAGTCATCCCCTCGCCAAAAAGCTCAATTTCTGCTTCTGCACGCAAAGTACATATAGCCTAATGTTCAACTTGTCAGCATAAGGGATACTCCATAAATGATGTGGCGTAAATCATATCTGCTTAACCACCCTCCCACTTCACACATGTTTCTTGATTTTAACATTACGTGAACGGCTATGTTTAACGTTGAATGCAAATAATATTTGCGTACACTCACGCATACTATCGACGACATCATTAATGGACGACCCCTATTTAGTATGTACTTACAAAATTTTCAAAAGTAAACACTATGAACGGAAATGTTACATTGTAGCAGCACTATACAATATTTGCAGTTGAATACCTACCTCCCTACCTACCTTCGGTCCCACAATAATCTTCCCGTGGGAAGCACCCACAAATTACGTAATTTTAAAATTTAGGATTTTAACCTTGTTTTTTTCTTATTAATTATGTAGTTTCAAGAAAATGCACTGAGAAGAAGGAAATTATGACTTTTAAAGTTGCAGTTAGTTACAAAAATGGAATAAAATTGGGGGTGGAAAATAAATTGACAGTTGGCTTAAGTGTAACTTGGCTCGTTGGCTCTAAATTGGACAAGTTAAGAAGTGTTATGTGTTACTTTCTACTCCTTGAAAGATGCAACCAATTTAATACAACACAACTATTTTTCAGTCCAAGGCTTTTTCATAGTTCTTTTTGGCTTTTGCAGAAGTTATGAGCTGATGCTCAATGTGAAGATGCAATATTTTGTGGCATGTTGTAAGGGATCGTCCATAAATAATGTCATCCTAATTATTTTATTATCTTATCTTATTATGCTGGAGATCCAGTTAAGAGTTATAACAGGAAGACCTTGATTTCACTAGAAAAGTTAACCATTGTTAGCCTTAAGAAACTCGCTTTCAACTTTAACAATGGTTAAATCGGAAAGCGAGTTTCTTAAGGCTAACAATGGTTAACTTTTCTAGTGAAATCAAGGTCGAACACCATTCCAGTTTAATAGGCAGAGGAGCGTATCGTTGCAGACGCGATGCTTTACTTTGATAAATGTAAAACCAGAATGGAATTATTGTATTTTCAATGTTAGCCCAAAAATGTGATTTTTTTTAAACACACATTTTTGAGTTATTTCTGAATTGTCTGGGTTAAGTATTTCATCGTAAAAAAAAGGTTGTAATTGCATGTTTTAAATTAAAAAAGCAAATAAAATTTAATATCTTGTAATTTTTGTACACCATCCTTAATAACAGAAAAAATAATATTTGATCATTTCAAAATGAACAAAATATTGTATTTGATATATTTTGTTAAATTGCAAATATTTAATTTTTATGTTGTCGAACATGCACACGTATTTTATTTTTATTATTAATGTTTGAAAAAAAAATACAAAGTTTACCATTAATTAACCGCTCAACTAAATATGATGAAATGTACTATAACATATTCACGCTAAGATAAACCACGTTGTACTATAGAGTAATTGCCTTGTGTGCATGCATAAATCATAACCTAAACTAATCTTTTACACAAATCTAGAAACTATTACTGATTCTGGCAGTCGTATGCTGACATGAATAAAATAGGCATGACTAAACCGTTGTACCTCTCTTCCACTTTTCAACACCACCACGGAACGAATGCAAATCTGATCTACATAACCCATACACGTGTTATTGCACACCCATAAAAGAAACCGGACTCTTACACGTGTCGCAAATTCACATCCCATTTTTGCACGAGCTTCACGGTTCAACGAAAGTGATTGTAAAACCTGTTTTCAGTTCTAGTTCTACTAATAGGCTTCAACCACCTCAGATCTGACTTGTCAGTGTATCAGTAAATTTCGCACAAGCATAAAGCATAATTGTTTCTATTTAACAAAATATTATACTTTAATTTGAAAGCGAAACGTCTACGAAAGTCTTCCTACGTTACCAGATTTAAAATTTTAGGACGTAATTATTATTAAAATGTCACTGTCAGCTGATAGAATTAATTCCTGGCTGGAATATTTGAAAACTTTTGCAGCAGTGATACTTGTAATTAGTTTAAGCAGTGCTATTTATTTTGGAAGTGAAATGAATTCACTGGAAAATTCGATCTCAGCCCAATTTCAAGTTACAGGTAATTCATTTGCAAAGTTATTGTGTAGCTTTCTAGAATTTTGTGATTTTGCAATTTTGTTGTTGTTGGTATAATTAGAAATTCAAAACAAAACTATAAATTAGGGCACAGAAACGCTAAGCAAAAATCTAGAAACCTAGAAATGTGTGTCTTGTATTTTGTTATAGATTTAGGGGCAACGAGAACATTATGGGAAGTGTGCTGCAGTAAAGAAGCACTTGCTCTCTTGCTTGGTCTTGCGTTTTACATTGGACTGAATTTTATTGTATTTTTTATTGGCGTTACTTTGTATTACGTGAAGTGGTCACAGTCACAGGTAAATTTTTACAAAATCCTATTAAATTGTGAGTCAAGGTTTAAAACTACATATAATTATATCCAATTTATATGCTAGAACTAATTTGCATGCACAAGGTTTAATATTGTCACAATTTTTTAAAAAATTACAAAATGTTTTATGTGCATGGTTTTCCTACGTTCTCACTTTAGAAATTTTTTAAATGTTCTGATTGAATGGTTTTCGCAAATGCCAACTAGGCTGTTTCTAAATTAACTGCTTTTTAAAAATACAAATTGTTCTATGTGTTCTTGTTTTAAAAAAATATAGAAATGTTCTGCTTAAAATTATTAGCTTTTAAAAAAAATTAAAACTTTTCTGCCTATAGGTTTTAAAAAAATGTAAAATGTTCTGTTTACATGTTTTCAAAATGTAATTATTGATTGTTTTATGTACTTTTTTTTAACGTAAAATATTCAGTTTATAGTAGGTTTCTTCAAAGTGAAAAATGTTCTAATAACGTGGTTTTAAAAAGTACGGAATTTTCTATTTAATTTTTTTTTAAATGCAAAATATAATTACTGTTTATGCGTTTTTTCAACATTAAACAAATTGTTATATTTGAATGTTTTTTAAAAGTGAATTTTTGTTTTGATTATTATAATGATTTTTTTAACTTTTTGGAGATGGTACATTTAATTTTATTACAGGAGAGAAACGGGTCAGTTTGAGTCTCTTTTTTTCGTAGATCTAATAAATTATTTGCTTTTTTAAGCAATAAAAGTGGTTTTTTCTGCACTTAAATTTATTATTTAATTTCCAAGCTTTTTACTTTTCACGACGTTATTATTATTCATTTATGTATTCGTAATGACATGACTATTGTATTATTATTTGAGTTTAATTTTGTGTTATAAGAATCCAAAAACTGTGGCTCGGCATGAAGAAGCAATACAACACATTCGACTGAATCGCTGTCCTCGTAGGGGTATAATTACAACTTTTTTTATTTTTAATCTATAATTATTTGAATACGTAACATACTAAACAATGCATATCGTCTGTGAAGAACTAAAATGACACATCTCCAATTTGAGCTAGAATCAAAATGAGCTATGCTATAAAAACATATCGAGAAACATGCGTAAAATGTTAATTAGTAGTTTTTGAAAAGTTTGAAATGTATTAATTCTATCTTTCTGAAAAGGTGCAAAATGTTTGAATTCCATGTTTTCGAAAAGGTGCAAAATGTTCTAATTGCATGTTTTCGAAAAGGTGCAAAATGTTCCTATTTCATGTTTCAAGAAGGTGCAAAATGTTCTAATTCCATGTTTTTAAAATGATGCAGAACCTTCTTATGTCATGTTTATGAAAAGGTGCAAAATGTTTTTATTTCATGTTTCTCAAAGGGTGTAAAATGCTCTAACTCCATGTTTTAAAGACGGTGCAAAATGTTCTAATTCCATGTTTTCAAAATGGTGCAAACTTTTCTAATTGCATGTTTATAAAATGGTGCGAAATTTTATTATTCCGTGTGTTTGAAAAGTGCGAAATGTCGTATTTATTTATTGTTTTTTTTCTCGCAAGACATATGTAAATATTTTTGTAAATAGTTGATATTGTTTTTAGCTGAAAATGGATATGGGTCATTTTGGTCGTTCTTCACAAACGATATAGATCCTAACTTACGATTAGAAATAAAAAAGCATTTTTAAATTGTAATAAAACAAAAAAATATTAGACTCCAAAAAACGATTTTCACTAACGATAATTTATTAAAATAATGAACAATGCAATAAATCGCATCAATTATTTACATATCGCAAATAATTTTTAAAATATTTTTTTAACTTCCACAGGTTAAATAAAAGACTGCAATTTACAAGACTGAAAAACCTGGCCTTACTTTTTTTACAAGTTTAGAATGCTGTATTTGCAGTTTGAATAGTGAAGGTAAATATATGTAATTAAATAGGTTTCTGATTACGAATAAATTAGGGCTAGATTAGATGTAAAATAGAAAAAAACAGGCTACACGACAAGAGAGCGCAGACAAAAGAGCGCAGACAAGAGAGCGCAGCCATTAGAGCGCAGGGACAAAAGGGCGCGGGACATTAGAGCGCAGCAGACAAAAGAGCGCTGACAAAAGAGCGCAAGACAAAAAAGCGTAAGACAAAAGAGCGCAAGACAATGAGTGCAATAAAAAAATATTGCCGTGAAAAATGAGTGCAAGGCAGGAGAGTTCAAGAAAAATGTGTACATTTTTGACGTAACATTAAAGTAAAGTCAACACTGCGCTTACGAGCAATACTCACCAACGTATCATTGCGGATTTTCCTGTCTTATTTTGTTTTTGAAAAGAGCATTCAAAATAACTTTGACTTGCTTAACCACATGGTTCGCTTAATGAGTTTTGGTCCATAAAACTATTTTTCGAAAAAACAAAAAAGGCCTTAAATTGCGTATCTAATGATTTTTTCATCCATATTTTTAAATATCATTCAAAATTTTGAAACTTTATTTTTGAAATTTTTGTTCAACAAAACATTTTAAAGTGTAAAAAATACAAAAAACATATAACTTTGAAAACTTCGTTTTTTCCAAATTTTTTGTTGATATATTGTATATCTCTTCAAAGATTTAAGAAAAAATTTTGTATTTTGTATTTATAACACTTTAAAATGTTTTGTACACAAATTTTAAAAATAAAGTTTCAAAATTTTGAATGATATTATAAAAAATACGGATGAAAAACCCATAAATATGCAATTTAACGCCTTTTTGTTGTTTCGAAAAATAATTTAATAGACCAAAACTCAATAAGCAAACCATGTGGTTAAGCAAATCAAAGTTATTTTGAATGCTCTTTTCAAAAACAAAATAAGACAGGAAAATCCGCAATGATACGTTGGTGAGTATTGCTCGTAAGAACAGTGTTGACTTAACTCGCTCATTGTATTGCGCTCTTTTGTCTTACGTTTTTTTGTCTTGCGCTCTTTTGTCTGCGCTCTTTTGCCTGCTGCGCTCTAATGTCCCGCGCCCTTTTGTCCCTGCGCTCTAATGGCTGCGCTCTCTTGTCTGCGCTCTTTTGTCTGCGCTCTCCTGTCCTGTTCCCAAAAAAACAGTTTAAAAATAGCTTTTGTTTTTTACTTACACAAAAAATGTAATTATACGTATAATTAATTAGTATGTAAAGAACTATAACACGTGTATCACAATATAGCAATAATTTGTTGTAACTTTTGTCACAGATTTATTGGGTAACGGTCACAGAGTGAAATATAATTGTTTGATGATCATGTGTCTCACGCTGCTGCTGACCAATGAGCACACGACGGTGGCGGGAGACGACACAGAAGCAAAATACACAGATTCCAGTTGGGATGAGGACAACGATGATATAAAACACAGCCAAGAGACCGCCTCCAAGACAAAGCATAAAAATTAGGCTTAGAACTACGAACGCAAGAACGCCAATTATAAAGCCCTGCATCACCATCCATATTAAAAGCAAGACTGGTTTTCCCTGTAATTTACAAAAATAAAAATATACTTAATCAATTGTTAAATAATTATTTATAAGATATGTTACGTACTTTAAGTGTGATATATGAAAATGATTATATTTTTACTAAATAAAAATGTAATTTATCATTAATTGATTAGGGATTTTTAATTGATTGAAATAATAATTAGTAAAACCTGCATGTAAATAAGTAAAACAAAACTTTTTGAATTTTTCCCAAGTATTTAAACACAATAAATTTCAGATAATAAAATAATTAATACATATCGTCAGTGAAGAAACAAAATGACCCATATACAATTTAAGCTACAATCAAAATTAGCTATGTCGTAATAACAACATGCTTAAAATGGTAATTAAGAGTTTTTGATAAAAGCAAAATGTTGTATTTACATGTTTTTGAAAAAAGTAAAATGCTTTATTTGCATGTTTTTGAAAAGGTGAAAAATGTTCTAATTCCATGTTTTTGAAAAGATGCAAAATATTCTAATTACATGTTTTTGAAAAGGTGCAAAATGTTCTATTTACATGTTTGTTGAAAGGTGCAAAATATTCTAATTACATGTTTTTGAAAAGGTGCAAAATGCTCTAATTCCATGTTTTTGAAAAGATGCAAAAATTTATAATTAAAAGGATTTTGAAAAGTTGCAAAATGTTGTATTTGCATGTTTTTGAAAAGTTCAAAATGCTCTAATTCCATGTTATTAAAAAGTAAAATTTTGTAGTTACATATTTTTGGAAAGTGTAAAATGTTTTATTTACATGCTCTCAAGACATATTTGAATATTTTTGTAGATGGTGGATATTGGTTCGAGCTAAGAATGGATATGGGCCATTTTGGTTCTTCACTGACGACATTTAATTTATGCATTCTAAGAAATGCATTTTTACTTTGTATTTATTTATTTTTTTCTGTAAAAAAAAATGAGTTAAAAAAAACATAACATTGCGCAATTTCTAAAAGGTTCAAAATAAAGTAATTTCTGATGTTCAATAACATTAGAAATGACACATTTTGCACTGTGTTTTTGAAACATGTAAATATGATATTTTCAAATTTTAACAAAAATATACAAGTCGAATGTTTAGATAGTTTTAAAAAGTAGGTGAGAAAACTATTTTTATTTAAGATATTTCAGAAAAATGTAAATTGTACCAGATTTGCGCTTCTTAGAAACATGTAAATAAAACATATTGCAGTGTTCTAGAAAGTATGTGAATAATTTTGTTTTTACTTTTTAAAAATATGCAAATATAGAACGTTTCACACTTTTTCAGAATATGTAAATAAAATTATCTGCACATTTGTTTTAAAACATGGAAATATAACATTTTGCGATGCATATGTAAAACATACAATTTTTTTGTCTGTTTGAGGTTTTTAAAAATTGCCGGTCAGGGCCGTAGGAAAGAATTGTTTAAGGCAGCAATTTGTTTCTATAGAAAGTATACCATTTTAATTTTATTGATAGCTTTCTTTGATAAAGCAAATTGTTATATTTACATGTTTTAGAAAAGTTCAAAATGCTCTATTTACTTGATTTAAAAAAGTGAAAAATGTTCCATTTACATGTTTCCTAAAAGGTGGTATGTAAATATTTTATTTCCAAGTTTTTGAAATGTGCAAACATTTTTATTTCGTCTGTTTTTTGAAAATTCAAAATGTTCGATTTACATGTTTTTATTTTTTAATTCAGGCAGCGGGGGCGAAAAAAGCGTAAGGAAATAAATTTCATCCTTCACCTATTTTAATTTCAGCTCTTAGTTTAATAGTTGCACTGTTTCCCACTACTGACAATATTAATTCAATTATTTATTTTTATTTTATTTTTTTATCTGTTTATGATTAAATTATTACGTAGCTTTGAAATCAGTACGTGAAGGACTTACATAATGAGCTCCAGTAAAAAGAATGCATCCAAAGGACAGACCAATCAAAGTTTCCAATGCTTGATTTATTGGATTTCCATTATATTCATTCACTAAAATATTGTACATGATTTAACAAATTTTTTTAAAAAATAAATTACTCATAGATGCATTTTATGATTTTGAAAACTTAAATTTAAAATTTAAAAATTAACGTAATTATGCTTTCCATATCTTACATAAATTAAAAGCAATTTCTTCTTCGTCATCTTCAAAGTGGTGAACTGTCTCATTAATTCTGTTTAGATTAGTATCTCCATCACTCCCAATAGAATTACATACTGCTGCTAATCTCCAAAAGAAACTAATCCCGAATGCTATCTATAATTACGAATTTTAATCATATTTTTGTTATACATAAAGAATTAACAAACTGTTAAAGCGTCATTACAATTATTTTATCTTTGCAGAATATTCAGCCGCATACTTTATAGCCTATACAACAAAACTATTTTTTAATATATATGTCTACGACTGTTTCAAATTTTTCTTAAAAAAAATATTAGAAATTTTACAAAACCATTTTTTGAAAAAGTTCAAATTTAAAACATCTTACGATTTGAATTGTAGCAATAATTTTAGTCCACGTTTTAGGCCCACATCCACAAATTTTTGCTAATTTTTTTCTCGAATTTTGATTGTGCATTGGACGTACACCTGGTCCTGGTAACAGTCCCGGTCCCGGTCCCGGTACCGTTCCCGGTCCCGGTACCGGACCTGGAGCTTGAGCTGAAGCAGTGCAAGCTGGACTTGAATTAAATGGGACACTACACGCTTCACTGTATGGTGGTGGACAGTCTGATTTCAGTTTTGAGTAGTTATCGTGCATTTTAACGTAGATTCTATGTACAAGTAAAAGCGCGAAAATTTAAATTCGATTTAATTTTTAAATTTTTATTCTGTCAAACTGCACATTAGAAAGAATTAAAAAACTGATGTTAAGGTTTCAAAGCTAAGTGAATAAATTACCTAAAAAAGAAAATATTTTAAGAAATTTACCCTCACGTGCTAAATCACAGTATTGCAGTTCAAACAGTTTACAAGACACACTTGAAATTACAAAAGTAAATACTGAATTTAACACAACTAAAAGGACACAGTAATATTCTTTTGAAAGTAAGGCAAAGAACGTTCACACAACGACAGGAGCCAAGAATGTGCAGCTTGCAGATGAGTCTGCACTGTAATTTTGTATAGGGAAAAGTAGCAAGGATTTACCCTGTCAATTCCCAGAACTCTGACTCGTTCAACATTCAACAAGGTTATCAACACCAACACCCCATGAAGCGCGCATAAACTACATGGTACAAAATTCTAGAATTTTAAACCCTTATCCCCATTCCTTTTTTGGTATGTACTTTCATGTTAAAAGAAGGACAAGTTCAGCCACTACCCCCACCCCTCCTCCTCCTTAAAGGTGTCCCGCGTAATTTATGCACTATCCCACAGCATCTCTGTATGTACTGCTTATAGAGGTATATAAAAATCTACTACATACTGATATACTCCTCGTAGTGTACTCAAATCCTTTATGATGCATGGCTTAGCTGTCTGTGTTTACGTAAAACTCTGCCACAATAAAATAATGTGCAAGTCCCAGCTGTAGTTGTGGTTAATGCTGTACAATTTCTAGGAATGTATTTTACAACGTAATTATGTAATGATAATAGGATCTTATTTTTTAATAAGCGTAATGTATACATTGCAATTACGGAGTGTGCACAAATTGCGTTATTTAAAAGCTTGCCAATAAGGATCTGTACTGTACTCCGCACCTTTTTTTTTACTCGTATGTATGTGCATGCTAAAGAACCGTGTGGAATCTTTTTTATTTTTTCTGCGTGACGTTACTTGTACATGCTTAGTTGTTATTTAGACAAACCCAAACCTTTCCTTTTTTGTGAGTTTAGTATACGATTGTGCAACAGCTGGGAAAGTTTGAAGATTTAAATAGAGTTTACACAATAAAAAGAACGTAAATATAATTATATTATGTACGTGCATTGCACTGCCTTGTAGTACTGTAGTACACGATGGTGTTTATTAAATATTTCAGTATATACGTAATGCAATGTTACACAAATAGATCATCAATAATTAATGGTTTAAATTTTGGCAGATTAACAATAGTCACATTCACAAACGTTAAATAGTTTGGTATTTTAGATTTGGCGGGAAACAGAAATTTTCCAAATAATGAATATGCATGTAATTTAGGGCAAAACAAATACTAATATGTAACTGCTACAGCTTCCACAACGCTACCTCTTTTATCTTCTTGTTTAAAGTTTAAACATTTTAATTAATAATAAATATTAGCGGTGTGTCTACAAAAAAAAATTATTTTAGTTTTTTAAAATACTAAATTTTTCTTTTTGAATTTTTATCACAATTTTAAATATTTTGTTGATAAAATAATTAATTAGTAACAGTTATATTAATAATTCAATTTGCACCTAACTAATACAATCTTGCAATACCCCTGTTCACAATAATTATTTTATAATTTTCAATATTAGCATGTAAATCATATATTTCCTGCAGTTAGTGCTTGGTTTGCACTTTTTTAAGTTAGGTTACATGTTTAGTTATTAGTAATAAATTTGACGTCTTTGTAGATTCTTATCTAGATAATAATTTGAAATTACAAGTTTTGCAGTAGTTAAAAGATATAAAACTACATAACGTACGATATTGTAGTGTAATTCAAAATTTAAATGGCAGTCCCAGCATTTTTAGCAACCAAACTTGCAGGGTTTGCATTTTCAAAAATTGCCACACCAATTTCTGCTAAGGCAAAAGCTAAAGCAAAAACAAGTCCATTTTTTCGAAATTATATTATTTTGCCACCTGCTCAGTGTAAGTTACAAGTCAAGCTTCATTCATATTAGATTGTACGTCTTTTTAAACATTACAATGTATTAATTATATTCTACCATGTTTTATCCAACCTATGATTTTAAGTTTACATGTTTTGTGAAGAACGGATGAGGCAGTTGTCCGCCCAAATGGGAACAAAACCATTGAACATACCGAAAATGACTGAAGAAGGTGCTATTGAATTAGGTGCAGAGTTAGTTGGCGAAATTGTCATTTTTACCGTTGCTGCCGGTTTGTAAAAAAGTATTTTAAAGCTCTATAATTATTATTAAAACTGTTACGAAGGAGCATTTTACGAATCACAATCATGCACCATACCATAGAGCCAGATAATGCGGCCAGCGAAGGCAGCCTGCGCTGCCTGAATTTTCAAAAAACATGTAATTATGAAAAAGTTTGAGCTTTTCAGAAACTTTCAAATTTAAATTTTTGCACATTGAAAAAACTGCAAATAAGTTTCTTGTACATTTCAAAAACATGCAAATTAAAATTTTTGGACATTTAAAAAAATTGCAAATACTGTTTTGTGTACATTTCAAAAACATGCAAATCAAAATTTTTGGACATTTAAAAAAATTTCAAATACTGTTTTTCGTACATTTCAAAAACATGCAAATTTAAATTTTTGCACGTTTCAAAAACAAGCAAATTAAAATTTTTGCACATTTCAAAAAAATCTAAATAAAACAATTTCCACTTTTCTCAAAACATTAAAATAGAAAATTAAGCACTTTTCCGAATTCTAGTAAAGAGAACATTTGGCACTTTTTTAAAACATGTAAATACAACAATTGCACCACCCTATAGAAGCGTGTACAATTATACAAAAATGTTTTTTGTGACGTGACCCATGTGTGTACTCTATTTTGCAGTAATCTTTCTAGCCGAGTATGTGCGAAGTACAAGGAAAGAAAGAGCGAAAGAAGCGGCAAGAAAAGAGGAGATGCGGCGGGTTCATGCTGAATTGAAAGACTTGTACTATTCAAAGGCAAAACTAGAAGCTGAAGTGAAGGAGTTAGTACGAATCCTACATGTAAGTGTGAAGGTGTCTAAAGATTCCTTTAATCCCGACATTCCAGACTTTGATTCAATTCCCGGGCATCACAAGGGTGAAGGAGATACAGAGGAGGAAAAGAAGGGATTTTTTTCAAGTATCTCAAACTACGTTTCAGAATCAATGGAGGTACTATTTCCTCCTGACGAGGAGACGGCGCCGGCAAAAAAGAAAACCTCCTCACATGATTCCACGACAGATTATCCGTCAAAAAGTGGAGAATGAACTCTTTAAGTAGTATGCATTTATTTTTGTAATAATTTCTGAGGCATATTTCAGAAAATAAAATTTGAAATGTATGCAATATGCATAACAACATATCACGTGAAAATTGCATTTTTAATAAAGTGTAATCCCTTAACAGCATATCTAATCAAGTGTACAGGTTCAAAGCTAGGTTAACTAGTCAAATAGCAAAAGTATCCATCATCTCCCTTGCAGATGGACGAGCGGCTGGGTCAAAGTTGAGCGCCCAAGCAACTAAATTTGGTTTATTTTTTGAATGTTGAGCGACTTGTCGTAGAATATGACCATCGTCGTTATTTCGCTTGTCCTCCATTGAGGCTTCCGGTTGCATGTGGGTTATAAGCATAATAATAATGCCCAGCTTTAAGAATTAAACGTTATGTAATTACACCTATAAATACGTACGTAAACATGGGATGGTTCTGCAAAAACAAATTGACATACATCACCAATAGGTTAGTTATACACTAACAAAATTTATAGGCTTTTACAGAAAGATATATCGTGGGCAAAGAAGCAAAACTGTGTCCTTTCATTTTTAATGTAAATAAGCGTTTGAGCTGTCCCATTTTTAATGACATGGTTATAAAAAGTGCATTAAATTGCTCTAATTCCATATTATAAAACGCAAAACATTTTAACTACATGGATTTTAAAACTTGAAATGATTCTTCTAACTATATGATTTCAAACGAGAATTGTTCTAGCTTGTTGTTGCAAAATAATTTAACTACATGGTTTAATGTTGCAAACTAATATAACTACATGATAAAAAAAGTGCAAAATGGTTTAACTACATTTTTTTTAATTTGCAAACTAATCTTACTACAGAATTAAAAAAAAAAGTACAAATTTTTCTAACTACCTACATGACTTTAATTTGCAAACTAATCTGCTTACATAATTTTAAAAATTGCAAAATATTCTAACAACATGATAATAATAGCATGCAATGTGGTGTAACTACATAGTTTGAAGTACAAGCTGTTCTAACTAGATGATTTTAAAAAGTGCAATATGTTTTAATTGCATGTTTTTAAAATTTTCAAATGTTCCAGTTACAAAATAATACAAATGCAAAATGCTCCTAATACAACGTTCGAGAACTGCAAAAAGCTCTATCTACATCTCTATCTATATTCAAAAGCAAGTAATAGGAACATTTAGCGTTTTTCGAAATTAGGTATTTATATTATTTTACAACTTAGAACGATGTAGATGGACCATTTTGCACATTCTTTAACCAAGTAGTTATAAATGTTTGCAATTTAAAACCATGCAGTTAGATTAGTTTGCTACTTAAATTTGTATAGTTAGAACAGTGTTTACTCCAAACCCAACCTGAACTTATTTATATTTGAACTAAAATAAGGGATTGCAGAAATCTATTTAAATTAAAGTACGAATTTTTTTTCTGGTTTAGCCTCTCTTACAACGTATGCAAATAAAGTTTATATTGCGTCGCTATTTGTTTTCTGAAATAAAACCGCAAGATATTCGTATTCAAGTATAGAACTATATATACAGCAAAAATACACGTTATTAAATTAGGTAAAGAATTCATGACATTTAAAAAATGTAATTGAATTCAAAACAAAATAAATTGCTTTCAGAGCGCTTTCTGAAATAGCAAATGTGCCGATCGAACTTTTATCAAATGTTTATTTTAGATTATTATTGAAATAAAAACTTTCTACAGATACATATAATTGTTGGAATTAATTTGCATAGCCAAAATTAAATTGACCCCCCACAAAATTAATTGCTTTTATTTAACACAAGAATGTAGGTTTAAATGAATGCCGTTCACAATGGTGGACTGGGTTGTTCAAGAAACTGTCTATTTTCTTTTAGCTAACTAGCTATTTCACAAAATCATACATGGGTGCTTTTGAAACTCAATATTCTTCAAGTTTGGGATGCAATAGGTTGCCGCTCTTATGACACCTTAAACAAATACTATTTCTGAAACTTTTAATTTGTATCAATTGTTAATTAAAGTTACTGGAAATCTGTATACTTTTTACTTAAGGCTACAGTGGAACGCCATAGTTAAAAAAATCCGGCGCTTCGCGCCGGATTTGTTGACCGGGGGCGGCCCGAAGTAGATGCTCAGCTACAACAAAGGCACAAGATAATTTATGTTACGCTAAAAGATGACATAAAATTCATGAAAGCTCCCCTACCATGAATGAGCCATATACAAATGTGCGTAGCATGTTGTTAAATGTAGCTCCTAAACTTTTATAAACTTCACCATTCACAAATGCCGTCATTTATGAAAGCTCCTCTACTATCAATAAGACATAATTATATGGTTGTACGTGGCATCTAGTTAAAAAAATCTTTAATATTTTCGAAAATTGCATGATTCACAAATAACGTCATTTATGGGGCCTCCCTTACAATTATTAGGCCATATCCAAATGTACGTGGCAAGCAGTTAAAAAAAAAGTTGAAAAAAATTGTAATGTTAAAACATCTATGTTCTATATAGATAGGTTCGTGACAAGTTGGTATAATGGTTTGGAAAAAAATTCAAAAGTTGGCAATAGAGGTGCCTAAAACTATATTTGTGGGACGTCATTATAAACCAACCCTAAATATCTATAATTTGTATAGATATAATTGTGACATGTAGGTAAAATGGTTTGGAAAACAGTTCAAAAGTTGGCAATGGGGTTGCCTAAAATTATTCAAATCCCATAACTATTTTTTGAAACTGCTACCGTATTTGTTTTTAGAATTTTCATACTTTATTATAAAAATCCGTAATTTAACTACTAGTTATTTTTTCTTGATTTAGAAAATAAATTATGCCTACTAATAGTCCCCTGGTTTAAGGAGAGGTAATTCACGAATGGCTTGAATGTTGTTTACGGTAAGATGAGGTGTAATTATTTTTATTCATGCAAAACACATCAATGATTTCAAGTAAATAGGTTATTACAAAATAAAAGGTATGTCAGCAAAACCAAAACGGTAATTAGTATGCAATTGTAAATTAAAATAAATCGTCGACGAAGAATCAAATCTGACTATCTCCTTTTCGTTTCGAGCTAAAAGCGAAACTGACTATTACCATTTTTCAGTAAAAGCGAAACTGACTATCATTTTTTTTTTCAAAATACCATTAAAATGAAAAAAAACTGTATGTGCCATTAGGCAGCATCATGCCTGTTTACGGCTACCGACCGGAACAGCAGAACATATCGCAAAAGACTTTTCGGTCGGTAGCCGATTGAAAAACCGTCGGTTTTCCACCGTCGGCGTTTCGCTTTGTTTCTACATTGAAAGGATCCTCCACAAATGACGTCAGGCGTCGCTTCAATGGCTAAAGGGGCCGTCCATAAATTACGTCAGGCGTCGTTGCAAAAATTAAAGAGCCCGTCCATAAATGACGTCAAGGGTCGTTGCGAAAATTGATAGGGTTGTCTATAAATGACGTCAAGGGTCGTTACAAGAATTGATAGGACCGTCGATAAATGACGTCAAGGATTGTTGCAAAAATTAGAGGGGTCATCCATAAATGACGTCAGTGGTCGTTGCAAATATAATAGGGCTGTGCATAAAAGACGTCAAGGGTCGTTGCAAAAATTAAACAGGTCGTTCATAGATGACGTCAGAGATAGTTGCAAAAGTAATTGGTGTCGTCTATAAATGACGTTTATGGTCGTTCTAAACATTGAAGGGGTTATGCCCAACTGCCCAACTGAGGTCTATGTACCTTTTTAAAGTTTAAGACGACCATAGACGTCAATTATGAACGACCCCTTTAATTCTTGCAACGATACTTGACGTCATTTATAGACGATCTATTTAATGTCCCTAAAAGACGTCACAGGTCAGGTCGCAAAGTTAATTTGGGAAGTCATGACATTACATGTTAAATATAAAAGTGGAGCTGATGAAAGGGTCCTAAAATGAAGATTTTTCGATGACGTTATGTAAGGATGATCCCAATCGTACTCAGGTTTGAATGCTCAACCTCTTAAGCATCATTAATAATTATATATAAAACATTAGTTGTATTTTATGAAAAATGGAGATCTATTGTCAGATTTGCTTTTAGTCCAAAATGGAGATAGCCAGTTTTGCTTTTAGTCCAAAATGGAGATAGTCCGAATTGCTTTTAGTGCTGAATGGAGATGGAGATAGTAAGTTTTGCTTTTAGTCCAAAATGGAGATAGTCAGATTTGCTGTTAGTGCTAAATTGAGATACAGTAACCCCTCTCGTATCTGGATTAATTGGGAACAGACCCAATCCGGATACGAGAATATCCGGATATGGGAGGTTTTTAAAATACAATCTCAAACGTGTTTTTAAAAAATATAAAATAGTTTTGATAGCAACATTTGTATTTAAATCAACAATTTCCACTTCCATTTTCTCACAAGTAATCACATTTATAAGGCAGACAAAAGAAATCCCTAGTTTTGGTTTTGAAAAAAATGAATTTTTTTTTATATTTCGTTTTTATTTTTGAAATTTATTAAAAATATGGTATTTCAAAAATTGTGTCCGGATATGGGAGGGTCCGGATACGGAAAAACCCGTCTGGATATGGGAGGTTCCGGATACTAGAGGTCCGGATACGGGAGGGGTTACTGTAATCAGTTTTGCTTTTAGTCCAAAATGGAGATAGTCAGATTTGCTTTTAGCGCTGAATGGAGATAGTTAGTTTTGATTTTAGTCCAATAAAGATATAGTCATATTTGCTTTTAGTGCTGAATGGAGATAGTTAGTTCTGCTTTTAGTCTAATATAGATATAATTAGTCATATTTGCTTTTAATGCTGAATGGAGATAGTTAGTTTTGATTTTAGTCCAATAATGATATAGTCATATTTGCTTTTAGTGCTGAATGGAGATAGTTAGTTCTGCTTTTAGTCTAATATAGATATAATTAGTCATATTTGCTTTTAATGCTGAATGGAGATAGTTAGTTTTGATTTTAGTCCAATAAAGATATAGTCATATTTGCTTTTAGTGCTGAATGGAGATAGTTAGTTCTGCTTTTAGTCTAATATAGATATAATTAGTCATATGAGTCATATTTGCTTTTAATGCTGAATGGAGATAGTTAGTTTTGATTTTAGTCCAATAAAGATATAGTCATATTTGCTTTTAGTGCTGAATGGAGATAGTTAGTTCTGCTTTTAGTCTAATATAGATATAATTAGTCATATTTGCTATTAATGCTGAATGGAGATAGTTAGTTTTGATTTTAGTCCAATAAAGATATAGTCATATTTGCTTTTAGTGCTGAATGGAGATAGTTAGTTCTGCTTTTAGTCTAATATAGATATAATTAGTCATATTTGCTTTTAATGCTGAATGGAGATAGTTAGTTTTGATTTTAGTCCAATAAAGATATAGTCATATTTGCTTTTAGTGCTGAATGGAGATAGTTAGTTCTGCTTTTAGCCTAATATAGATATAATTAGTCATATTTGCTTTTAATGCTGAATGGAGATAGTTAGTTTTGATTTTAGTCCAATAAAGATATAGTCATATTTGCTTTTAGTGCTGAATGGAGATAGTTAGTTCTGCTTTTAGTCTAATATAGATATAATTAGTCATATTTGCTTTTAATGCTGAATGGAGATAGTCAATTTTACTTTTAGTCCAATATAGATATAGTCATATTTGCTTTTAGTGCTAAATGGAGATAGTTAGTTTTGCTTTTAGTCTAGTATAGATATAATTAGTCATATTTGCTTTTAATGCTGAATGGAGATAGTCAATTTTACTTTTAGTCCAATATAGATATAGTCATATTTGCTTTTAGTGCTGAATGGAGATAGTTAGTTTTGCTTTTAGTCTAATATAGATATAATTAGTCATATTTGCTTTTAATGCTGAATGGAGATAGTCAATTTTACTTTTAGTCCAATATAGATATAGTCATATTTGCTCTTAATGCTGAATGGAGGTAGTCGGTTTTGCTTTTAGTCCAATATAGATATAGTCATATTTGCTTTTAGAGCTGAATGGAGATAGCCAGATTTGATTCTTTGCCGACGATATCCCACTCAGCAATGCTCTAGCATTACAATATAATTATGTACAAGTGTGCCAAAATATGTCACGGGATGCACGGGTTCAAAAAAATGATTCGGTGCCTACCGCGGTAAATCGGCTACCGTGGATATCCACGGCCAGCCGCGTCTGAGAGAAACTTTTAATCGGCTACCTATCAGCCTTTGAACAGGCATGGGCAGCAATTAGACGTTCTTGTCTAGGGATCGTCCTTAAATGACGTCACAAAAATTATTGCTCTGTCAGAAAACACCAACTTCCTTAATCAACTGTTAGCTATCACAAGGTGTATCATAAATATATTGGACAAGACCAACACACGCTAAGTGAGACATTATTTATGGACAACCCATTAAAAAATTAGAACCTTAAAATTTGTAGCTATTGATTTAGATTTTATCATTAGCTATTAATAATCTGAATTATTGCCAATTAATCACCTGTCACATTGTTACATACTGAACACAGCAGGGCCGGACGAAGGAATTGCTTTTAGGCAGCAATTTATTTCCATACAAACACACCATTTTATATATTCATTTATATTCATAATAATTATATATTGATTCATATTTTATCCTGTGAGAGATTCCTGTACATTATTAAATGACAAAAAGTTATATCTGCTTACCATGCCGTAACAACTATTCGCTATACTGCACTGAACTAACAAAGCTTATCGTTAGTACGGCTCTAGTATACGTCAAATTATATCCATAGATTTGTTTAGGCGATGGAGGGCTAACTGTATTGTCACAATATCAGCCAATATCTATGCATAAAAATGTATATGATATATGCAGTACAGTATCATTATAAATATAATGACTGTCTTAACTGTCAATTTATGAAATTATGACGTATTGTGTATCAGTGAAATTAATTTTTCCACTAAAATAATGACTTCATTTCAATAACTCATTCAAAATACATTTATGGCAACCTGAGTTAAACCTTAATAATCAAAGCTAGTTGATTTACAAGTTATTAAGTGTATTCATAAGTTGCCCCGCAGACGGACGGGCTGCAGGGTTAAAGTTGAGCGCACTTGCAACTAAACTTCGAACATTCGAGGACAGTTCATTTACCCGTCGTCTGATCCACCCATCATCGTTCTTTCGCTTGTCTTCCATTAAAGCCTCTGGCTGCGTGTTGAGCCGCTGCTCGGAGAAAAGTTCAAAGAGCACAGCACCAAGTGACCAGATGTCCGACTTGTCATTGGATGTGTGTATTTTTCCACGTGAGTTTCGTTGAACGCACTCTGGCGGAACGTAGAGCTGATACCAGATTTCGTAATAGTCGTTACTCGTGTACTGAGCATTGTACGTCATTGGGTCAATGTCACCTACAAATTTCGTAATTCCAAAGTCGCAGACGTAAGCTTTACCTGCCTGGTCCACCTGCAAAAACAACAATAAACTTTATTATTGTTATCCCTAATAATTACATATTGAAGCTTTACAAGGGTATGTAAGTTCCAGTATTTACCATGATATTATTTGGCTTGATATCCCGGTGTACAAAGTTCTGACTGTGAATGTACGAGAGTGCACTGCAAATGTCCACAGAAATCTTCACTTTCTGTTGAAACGTAAGGACCTATAAAATAACACAATGTGAATATGTAAGCTTAGGACATTTTGCATTAATTTAATTAATTACGTACGCATTTATTGGTAGTTGTTTCGGTTTTTACAAAAATTTAACCAAGAGTTTTTTTAATAGTACAAAGTAGAAACATGTATGATTAAATATAAAGAAAAAGGAAATACATGACTCACCACTGCTCTACCATCAGCTGGAAATAGAATTTTGGACAAATCCCTTCCGACCACTAAATCCATGACAATCCATAAATCCCGTGTGATACTAATTCCGTGAAGTGGAACGATATTCGGATGTCTCAAGTTACTAAAATTATTGATAATAATAACAAATAAATATTTAAAATTATTGTGGCAATCCTGACTACAATTTATGTCAATTAAATTGTTTAATTGTGAAATGTATATGATAACTCACAATTGGATTCGGGCTTCTGCCAATACATCCGGCGCCACACGTTTAATTGTCTTAATTGCTACAAGTTTTTTCCTCCCATTGTGAGTCCACTCACCTTGATGAACCTCACCGAAACAGCCTTGTCCCAGCTTTTGAAGTAGTCTTAAATCCTTCCGATCAATCACGTCCAAGTCACCTACCAAATAATAAGGGAAGTGTGCATAACGACAAGATTTGTTAAAATTAAATTACCCGCATATTTAATTACGGACAACGTTTATTGCCTGCGGTACCACAGACAAAGGCTTGTGAGAAAATTATAAAAATTAAACAGACAACTTACTTTTGGTTAAGGCTCCGCCATTTTGATCAGTACTGCTCGTGTTTCCCATTTTCCAAAAAACTGAGCAAATAAATAATTACTACAGTTGTCAACGTAAAATAATTCGTATTCGTAGAATGCAGGTGTGTATGCTAGTGGTAGTGGTGTAGTGGACCGTTTGGTTAGATCTGTTGTGTAGACTCACTGGACGCCAAATTCAGAGTAAAACATTTGATAATTATCTGTACTCAAATTCATACAGAAATCAATGCCCAGTGCTGAACTAGATCAATAGGGATACATACTGTTGTGAAAACGTTATGAAAACGACATCCTACTTGGAAGCTTACTGTGCTGTCAATTTAATAGTGACTCGTCGTTTATGTCGGGCTTTATCAGTTTACTAGGAATCATGAATGCATTAATGATTAATTAGTAACATATTTATAGTTTATTTAAATACAACCACTTGACTTTGCTACATCAGGGATATTTTGCGAACGTGCTAAAATTACTGTGTACAGATTCAACTCTGTACAGCAATCAATATGGTTTATGAGTTTATAGGTCTCGCATGTAGATAGCACAGATACATAAATTCATGAAGTGTCAAATGCCTTTGAGTATTATGTGTCATTTTTAATTGATTATCCAGGCAAAACCGTTGAGCATCAATTGAGAATCATTTAATACAGATATACAATTTTGTTTCTAATTAATTATGTGAATAGGATGTTGAGTGTTGAGTACATAATATGATATATTTAGGGTATCCGTTCTGTTTGATAAGAATTGCATTCTAATAACTATACACAATAGAAAAAACGTTATTAAAACGATTTTATGTTTGTCTTTACGGGATGTGTATTGTTTAATAGCTAGTGGACTCCGGGGCGTCAACTATTTCAATTCCGTCATCATATAGACCTATCTAATATCATATACATACTCATTCATTTTAACAGGCCCCTATAGATATTAATTTTGAAAATTGACCTAATTCTTCTGTACTAAATATTTTCCTACACTGATCAGCAAATCAAATACACTGATGGATATCGTCTGTGAAGAACTAAAATGACCCATATACAATTTAGGCTGGAATCAAAATGAGCTATGTCATAAATACAAAATCAAAAACATTCGTAGAATGTTAATAACGAGTTTTTAAAAAGTCTAAAATGTTCTAATTCCATATTTTTAAATAGGTGCAAAATTTTCCTATTTAATGTTTTTAAAAAACCGCAAACTGGTCAATTTACACTTCTATCAAAAGCATAAAACGTTTTATCTACATATTTTTGAAAAGTACAAATCGTTCCACTTACATGTTTTTAAAAGTGTAAAATGTTTTATTTACATATTTTTCAAAATCATAAAATGTTCAATTTACATATTTTTCAAAAGCGTGAAATGTTTTATTTACATATTTTTCAAAATCATAAAATGTTCAATTTACATATTTTTCAAAAGCGTAAAATTTATTATTTACATATTTTTCAAAAGCGTAAAATGTTTTATTTACATATTTTTCAAAAGTGCAAAATGTTCTATTTACATATTTTTAAAAAGTGCACAATGTTCTATTTACATATTTTTCAAAAGCGTAAAATGTTGTATTTTCATATTTTTGAAAAGTGCAAAATGTTCTATTTACATATTTTTTAAAAGCGTAAAATGTTTTATTTTCATATTTTTGAAAAGTGCAAAATGTTCTATTTACATATTATTTAAAAGTGCACAATGTTCTATTTACATATTTTTCAAAAGCGTAAAATGTTTTATTTTCATATTTTTGAAAAGTGCAAAATGTTCTATTTACATATTTTTCAAAAGCGTAAAATGTTTTATTTTCATATTTTTGAAAAGTGCAAAATGTTCTATTTACATATTTTTCAAAAGCGTTAAATGTTTTTTTTTCATATTTTTGAAAAGTGCAAAATGTTCTATTTACATATTTTTAAAAAGTGCACAATGTTCTATTTACATATTTTTCAAAAGCGTAAAATGTTTTATTTTCATATTTTTGAAAAGTGCAAAATGTTCTATTTACATATTTTTAAAAAGTGCACAATGTTCTATTTACATATTTTTCAAAAGCGTAAAATGTTTTATTTTCATATTTTTGAAAAGTGCAAAATGTTCTATTTACATATTTTTCAAAAGCGTAAAATGTTTTATCTACATATTTTTGAAAAGTACAAATTGTTCCACTCACATGTTTTTAAAAGTGTAAAATGTTTTATTTACATATTTTTCAAAATCATAAAATGTTCAATTTACATATTTTTCAAAAGCGTGAAATGTTTTATTTACATATTTTTCAAAAGCGTAAAATGTATTATTTACATATTTTTCAAAAGCGTAAAATGTTTTATTTACATATTTTTCAAAAGCGTAAAATGTTTTATTTTCATAGTTTTGAAAAGTGCAAAATGTTCTATTTACATATTTTTCAAAAGCGTAAAATGTTTTATTTTCATATTTTTGAAAAGTGCAAAATGTTCTATTTACATATTTTTAAAAAGTGCACAATGTTCTATTTACATATTTTTCAAAAGCGTAAAATGTTTTATTTTCATATTTTTGAAAAGTGCAAAATGTTCTATTTACATATTTTTCAAAAGCGTAAAATGTTTTATTTACATATTTTTGAAACGTGCAGAATGTTTTACTTACATGTTTTTAAAAGTAATAATATAATAATTTATTCGTGAAGTCGATTTAGCCGCAGCCCATACAACACTAGTCATTTACATTTAGTTATACAAGCATAATGGTCCTTGGTTAAATAATAATTATAGTTGAATATAAATTGAGTACAAAGTCTGTCGGTAAAAGTGTGCGTTTAATTTGTTTCTTTTGTTTTTAAAAGTGCAAAATGTTCTATTTACATGTTTTTGAAAATTGCAAAATGTGCTAGTTCCATGTTTTTGAAAAGGTTTAACATGTTCTAATTCCATGTTTTTAAAAAGATGCAAAATGATCAATTTACACGTCTTTTACAAGCATAGCCTGTTCTTTTTACATGTTTTTGAAAAGTTTAAAATGTTCTATTTAAAGGCTCTTAATTCATGCTTTAACATTTATGTAGCCATGGGATATTATTTTCATCTACAAATTGATAATTATAGGTCATTTTGGTTCTTCACAGACGATATCAAAGTTAAACACTTTAGAAAATTTCATTCGGATTTTGAGGTAATTTAATGAATTCCTAAAATTACTAATTATCTGGTATCTTTGATTATTTGAAAGCAATGCCGTATTTCAAATATCGTAATTAAATAAATTACGCAAAAATAGGTCATCTGCTTGTGCGACAATTAAAAAAATTTCCATGCTTGCCAGCAGCAGCAATAATTGTTCAAGAATATCTAAAAAAAAAATAATCTATAATTTATCATAACTAACCTTGAAGTTTAGTTAAATTAATTTTTTTTATTAAAGAAAATGACATTTAAAAGGACTTGTTTAGTACATTGAAATTAGTCGTTTAATTTTTACTGTTTATGTTTCCTAATTAATGTTCTAATAACTGCAAGTAGAAGATATAACATTATGTTGACAACGGTAAATTACATGAATGGGATTAACTTGATACATATCATACCGAACTTTTTGAGGACCGCACACAAATGCAGTTACAGGTACAGGTAATATCATTGAGTCTGCTATGATAATGCTATGATTTTGACAGGTTTAATTAAATATGCAACTGGTTAAAATATTATGTTGTTAATTGCAGTCAAATATTACGATTGATATCGTCTGTGAAGAACCAAAATGACCCATATTCAATTTAAGCTAGAATCAAAATGAGCTATGTCATAAAAACAAAATCAGGAACATCCATACAATGTTAATTACGAGTTTTTAAAAAGCGTTAAATGTTCTATTTACATGTTTTTGAATAGTCTAAATCGTTCTATTTACATGTTTTTGAAAAGTGCAAAATGTTCTAATTCCATGTTTTTGAAAAGTGCAAAATGTTCTACTTACATGTTTTTAAATAGTGCAAAATGTTCTATTTACATGTTTTTGAAAAGTGCAAAATGTTCTAATTCCATGTTTTTGAAAAGTGCAAAATGTTCTATTTACATGTTTTAAAAAGGTCAAAATGTTCTAATTCCATGTTTTTGAAAAGTGCAAAATGTTCTACTTACATGTTTTTGAAAAGTGCAAAATGTTCTATTTACATGTTTTTGAAAAGTGCAAAATGTTCTAATTCCATGTTTTTGAAAAGTGCAAAATGTTCTATTTACATGTTTTAAAAAGGTCAAAATGTTCTAATTCCATGTTTTTGAAAAGTGTAAAATGTTCTATTTACATGTTTTTGAAAAGTGCAAAATGTTCTATTTACATGTTTTTGAAAAGTGCAAAATGTTCTATTTACATGTTTTTGAAAAGTGCAAAATGTTTTATTCACAACTTTTTGAAAAGTGCAAAATGTTCTTTTTACTTGATTCAGAAAAGTGGAAACTGTTCTATTTCAATATTTTTGGAAAGTGTGAAATGTTCTATTTAAATATTTTTGAAAAGTGCAAAATGTTCTATTTACATATTTTTGAGAAGTGCAAAATATTCTATTTACGTGTTTTTGAAAAGTGTAAAATGTCCTATTTACATGTTTTTGAAAAGTGCAAAATGTTCTATTTACATGTTTTTGAAAATTGCAAAATGTTCTATATACATGTTTAAAAAAAGTGCAAAATGTTCTAATTCCATGTTTTTGAAAAGTGCAAAATGTTCTTATTCCATGTTTTTGAAAAGTGCAAAATGTTCTATTTACATGTTTTTGAAAAGTGCAAAATGTTCTATTTACATGTTTTTGAAAAGTTCAAAATGTTCTATTTACATGTTTTTGAAAAGTGCAAATTGTTCTATTTACATGTTTTTGAAAAGTGCAAAATGTTCTATTTACATGTTTTGGAAAAGTGCAAAATATTCTATTTAAAAAACAAGGGCTGAAGCCCTAGTTTAATGGCAGCCTTAACAGCAAAATTAGGCATTTTGAATTTGCCGCCAAATTTTAGTTTTAATTACCAGGTTTTAAATTAAGGGAAGCAATTAAGCCGCACAATGTGTTTTTTGTTATCTTATCTATCTTATTTATATTCAATTTCTGTAATACGCGAATACGCCCAAAAATTCAAAATTTCAATTTTTAAATTTCCCGCTAAAAGGCTTAAACATTAAATATAGTGTTAAATTAAGATTTCGACCGGTAAGTCAGTAAACTTACACAAACATGATAGTTACACCATTTGAACGGTAACGATAAGGCAAATCTAAATAACTTAGTGTGCACGCACGATAGTTATCAGTTTTTGAATGGTTTCGAAATAACCTAATTGCAAATTAAAAAATGTGTCGGATTGTGTCAAGTGATATATCATTGGAAAGCTCTGTAAAAATAAGCGGACAACAGTTTTTTTGTTTTTTGATTGTGGCCCATACAACACATTTTAGGCGGCATTTCAAAATTAAAAGTCCGTTGTCTTGGAAACGCTTTGTTATAATGGAGGTGCGTACCGTTTTTTGAATTCTATTGGCGATTAGCTTTCCAATGATATATGGCTCGATGAAATTGATCCTGTATTGCAGAGTTTTCAAAATTCCGGTAAATTATGTGGATATGTAGGAATTAAATGATTTCAAGACATGATTTAATATTTTTGTAGATAGTGGATATTGTTTTTAGCTACAAATGGATATGGGTCATTTTGATTCTTTACAGACGATATGTGACTACGGTTTGACTCAGACAACAACCACAACAACAACAATTTTCCTAAAAATAATTTTCGATACAAGAATTGGTTTTAATCTCAAAATCTCTCTCAAAATCTCAAAACATATTTCCATATGTACAAGCATGTATTTTATTCCCTCTATTTAGTTATTTACACACAAAAAGGTATAAAATGCAAATACGTACGTACGTTATTACAATGACTGTGTTATAATATGCACTTATACAAAATTAACGAGGGATCCTTGTCTTGTCATGGCACAAAAATAAAATTGTTTCTGATGTTGCTTTTAAAATTCAAAATTTAAATGAGAAAGCCGCAATCATTACGTAGTATTGAAATGATCATTTTGCAATTTTTGAAACTATGTAAATATTTTGTGAAGCACTTTTTTAAAAACGTTATTTACAGCGCTCATCCCCTTCTAAACCCGGTTTAAAACTCAATTTTATCTTTTTTTAAATGTGAAGTGCAAAACAGGATTTTTGGAATTTTTAAAACAATAAAAATAAAATGTTGAGCACTTTTTTAAAAACGTAATTAGAACGCTTATCAGTTTGTAAGACAAGTAAATAAATCATTTTCAACATTTTCAAAACGTATAGTGCAAACAAGGGATTTTAAACTTTTCGAAACCATGCAAATATAGAACGTTTAGCACTTTTTTTAAAACGTTATTAGAACAACTTTCACTCAATTTACCAAGTACAAAAAAAATATTTTTAACCTTTTTAAAACAGTAGGCGTAAGTAAAGTTAGCATTTTTGCACATTTCAAAACTATGCAAAAAAGAGTGTTTAGCACTTTTTGAAAAATTACTATATGTAGAACGCTTTGCCTTTTTTAAAACAATAGTCAACAAACCATTTTTAAGATTTTCAAAACGTAAAGTACATAGTAAAAAATTGCAAATTTCTGAAACATGCAAATAGAACGTGTTTCGCATTTAAAAAATGAAGTTAAAACATTTAATACTTTTTTAAACATGTAGATAAAACGGTTTTCACATTTCCCTAATATGCAAAAAGCGACTTTTACCTAATTACTTCATAGCAAGTACTTAAATAGAACATTTTGAAATTTTCAAAACATCGTTAGGTCATAAATCGTATCGTATAGCATTCCTCGTGAGCCATAAGAATGAGACGTAAGATGGTTAATATTTGCATGTACATACTTGAAGTTTGAAATTTTTAGTGTGTGCATATTTTAACGTGTAAGTACACGACTGGGTTAATAATTATGATTATAGAGCCACGATTATTTTCACTGTCAAGGCGAATAATCCAGCAAAACCAGTTTTGTGTGCATAGAAGACGAAGGCAGAATACTCTCTCAATTAATTTCAGATTGAGAGAGTGAATCTTGAGAATCCTGCTTTTCCTCTCTCCACACTCCACACTGACACTTTGAACTGTGAGCCCCAGGCAACCGCAGCTCTGCAAAAGCAAAAAGTATTGCATAATTTAATGTTAGTTAACAAAGAAATTTTCAAGACTCCGTTTGAATCTGCTGCATCTTGTGAGTTAGTTGGTTCTGGTTCTGGTTTTTTGACTTGTCACACAACTCTTCACGAAAAGAATCTCCCAAAAGGATACAATAACAAAATTGGAAAACAAGAAAAGTGGCAGTAGAGAATTTGCCTTGAAGAGTTCAACTCATATAGAATAACACCGTCTTGCTGCTGCTTGTTGCTGGTGCTGGTGCTGGTCCATTTGACTGGAGGAGATAATATGCAGATTTTAAAATCAAGTAAAGGAAGCGGAGGGGTGTTTTGTGGGCGCTCCAAGCTATGGGCCCAAACCATCGCCTGGCTACATACTGTAATTAAATTTATTTTCTAATATTTTGACAATTACTAAAAAAAAGGCTATTTGTAAAGGTCATAAAATTCCGTTGTAAAATCTCATGCAATTTTATATTTTTTTTTTTTGCATGTAGATTTTAAACAGTCTGGCTCTGCTTTCCCTCATTGGAGCCTGCGTTTTATTTTTTGGGTTTCAATACTGGACACCAACGATAGAGGAAATTGCCAAATTTGAAGCTACACACTACTCAGTCATTAAGGGTCACAACTATGACCCAGACCCAGACCAAGAAACAGCCCGAAGAAATTACATGTGTTCCATTGCTATTTGGTTTGCACTATGTATGGCAGAGTATCTCACTGGGACTGTTGTCGGAGTCATTTTAATCATTGGAGTTCGACAGGTAAGCCTAAAAACTTTACGTATTTTAAAATATATATTTTTTAAAACTATTTGGCGTATTTTCTCAAGCATTTGAAAGCTGTACTGGGTATCAAATAGCGTTGCAATTAAAATTTCTTGGACAAAGATATTTAAAATTTGTAATAAATATATTTTTAAATATTTTTAAAAAAAGTATTTGAAAAATTAAAAAACATCAAAACAGCAGTTTCTAAAATTGGTATTTAAAAACTATGTTTTTTTTTATTTCGTTCATATAGAGCTGTCCCACAAAAATCCTAATATGGATGTTAACAGTGGCCATCACACTAATTCTAAGTACCCTCCTGGTCATGTACACGGTGATGGCCACGGGTTGGAATGAGACTTTACCACGAATGATAATTCTTTTATTTAACTACATTTGCATCTGGCCTGTGAACGCTCATCGAAAGGAGCTCGTTGAGGCGGAACAAGAGGCAAATGAGGATTACCACAAATCTAGCAGGCGGTGATGAATTGTGTGTAATTATGTCTTACGATAAAATAGCCGATTACAATATTTACAAATAGTTATATTTTACGAAAAAAACTGATTTTTTACTCAACTAATTGTATGTAATTTTAGCGGTAATTTCCTATAATTTTGAAAGTATATAAATATTACAGTTATATCTTTATGGTTTTAGATATTTTTAAAGTTATTACAAATGTGTACTGAAAAGCCTAATGGCAAACTTTCAGTTATGTCAAAAGTGTGTGTAGAATTTTAGAATATTATATAACCTAGAAAATAACATTTTATAATTTTAGTTGTAAGCTCAAGTTAAGGAAATCCCAAGTGGTAAAAGTTTAAATAAGTTATATAAAAAGGCTGTTGAAATCAAAATCAGTGCCAAACTTCATTTTTGTAAAAAACACAAAACTAAATAAATACATAAGTTGTTTGAAACTAACATTTTAAGTTTATATTTTAAGCTTTTTATTTGCTATAACTGCAAAAACGTGCCATCTAATAATTAACATTCATTTATTCTGCATTTTTTTCCAAAATACAAAACTACACAAGATTTCTTTGAATAATAAAGGACTTGTTTTTAATTTAGAATAAAAATATTTCTAGTCCAAAAATTAACATGCTAATACCACATCTAACCTGTTTTTCTCCGCCTTCAAATCGAATAGCAAAAGGTTCTGCAGCTACGTTTGGAAATTAAAATTGAATATTTAGATTCATTTTGGATCGTCCATAAATGATGACATTGGTAGGGCGGATGCGTCAAGCCTAATGCTGATGACACGTCTTGGGTGAGACCTAAAATAGTTACCATTTGGGTAACGTCGTTTATGAGTAAACCCTTAAAAACGTGACTTCTAAGAAATACCCAAGACACTGTCAGGAAAATCTAGAATCGAGAATCAAGATCCAGTTTTGGTAAAACAGAAAAAAAATGCAATTCTTTAATACTTTTAATGCTGCAGATCGTGCTTTCTTTTTTTCTTAAGTTTCTTTCTACTGGCTTCAAACGAAAGATGCATAATTTTATATCTACTACGATTGCCTATAACACGGTTTTGCAACATGCTACAAAAACCATTGGCGCCCTACCCTATAGATTGGCCTTATGGCCTTTCCCAAAGTAAGAAATCTAAACCTCTCCAAGACCAAAGACAAAGACAGTACATATCGCTTTTCCTGTTAATTATATAAAGAAAATTCTTAACTTTACGAATGCTAAGAGATGCGGATCTCTTTCTTTGTATTTGTAGTAGCTAATATTTATGCAAATCGTTTTTACAGAATCAAAACGAGCTACATCTAATAATTACCATTGCTAGAAATATAATGAGCTAAGTCCTCTTGAAAAACAAAAACAGGCTCAATTGTTAACTACAAAAAACGCAGTTTTATTTGCATGTTTCTAAAATGTGCAAACCGCTTTATTTTCATGTTTTTTTTTAAATTGCAAAACATTTTGAATCCAAGTATTTGAAAATTCTCTAAGTTTTTGATTCCTGGTTTTAAAAATTTTTTAAATATTTTAATTTCAGGTTTTGAAAAAATGTAAAATATTTTAATTTTAAGTTTTTAAAAATGTGCAAAACGTATTAATTCTAGGCTTTTAAAAAAGTGCAAAATAATTTAATTTCAGGTTTTTAAAAAGTGCAAAATATTTTAATCCTAAACTTTTGAAAGGTGCAAAATATTTTATTTTAGGTTTTCAAAAAGTGCAAATTATTTTACAAGTTTTCAAAAATTGCAAAATATTTTATTTTCTCATGTTTTTGAAATTTGCACAATGCCAAAATGCTCTAATTACATGTGTTTATGCTTATGATATTTTATGATAGTTTTTTGTGGTAGATAGTGCATTTTCTTGTTACCAAAAAATAGGCATGGGTCCCTTGTATCTCTTACAAAAGAAATAGTAATAATAGTAAAACTAACTTATGCATGAGAACTATACGATAGCGCGATATCAAAGGATCGTAATTACATGTGTTTGGAATTTTTGCATATAACATTAAACATATATACCTATTGAAAAATGATAGCCCCATGCACATTACAGTATCTGTTATTAAACAAAAATATTTTTTTTCCTATAAAAAAATAAAACAATATCTGCCTTTGTTCCCTATGTTACGTACATAACTTCGTGTTTTTTGCGTGGAATGTAAAAGCATGAAAAACCTGTTTTTGATAGAAGATCTGCCAACGCGAGCTGAAATGTCTGTTCGTGATCACATCGCCGCACGTGCAAGCGTGTTAGCCAAGTCACAACCACATATTACATAAAAAAATTACGAGGGGTTCCCATATATTACGTTAACCAGATAATTTTTAGTTCTGTGGGTAAGCAGGAGGGGGGGGGGTTCTGTCAGAGGAACGGTTGAAATAGCTAATTACTTTAACATCATTTGAAATATTGCGTGGGGGTCTTTAAGTTTTGGGAACTTTCCCTAACGTAATGTGTGAATGGCCCCTATAGATAACTTAAGCCCACGTAAAAATACCTAATATCTACATAGATACAGCCTATAGGCTCTACCTTTCAATGAATCCTAACTTAAAGGAAGCAAAAATGTAATTCAAAGTCTAAAGCTGAAAATAAAGCATCACGATCACGGCCACAGTTACATTGCTACAACAAACACACACACACACACACACACACAGCTGCCCTTGGCCCTTGTTCATAATTAAATAGCATAGGAATAAAAAGTTACGCGACCTACACACTACATTTTCAATTCGTTTCTTTCTTTTTTTATAACTCGCATCGTAAAAATAGCCAGTGCCTTTGAGGCATCTCATTTCGTCCCCATCGCAGCCCATAGAAACAACAAGCAAGTGACAACTCCACACACACTGAATTTTACAGTTTATATTTAACTTGTTTTATATCATTACGGCATCAGTTCAGTGCTGTGCTGTGTGCAGTTAGTACATGTTATTGATTTAATTTAATTCTTATTACTTATTGAAACAAGTTCAAGTTCAAATTCAAGCCAAATCATGTACAAAGATAGGTGGTTTTGTGGACGGACTAAAATCATAGTTCAAATAATTGCTTGGCTCCAAACTATTTTAAATTTTGCCGCTCTTATCATCGGAATAGTGGGCTGTGTTTTATATTTTGGATTTGGATATAATGATTTATTTTGGAGCCGAAAATTAAACCTGGATGCCTTATATCACCCGGAGGGATATTCCAAAACTAGAGGTATGCAAGTTTAAAAAGTTTTCTTAATATTTATTTCATTTACAAAAACTAATCGTATGTGAAGAACCAAAATGACCCATACCCATTTTTAGCTAAAAACAATATCAACTATCTATGAAATAATCCAAATATAAGAGAGCATTCAAATACAACATTTTGCACTTTTCAAAAACATGAAATTAGAGCATTTTACACTTTTCAAAAACATGAAATTAGAGCATTTTACACTTTTCAAAAACATAGAATTAGAACATTTTGCATCTTTGCAAACACATTGAAATAGAACATTTTACCCTTTTTAAAAACATGTAATTAATATTTTACGCATATTTTTTATTTTTTTTATGACATAGCTTATTTTTATTGTAGCGTTAATTGAATATACGTCATTTTGGTTCTTCACAAATGAAATCTAGCTTACTGATTGAAAAAAGTTCTAAGTATGTTTTTAATAATGTTTGTTTTTAACAAAAATAACTTTTACAGCCCGTAAAGCGTACACTTTAGCTATGGCAATTTGGTTTGGTCTCTGTATTTTGGAAAATTTGCTGGCATTTATTTCTGGGCTAGTTTTGCTACTAGGTGTTCGTCAGGTAAATAATTAAAAAACACGAATTATTAATTTGATTAAATGTTTTTACTAATTAGTTTCTAAACCTATACATTAATTCCGCTCAAAAAACAAGTTTGTACTAGAAATAAGGCTTCTGCCTACGGCAGTATGAGGAGATTTGATAATTTGTTAAACCAGGCAGTTTTTAATTTTATTTTAATTTCCAGGGAGACGCCCGAAAGCTCAAGGTCTGGTTGTGGATCATTCCGTTCGTCCTTATTATCAGCTGTACTAATGTGGCCTACATTACTATCACGATGGGAGAGAATCACAGTGTCCCCCGACTCGTCATTTTCCTCATTTACTACTTCTGCATCTGGCCCATCCTAATTCACAAAAGGGAATTGATGTACTCAACTATGCACAAGAAGAAAAAGGAAAAGCTGGACCAATCGAATTTTCAATTAGCAGCTTACAAACCGAGAAACTTTAGTGTTAGTGTGCCACACGATATTAAGTTGTAATTACTAGAACAGGGCAAATTTCCTTTGTTCCGTACCTTACTGTGTGTTTGTTACCGCCATATTATATTGTGTAGTCTCAGTGTCTGTCCGTCATAGTCTAACACGATGAGGCTACCTCTTTAACATAATGTGCCATGAATGACCTAAAAATGAATAGTATGAAATATTTGATGTTTTATTTTGTTGCCTAACATTTTTAGTAGACTGTACTTATCGTTAGTACGTGTAATTGTTTTTATTATTTTTGTAATTTGTTAAAATTTAATTTAACTGTTTTTTTTAAATAATTACTGCATAACATGTGTAGAGTGTATCAATATTTTTGAATATAAATGCCAAAAACCTTTTTTGTACGGTAAATTAATTGCAAAATTACAATTACAGCAGAGAATAATAATTATTAAGTATAATTTTTGTCAATACATATCTACAATTCTAACGCTTCAGAACGGCATATCATAAAGTCCAAAGCAATTTGATTGTTTGTTTTTAACTTGTTTTTAACATTCAGAAATTACTCTATTTTGATTTAAAATGTAATTTAACTGCCATAAATACAGTAAAATACCTACCGTTTTGTGAAAAAAAACAGTTTTATATTTTTACACAAAACCAGTTTACCATGAAAACCATTTACACTTTTTTGAAAAGTGCAAAAAGTTGTATTTACAGTTTCTTGAAAAGTGCAAAATGTTTTATTTACACTTTTTTGAAAAGTGTAAAATGTTTTACTTACACTTTTTTGAAAAGTGCAAAATGTTGTATTTACACTTTTTTGAAAAGTGCAAAATGTTGTATTTACACTTTTTTGAAAAGTGCAAAATGTTGTATTTACAGTTTTTTGAAAAGTGCAAAATGTTGTATTTACAGTTTTTTGAAAAGTGCAAAATGATTTATTTACACTTTTTGAAAAGGGCAAAATGTTGTATTGACACTTTTTTGAAAATTGCAAAATGTTTGATTTACACTTTTTTAAAAAGTTTAAAATGTTTTATTTACACTCTTTTTTAAAATTGCAAAATATTCTTTTTACATGTGTGTAGAAGTGTAAACCGTTCTATTTGAACGTTCTCAGAATATTAAGCTACTATTTGCTGATGCTTATTTTGATATCTAAATCCAGTAGAAAATTATGTACTATTATAAATTACTCTGTAATAGGGCCGTCTATAAATGATTTCACGAGTAGAGTCAATACTCAATGGGTCTACTTGAATATTGCTGACACCCCGCGTTAAAGATAGCCTTTCGTGCAATGGTTAAGTTCATGACAGGAGACAGGATAGTCATGGAGCCCTAAAAATGAAAATAGTGCAAGTGCAATGATGTCATTTATGGACGCCCCTTAAAGCTATCCTAACATTTTTTTAAAAATCACTACACTTTAAGTGTGGAGCATAAATGATTGTAAATTATGTGTAGGATACGCAATGCCGGATTTTATTGCACAATACATAAATACATAATAATGCCAGCCCCTATGATTATCTTTAGCCAGGTACATAATACATGCAAGTTTAAACCTATGGGCTTTACTATGCAATAAATTGTTATCCTGGTAGGCAGAAAAAATGTAATCGAAAGCTGAAAAAGAAAACAACCACATTGATACAACAAACACATCTGTCTATATACTAATACATTTATTGTATATACGCGACGTACAAACACCAATTATGGTATATTTTTAAACTTGTTTTTAAAACTTACATTGTAAAAATAGCCATTGCCTTGAAGGCAAATCCTATTTTGTCCCCGTCGCAGCCCATAGAAACAACGTACAAGTGACAAAATTCTTACCTGACTTTTAAATTCATTACAATATATTTGTACGGGAGCATATCATTTTATACTGTGTAGTACATGTGATTGATTACGATTAATGTTAAAAATTTAATTAATTAAACATCAACTATGTACGAAGATAAATTATTTTGTGGATATTCTAAAATCCTAGTTCAAATAATTTCCTGGATTCAAACTATTTTAAATTTTGCAGCCATTATCATAGGGATAGTTGGTTGTGTTTTATATTTTAATCATAGACATGATTATTTATTCTGGACTCAAAAATTAAACCTGGACACTTTATTTCACCCAGCGGGATATTCAAAAACGAAAGGTATGCTATTTTCATATTTTTAATTTTATTACAATGTATAATCGTACATACAGAACAAAATCTATATGTGTAAAACATAAGTATACAATACCTATATTTCTAATAAAACTTTTAAAAATATTTTACAGCACGTAAAGCGTTCACTCGAGCAATGGCAATTTGGTTTGGTCTCTGTATTTTGGAAAATCTCCTTGCATTTACTTCTGGGCTTGTCTTGCTCGTAGGTGTTTTTCAGGTAAACAAGATAATTCAAAGACCTAATTAATATTACATTTTTTAGTCGTGTCTTTTTCACAAAATGTTGAATTTTTGTTTTTTTAAAAGGCTCTATATTTTTCATTTTTCTAGTTTCAAAACGTAAAAACTGTTCCATTTAAATGTTTACAAAAAATGCAACACGGTTCATTTACGGGTTTCAAAACGTTTAGGTTCTTTACTGTGTTTTAGAAAAACGTGGAAAAAGGTTCATTTTTAGGTTTAAAAAATCCCAAACTGTTCTATGTGCTTGTTTTTTTAAATGTGCAAAATATTCAATTAATTTTTTTTCAAATGTGCAAATTATTCAATTTAGATGTTTTTAAAATGAGCAAAATATTTATTTTAAAGTATTTTTGAATGTGCAAAGTATTCAATTTTAATGTTTCCAGGAGGTGCAAACTAATTATTCATTTTAAAATATTTTTGAATGTGCAAAATATTCAATTTTAATGTTTTCAGGAGCTGCAAATTGATTATTCATTTTAAAATATTTTTAAATGTGCAAAATATCCAATTTCAATGTTTTCAAAAGGTGCAAATCATTCAATTTAAAATATTTTTAAATGTGCAAAATATTTAATTTTAATGTTTTCAAAAGGTGCTAAATATTCATTTTAAATTATTTTCAAATGTGCAAAATAGTAAAATTTAATGCTTTAGAAAAATTCAAAATATTCAAATATACCAGAATTTGAAAATTGCAAATTTTCGAATTGACATTTAGAATGATGTTTTTATTTGAATATCCTTGCAGATAATTAGTGCTATGTTTTAGGTAGAAATGTGCTTGTATCGTTTGGATTCTTCAATAATCGTTTAATTATTTTACTTGAAATCAGAGACTTCTGCCAAAAGATTAGGAAATTTAGTATAATTTTAAATTTCAAGAGTTTTGATGGTTTCATTTTTTTCCAGGGAGATGCCCGGAAGCTGAGGGTTTGGTTATGGGTCACCCCGTTTGCCCTCCTTATCAGCTGTTTCAATGTGGCTTTCGCTATTTTCACAATGGGAGTGAATCACAGTGTCCCACGTCTCGTCATTGTCCTCATCTACTATTTCTGCTTTTGGCCCGTCCATATTTATAGAAAAGAATTACTCTACACGACAAATTATACCCTGGACGATGGTGAAAAGCAAGACGTAGCAAATTTCCAATCAGCAGCTTACAAACCAAGAAGATTTAGTATTATGGTGTCACATGACTTTAAATCATAATTTACTACTGGATCAAGCAACTCTAATTATACTCTATCATTGACATGCAACAATATGAAATATTTAAAGCTTTAAAAAATTTAAAAATATTTTTAATCCATTTGAAATTGAAACATAGTTTCAATTCAAGTTTTTTTAATTTATAAAAAAAAAACGCAGTATCGTTACTTCTTTAAGTAAAATAATTTTAAAAATGGTGGTCTTTGCCTTTTTATTATTTTAGCTGTTGATTTAAAATAAAACAAGGATTACATATTTCAGAAAAAACATTAAACACATAACTAAACAAATTTTACTCTGCATTTTTTTTATTTGCCACACGTGCGGATCACACGCATAAGCTACTATCGGTCGTCGGTGTCAGTCAAACTACTGGCTAATTAGAATAGTTATTACCAACCAGGAGCTATACATAACACGATAATAAAGACAAAGGATCGTTCACAAATGACGTTGTCAAAAAATTAGAATCTTACTGACCCCGTACGGGTCCCTATCATTAGCACAACCATGGCTATCTTTAGCATGGCATGTCATCAATAGTGAAGCTAATCTATATAAATTATTCCAGCGAAGATGTATATAGAACCTACGGATGACGTCATTTGTGGACGATCCTAGAAAAAGTATTTTACAGTCCATGTTGGCGATTGAAAATAGAGCGCTATCAAATAATGTGAATGTTTTACGGGCCATTACTCTAAAAAATTGAGGAATTTTGAGAATGTGTCGCGCGATAGAATCAAAAGCACAACAAAATAGGAAACTGCAATGACGCACGAAAATCAGCTGATTCTATCTTTTCTCACAAATGACAAATGTAAAAATGTTATATTTTCAATTCAGTGAATTACAACTGTGTAATTCATATAGAATATAATACATATAGCATATAATATATATAGTATATATATAGTATATAATATATAATACATATAGCCTTTTGTCTAGTAGATGGGATATGGGATGTAACATCCCCATACACGTGGCTAATAATACCTCCAAATAAGCATTTGGCCCTTCCCCAAAATTGTAAGGTAAATACTTAAAGCACTTTTTAGTAGTAGTAAAGCGTTGTAATAAATAATTGTGTTGTTATTTAATTTCTTTCGTAGATACGTCAATTTGCAGCTGAAAAACAGGCCAGGCCTCAGTTGCTCGTATTTTATTGTAAAAATAAGTGATGTTAATTTCATAAGTTCCTAAGCCAAGAACAGAGTAATTATTGAGTTAATTCTCGGCCACAGATAATAATCATTTTAATAACGCTGGGAAAATACTTGTGAATAGCAATCTAAATGAACTATGCCTCATTCATATTTATGTTTTTTTTCCTCTCTTTTATTCACGATTTTAAAATTTAATATCCTCGTTGTCATTTCCTTCCCTCTACAATACGATTCAATGTAATTAGATGCGCAATTCAAGATTATTTTTGTTTGTTTTTAGGTGGACTGTTTTCACATGCAAACCTAATATCAATGTCTATAAAGGCAAATTTGTATTCAGTCTGCATGTCTTGTGAGTGATACACTATGCAATTAGATTTATCTCATATTCCAATTCACATTCGTTATTGTATGGTTCTTGAACGTAGACTGTTAAAAGTAAAAGCGCTTCAAAACTATAGATAGTGGTGTATGTAACTGTATCACTGTTCATGCTATACCGCGAAATTGAGGCAAACGATCAGCAGGGGTTTGTTAAATATCGTCAATGAAGAATACATATAAATATTATCCAAAATAAGGGGCAAAATAAAAAGCAAAATGGTCTATTTACATATTTTGTTTAGCTATTTTCTAAAAACTTCAAAGCTGTTTATTTATCTGATTTAAAAGACTGCAAATTGTTCTATTTACACAATTCTAACGACGGATGTTTTGTCTACATCATCATAGAAAGTGCAAATAAACAGTTTGTTTTAAAGTTTCCTAAAATTTGCAAAAATTTAGTATTTACAAACATGATTTTTAAAATTGCAAATTTTTCAATTTTGCTGTTTTGAAATAGTTTAAAATATTCTAGTTAAATGTATTTAGCGATATAGCGCAGTGAGTACTATTGAGTACATATCATTTTTTTTACTGACAATGTAACATACACACGTGTACGTGTACGTGTACGTACGACGTACATTACTTCATATAATTATGCTGTACATTAGACCCTTAATGCCTATACTATTATTTCCACATAAATAAAAAAAAAGAAGTTTAACATTTTTTTCTTCATAATCGCTATACATTGTTGTCGTTACGATTATGATATTAGCAGCTGGCTGGAGTAGTTCGACTTCATAGGTTATAATCTTGAAGCTAAAAATGTTAAGTTAAGATGCTAATAAGCTTATGTAAGCAATTCTTTGTGTGTGTATGTGTGTGTGTGGGTGTGTGTGTGAGAGAATGCGATAAGGAAATCTGCAAAATGGTAATCTTCTTTGCTGCCTTAACAAAATCCTCAACGACCAAGTCAAAGTCGAGTGGAGTCCAGTTCCAGTCTCAGCCTTAGCCCAAGTGCAAAGGAAAAAATCGCTGTATAATATATAAATCATAATTATCTCTGAGAGAACGTCACTTCAATAACAACCACCACACACTACATACCACTTTCTGCATTTCTATATGCAATTTCATTAAAGTACAAGTACTAATTAGACATGTAACTTCTTCTCAGCAAAAAGTCCACAACACATTTTTAAATGAGATTTGGCTTTACTCACACTCACTGCAGCTCAGTGCCTTTTCCTCGTTTGTTGTGTGCAGAGACGAGCCAAGCCGCTTGTATCTTCTTTATACTGTGAGCTGCCTTATTCTTATTTTTATTTGTGCTACATACTGCAACTGTGATAGCAAAAAGAAAAGTTACACATCTGTTACGTGTTCTTGTCAGTTACAAAAAAAATATTATCGTATCGGTATCTGGTATCTTCTGTCTGAAAGTCTACAGTTCCCAAAGGTACTACAAAAACGTAAACACATGTAATTAAGGATTAGGTATCGCTATCGATATAATTACATTATATATTGATTTTTCCTTAGTCAATATTGTGTCGTGACGGTTGCTTGTAAAATCCACAGACATTTTAATTTAATTTTTTCTCTTCGTTTTATCAGACATTAGTGTGAGTGTAGATATAAAATTTAACTTTGTAGGATACGTAACATTGCTAATATTTTTTTGTATATGTCACATTGAATGTCGTCTGGAAACACATAATAAGAAACATGCGTAGAATGTTAAGTAAAAGTTTTTTAAAAGCGCAAATTGTTCTATTTTCATGTTTTTCAACCATGTAAAATGCCTTTTTTAAGTGCTTTTGAAAAGGTGGAAAATGTTGTAATTTCATCTTTTTGAAAAGGTACAAAATATTCTAATTTTATGTTTTTTAAAAGATGCAAAATGTTTTAAATCCGCGTGTTTGAAAAGTGCTCAATGTTCTATTTAAATGCTCTCAAGACATATTTAAATATTTTGGTAGGTAGCTGAAATTTTTTTTAGCTACAAATGAATATGGGTCATTTTGGTTTTTCACTGACAATATTATAGTACGTTATTGTGTTGTATTATGATATTGTCGCAGTTTAGTTGGAGGGATGGAGGCTGCAGCGAGCCAAGTGCCTGTCACAAAAACAGACGAGGAAAAAATCAAAGTACAAAAAGTACTTTGTTTCACAGCTCATGGTTGGTCTCGGTTTATTGGTTGGGTGGAATTGGTGAGCTTTTAACGTACTTATTTCCATGCATGATTGCAAACTATAAATAAAACATTAGGCATTACAATTACAGCGACAAATTTCAATGGGTCCTAAATCCATACTTTAAACTTTGTTCCATGCACACCCTGCAGATATCCAACGTAATAGGGCTGGCCTTTGCAATCCTTGCCGTTGTACTAATGGTCCTTGCACATAATGACGAAATGCCAAAGCTAGACAATTCATATGCAAATTCGGACGCCAATTTAAATTCCAATTCTAATTCGAACTCGACACTTAACATCATTCCAGCCGCCTACACACTCGGCCTGACTATACCAGTTATCGTCCTCAGCTTCGTTCGCTGTACTGTGGGGATTTTTGCCGGGGTTCTGCTCATAGTGGCCGTCAAGCAGGTGATTAAAATTAGATAATTTATTAGTTATTAAATACTGTTAAATGCCAGAGGTATTTTTCTAGTATGTTGCATGCTAAAAATCTATTATATAAATGAGTATTGGTGAAACTTGAATCTTGGTGTTGGTCAAAAACTGAACTTACTACAAGGAAATGGTTTTACATGGTACGCGCCAATTTCAAAAAGTCATGTCTACAAAAATCAGGCTACTTTCAAATAGTAGGGATCCAAAGTAACTTGATTTCATTTTACTTTGTTTGGTCACAGTATGTAGCCCGCCAAAGTTTAAAAAAATTCAAATTTAAATATTTTGCCGCCCTGTAACTTCTACAGTTCTTATCTGATTTTGACAAAATTTAGTTTTTTCTAAAGCTTGGACTTTTTTCTGCAAAGTTATTTCAGGATTTTTTAAAATTTGAAAATTTTTATTTTTTAGAAAACAATAGTCGAGAAAATAGACCTTAAAAATAATGTTTTTTCAAAAATGCATTAGTTTGTTACACGACTGGCCTAACTACTAGTACCACACTGTTTATTATGGTAAACCTTTAATTATTTGTTCCCACAGGCTGACAGCATAAAACTTCGCTACTGGCTCATAATAGAAATCGTCCTCCTCGCTCTTATAACCATCGCAATGCTCCACTCTTTAGTGCGAAAAGCCCGAACAGCTGACTCCCTCACTGAATTCATCATCTTCCTCCTGAGCGTCTTCTGTATCTGTACCGTGAATGTCCATCGGCGAGAACTAAATGGGGACTACTTACCAGGGAACAAAAATGAGGATGACGACGACTTTGCTGAGATGCCCCATGCAAAAGGTCACCCACACGGCCACAATCAACTTGAAGACATCGACAAAAGTCTCAACTTGGAAAATCTACTATTTGCAAAGGAACAAAAGAAAGTCAAGACAGTGTTTCATAATGCAGCGAGACTCAATAGGAATGAATCTCTTAAATAAATTAGCTACAATATGACCTTTATAAACAATACTTTTGTATTAAAAAAAAGTAAATGTAAAAAGTGACTATCTACCAATACCAATATCAACGCTAGTGAAGATATCGTCTGTGAAGAACCAAAATGACCCATATCCATTTGTAGCTAAAAACGATATCAAACATCTACACAAATATTCATATATATATAATTAATATAATTATATAAATATTCACATATGTCTTGAGGGCATTTAAATACAACATTTTGCACCTTTCAAAAACATGTAAATAGAACATTTTACACTTTTAAAAAACATGTAAATAGAACATTTTACACTTTTCAAAAACATGTAAATAGAACATTTTACACTTTTCAAAAACATGTAAATAGAACATTTTACACTTTTAAAAAACATGTAAATAGAACATTTTACACTTTTCAAAAACATGTAAATAGAACATTTTACACTTTTCAAAAACATGTAAACAGAACATTTTACACTTTTCAAAAACATGTAAATAGAACATTTGACACTTTTCAAAACGTCGTAATTAACATTTTACGCATGTCTCGAAGCTTGTTTTTACGACATAGCTCATTTTGATTCTAGCTCAAATTGGATATGGTTCGTTTTGGTTCTTTACAGACCATATTACAACTTACAGACTTACACAATAATATTAATTAATTGTATCTCAAATTCCAAAATTCCAAGAATTTTTGCCAAGATTGAAATCAACCCGTGCTAAGAAAAAAATTCAAGATCGTGAGATCGTCAGCTTGGGAAAAAAAATTGTTGTGACTCGTATTTAAATATGCGGAGCTACATATACCTGTGCAGATAAGAGAATTTTGCACTGATCTTCTTGACTCTCCAGGAATTCACATAAATGAGAGCGATAAGAAAAGCAGTTAAACTTTTTATACAATTTCGCACAGGAAATTCAAGGACAACTTTCCCACCAACAACATCAAGAATCAACAATCAAAAATTTCACAAACAATAATTATTACGAGTAATTAATAATTAAAAAATTAAAACAATGAATTTTATTACTCTTCATTTCTGCTATGTGCTTTGGTTACAAATGATTTACAATAACGAAAGGCGCTGAGTTGAAATTGACGCCTCAGCACTGTGAACAAATGCCATTCAAAATTACAGTGTTTGATTCCTGCAGTGGCATTTGTAATGTGATATGTGATGTGATGTGGCGAGTGGTGCTGAAGGCTTATTGCTGCTCTGCACGATACGTTGATACGTACACGATAGGTGTGTGTGAGAATATAGCAGTGCAAGCCAATCGGTCCCTAACGAGCCCTTAAAAAAAATTGACCGAGGGTCCCTTTTTCTTGAAAAAACTACCTCAATTTGAGCCAGCCTGAGCCCAGAGGAGGGAAATCGTTCAACACCGTTCTTTTTATCTATTTTACCTCCTCCGGTCCCGCTTCCTTTTTTGAGGGAAAATTTTTTCCACCTCATTGAGCTTTTACCTCAATCTCCCCCAATCTGAGCCAACCCCCTAGGTACTGGAAGTAAATTCTACCTACCTACAAAAAATGTTCAATACTAATACTAATATAACTAATACTAATACTACTTGGCGTAACACCATAAAAATGAAAATAAATCAATAAATGCATAAATAATATATAATACACACAAACACCAAAGGACATTTTATTTTTAATTTTTTATTATTATTAGGTTTTTGTGTTTCTAGTTACAATTATTAACAATTTGATAACTTTTAATGGAAAAAAAGATTGAATTAATAATAACTTCAAATTAAAATTATTAATTAAAAATTAAACTTAACTTAATTCTGCATGATCTCACTCAATATTTACCAACGGAATTAAAATAAAATAAAAATATTAAATAAAATCTTAAATTGGACAATGGACAAAAAAGTAATATTCCGTAATATACAACAATATAAATTTAAGTATTAACACATTATTTACTCTGGCTCATCCTCGTTAAGAAGTAGTTTTTTGTGTGACAATAATTTTCCTTTGCCTTTTTTTTGCTTTACACCTTGTTTATACACAACATTTGACATCTCTGTCTCTGAATCAGACTCAGACGGCTCAGATCCAGAACCAAAACTAAAATCAGAAAAGTCAGAACCAGAGTCTTCACTTTCACTACTGATATCGTAGCCGTAATTAGTTTGTTTGTCCTTATTATTATTTTTGCTTTCACCAGTCTGATGCCTATGCCTATTATGTGTCATTACATGACGCTTGTAATTATCCTTTCTAGTAATAGTTACGTTACAAATCGAACACTGATATACTTTCTTAAGCTTACCATTATCTTAACTAGGCTTTTCAGTATGAGTAATACTTTGCCTATCTGAGTCTGAAAAGTCTGAAACTGGGTCTGGAGTCACTGAAGTGACTGGGGACACTGGCCTTGGCATAGAAATATCTGGAGTTTTGGCGTTGTAAACTGAATCACTAACAGTAATAACACTAGTAAGACTACTATAATTAGTCTGATCTTGATTGCCCTGATGATTGTTGGCACTGTCACTGTCACTGTCGTCGTCGCCAGGGTGAAAAACACCGTGTAGTACTGTATCAAATTCATTTCGGGATATTTGGTATTGATATAGATCAACGCTGCCTTCTTCTTGTTTACTTACATGAGAAGACCAGTGTCTACGCAGAGACTGTGAGTGTTTTACAACACTAAAACAATTTCGTATTTTGCAAACAAATGCACCGTTTTTTGAAAAGTCAAATAGCTGTTTAATTATTCTCATAGGAATATTTTTCACACTAATAAATTTCTTAGCGTAGTCTGAATATTGTTTTATTTTTACTTGATTCTTCCCTCTACGTTTACTTCTACAAAGGTCTGATTTGCCTTTGCCTTCATCAAGGCAGTCAAGGCTGGGGTTAAGACCAGAGTCAGATGGGTTTGTATGATCTGCTCCATAAGAGTGATGGGATTTAAGATATTCTAAAAACGGATCGTCATTACTATTAGGGCTTTCTGAAGCCAGTAAAATCTGTCTACTATTTTCATTAGAATCTGAATCTACAACTGATCTAGTACCAAATATTTGGTTTTCCTTTTCTGAAAGGGTAGTGCTCTTGCCGTTTAAATATGGTGTATTTGCTACAGTTGAGAACAATGATTCAGATGTAAATAAAGATGATACACCAACACTAACACCAACAGTTGCAGTAGACGACGTTGCCGTATCAGTTGCTGACATCTCATTAGGGAATGATAAACTTAAAGACTTGGATTTACATTTAGATTTTTTAGATGACATTAAATTATCATTTGGCCCCCCTTTAGTTGGATTAGGCCCACTCGGCAATCTATTTTGAAACCGACTTGAACATGTTTGAGATGGTGTCGAATCTTTTTTTGTAGGATTTTGGATGTTCCTACTTGTAATAAGATTTCTACGAGCGGTGTCATCGTTGAAGTTTGAATACGAGTAATTATTGCATCCTACATTTACAACTAAGTTGATAACTGGTGATTTTCCAACTTCCAATGTCAAGTCTAATGATTTCAGCGATGCAAAAACAGACTCTTCTGAAAATAAAATAAAAGATGCATAAATAGTAAAATAGTAAATATTTTTTTAATTTTACGCTGCACAAAGTTGCAGAAACGAATCTAAAAAATTTGATCATACAATTTCATACATAGTGCTACAACTTCTACTCTACTGGAAACTGGAAAGTGGAAAGTAGTAAAGTAGTACAAAGTTCAAAGTAGTAGAAAATCTTAATTGCAATTACCAAATAATCAAAGAACTTACGAACAATGGTTTTGATTTAGCTGGAGCTGAGACCACAGTCCGCCACACCACAACACAGGGTATAGGTATTAGCAGTATATTAATTCAGAAAACTTATACCTTATTCACTGTGACACCACTGACACCGAAACCTGACACCGTCCCCGCCACTGCCGCCACAGTCCGCCACACCACAACACAGGGTATAAGTATCAGTATATTAATTAATTAATTAACTAATATTAAACAAATATTACTATTACTATTATTACTAGTAATCATCACTCACTCGTACCGCTGACTATTACTTTTATCTTATATCCCGTGTCAGAATAGTGCCAGCTACGGTGTCGGTGTGTGATTAGTGTGATTCATATATTATTACTATCGTATACAATATATTTATATTTCATCATACTTTTACATTACACAGTATCTCTGATATTTTTTTTATGACAGTATGAGTCCAAAACAACCTTTACGACATATCGATCACTCTTACACTTTTGGGCTCAAATACCTCACTACGGATTTTAAATTTCAGGACTCTAAAAGCTCTATGAGCTTTTTGTGCTTTTTGAGCATCGACGAGCTTCGAGAAAAAAAAATGAGCCCGCGCGTGCCTGCTATGTTTTCGATTTTACTGACCGGAGCTTTGGTCAGTGCGATCGGTCCTACCGGTCACCGGCTCCGTGTCTTACACTGGAATATAGTTAAACTTACAGTTACGCGGCCACAACATGATTTCCTACAGTTACGTCATGGGTGTCGAATTACCATTTAAATTTTAATTCTTTAGCGGGTGCAATATGTTTCTTGAAATTAATTAATTAATTAATTAATAATTAATAAAACATAAAGCACAACACATTAACAAGATCTGTACCCGCGGGCCTGCTGCGGATTTTATTAATTACTAATTTTCATTTTTATTATTTTTATGTATCTGTCAACAATGGCCCAAGTGTGGCGGATAGATTTTTTTTTAAATTTGAAATTCTGAAAACTTTCAATAAAAATTATCACTGTTACACTTTATGTACACATGTTATTTAAAGACAAGCATAATTTTGGAAATACAGTAGTTAATTGTGAGGTAAATGGATTAAGTATAGTTAATTAATTATCTAAAAAAAAATACTTAAAATGAGATTCCTGCGTACGGCAGAATTTATAAATATTTGTTAGCGATATCTTATTTTGATACATATAAATAATTAATTTAAAAATAGTTTCAATACTTACAAAATTCATATGCCAGGCCAGACAGATAATGTTACGTTACACCTGATTGTAACTCCTCAAAAAATTATTTTAAATATCCACTATCATATCCTTAACGTACAAGTAAGTATCGTGAATTTTTGTTATTTTCAAATTTTTAAAATTGTACTAAAAATTTAAATAAAAATAAATTGTTTTATTAAAAAATGACATTGTTTTGTGATTGTTACATGTTTTTTTTTAATGAAATGTTCGTTAAATCCAAGCTCGATATAATACAGAAATTTCATTTTTAGAATTTGTTAAAATACTTGTAAAAAGAAATTTCGTTTTGTTCCGGCTGTTGTTAAAAGTTCAAAATTTTAGATTACGAATTCAGTTTCAGTTGAATATTAGCATGCAGATTGTAGTACGTACGGTACACGCTGGTTGAAGTAATTGCTCCCTCAGTACTTCCGCCCAGCCCCCAAACCCTGACCGGGATGCGTCGCATTTATCTTGGGAGTCTCTATTCTCACTCCACTCTCCACCTCAATCTCCTTAATGAGTGTCCACACGATCCACATCATAAATCCGTTGAGAACGACAGTAAATGCGACGCTCACAGAAATGCTCACTACACCCCCGCCATTCACACATGACGTCACGACGAACCAAACCAAACAGATGAGTTCAAAAATTAGCCATTTCTTCATATGACTCACGTTGCTCTGTCAAATAAATTTTGTATTGTTAGACGCATAAATTTAAAGCATGCTGCTCACAGTCTCCCGTCGCCGTCGACTAGAGACTTAAATAATTATTAAATATTTAATTGACTACGTATATAGGTAATTTTAAATTTAGTGAGACCTCAATCGCCCCTTTGAGAAGGAACACTCCAAAAACAACCCCAGCGATTCCCATTCCAATCGTCATGGACAGCATAACAATTACACCAGGATCTGCAAAATTTAAAAAAAAAACCAGTAGATGCATGTACACTTTATACAATGTAGTATTAGTAGTTATTAAAATTAAAGCTTCTTACAGCTGAGAGTGGAGCCCGGGTAGTAGTACGGGTTGGGTTCCTGGTTACTGAAGCTCCCGAGGGAAATTCGTCGATCGCTCTGCTCTTTGAGAACCTTCTCAATTATACCACGACCAGTCACAATCAGGGTCAGGCCCAGGATGGCCATCACAATTACGACCGTATAGGCAATCTTTTTTCACCCAGACAAAATCAAATTAAATAAAAATATTTTAATGTTGTTCATTTTTTTTTTAAATTTTTTAAACAATTGTGTCAGCTAGCTAATTAAAAAATAATTAGTAGTGTTTTACTCAGGGCCAGATAATGCAGCCTGAATTTTCAAAAAACTTGCAAATGGAACATTTTGCAGATTTCAAAAACATGTAAAAAGAATATTTTGACTTTTAAAAAACATTAAAAAAAAACAGATTTTTGCATTTAAAAAACAGAGAAATAAAACATTTTCCTTTTTTCCTGAATCAAGTGAAAAGAACATTTTTAAATTTTCTAAAACATGTAAATAAAACATACTGCATAGTTTGTTTTTAAATTTATAAAAAGAATATTTTAGCTTTTCAAAAACTTGCAAAATATTTTTTTTTGTACATTTCAAAAAAAACAAGGAAATAGAACATTTTTCACTTTTCTGAGACATTCAAATACAAAATTTTGCTTTACCAAAGAAAACCATTAATAAAATCGAAATAGCGGTTTTTGTATGGAACCAAATTCCTGCCTGAAAACAATTCCTTCGTCTGGCCCTGGTTTTACTACAGTTACAGTGTAATGTCAAAAAGTAATCTACAAATATTTAAAGTTTGGTAAAATCGTAAAAAATCTCACTTGATTTACACAACTAACTATTAACTTTATTAGCTCAATTATTATTAAATAATGTTTTTTAAAACTCACAATTTGCAACCAAGCAATTATTTTGGTCCAGACAAGCACTCCACAACAGCATATTTCCCTTCGAGCCATCACACACACAAACAAAAATTTTTGTAGATACGCAGAAAAACGAATTAGTTTAAGCTTTACGTAATGGCACTAGTGACACTTTTATTCGTAAATACTAATGAATATTTGTGTAATTGCAAAATTTAATTTAAGGATTTAATTTCAAAAAATCTTGTATTAAAATGTATGTTATTACATGGGAACTACTTGAAAGCTAAACGCACAATAAAATTTGTACAGAAGAGTGAAGGGTGCTAATGGAAACGTCAGGTGGACGTGTTGAATGGAATTACCTGGAATATTACCTGGACAACGTCGGTGACAGGTAGTTACACAAAACAGTATGCTAACAAGTTTTATAGAAATATTGACTTTTTAAACTGTATATCGTCTGTGAAGAACCAAAATGACCCATATCCATTTTAAACTAAAACCAATATCCACTATCTACAAAAGTATTGAAACATGTCTTTAAAGCATTTAAATAGGGTGTTTTGCACTTTTCAAAAACATGCAAATGGAATATTTTACACTTTTGAAAAACATGAAAAAAGAACATTTTACAATTTTAAAAAACATGTAAATAGAACATTTTACACTTTTGAAAAACATGAAAATAGAACATTTTACAATTTAAATAAACATCTAAATAGAAAATTTTACGCTTTTAAAAAACTCTTAATTAACATTTTACGCATGTTTCTTATTTTGTTTTTATGACATAGCTCATTTTGATTCCAGCTTAAATTAGATATGGGTCATTTTGGTTCTTCACAGACGATATGATATAAAACAGATAAATCTACACATTTGCGTGTTACTATGTATGAACATATGAAATATAGAACATAGAGACCTTGACATATTATGTAAATTGTGAAGCGTTGTCGTAACTCGTAAGAAAGAAGACGTATGTAGCGTGCAAAGCTTTTGTCGATTCCATTTAAAGAATGTAAATTAAGGATGGACATGAATATCAATACAACAAATTACCATGTCCGAGTCCAAAGAAAAGGAATTGCTCAGAAATATCAGCACTTTATTATGTGAAAAACATATTGATCAAAAAGTAGTACACAGCGTAGCATATAGTGTAGACATCTCTATTAAACATATCGTCTTCGTCAGTAAAAACTCAGATAAGCCAATATCTATTTGTAGCTAAAAAAAAGGGAAATGCACTATCTACAATAAAAGCATAATAACTAATAATAATTTTGCATTTTTTAAAAGCAATGAATTCGACAATTGAGCACTTTTTTTTAGAAAATTTTAAATAGAAAGTTTTGCATAAAAACATTGAAAACTTGCAAAAAAACATTTTGCACTTTTTAAAAAACTTGCAAAATAAAATTTTGCATTTTTCTGAAAGCTTGAAAAATAAAATTTTGCACTCTTCTGAAAGCTTGCAAAATAAAATTTTGCACTCTTCTGAAAGCTTGCAAAAAACATTTTGCACTTTTTTAAAAACTTGCAAAATAAAATTTTGCGCGTTTGTGAAAGCTTGAAAAATAAAATTTTGCACTTTTCTGAAAGCTTTAAAAATTAGAAAATGTGTAATTACTTTTTAAAAACAAAAAATTCAGAGATCATGCACTTCAAACAAATTTGTAAATACAACATTTCACGTTTCAAAAGAAACGTTAATTTAACATTTTGCTCTTTTAAAAAACAAGTAAATTGAGTATTATAAGTTTGTTAAATATGTGCAAATAAAACTTTTTGCACCTTACAGAAACTTCTAAATAGAATATATTTTGCGTTGTTTTGAAAAAAGATATTTAAAATGAATATTTGAACCCATTCTTAAACCAATTTATAAACATTGTACGAATTTTGTATTGTATTTTGTATTTAGTTTAGTATAATCATATGTTTTTCACAGCTTATTTTAATTCAAGTTTAAATATGACATACACTATTTTGATCCTTATCTGAATATAAAGTAAATGTCACATGTCAGGATACACAATAGGTATGTACACTGATAGGCGTTAAGAAAATGTAAACTAGCTCAGCCTAATCATCACGTCAGTGCAAGCCAATCGGTCTCTAACGAGCTCTTAAAAAAAATTGACCGAGGGTCCCTTTTTCTTGAAAAAACTACCTCAATTTGAGCCAGCCTGAGCCCGAAGGAGGGAAATCGTTCAACACCGTTCTTTTTATCTATTTTACCTCCTCCGGTCCCGCTACCTTTTTTGAGGGAAAATTTTTTCCACCTCATTGAGCTTTTACCTCAATCTCCCCCAATCTGAGCCAACCCCCTAGGTACTGGAATTAAATTCTACCTACCTACAAGAAATGTTCAATACTAATACTAATATGACTAATACTAATACTACTTGGCGTAACACCATAAAAATGAAAATAAATCAATAAATGCATAAATAATATATAATACACAGAAACACCAAAGGACATTTTATTTTTAATTTTTTATTATTATTAGGTTTTTGTGTTTCTAGTTACAATTATTAACAATTTGATAACTTTTAATGGAAAAAAAGATTTAATTAATAAAAACTTCAAATTAAAATTATTAATTAAAAATTAAACTCAACTTAATTCTGCATAATCTCACTCGATATTTACCAACGGAATCAAAATAAAATAAAAATATTAAATAAAATCTTAAATTGGACAATGGACAAAAAAGTAATATTCCGTAATATACAACAATATAAATTTAAGTATTAACACATTATTTACTCTGGCTCATCCTCGTCAAGAAGTAGTTTTTTGTGTGACAATAATTTTTCTTTGCCTTTTTTTCGCTTTACACCTTGTTTATACACAACATTTGACATCTCTGTCTCTAAATCAGACTCAGACGGCTCAGATCCAGAACCAAAACTAAAATCAGAAAAGTCAGAACCAGAGTCTAAGGATCCTTCGCCTTCACTTTCACTACTGATATCGTAGCCGTAATTAGTTTGTTTGTCCTTATTATTATTTGCAGTCTGATGCCTATGCCTATTATGTGTCATTACATGACGCTTGTAATTAACCTTTCTAGTAATAGTTACGTTACAAATCGAACACTGATATACTTTCTTAAGCTTACCATTAACTTTACTAGGCTTTTCAGTATGAGTAATACTTTGCCTATCTGAGTCTGAGAAGTCTGAAACTGGGTCTGGAGTCACTGGAGTGACTGGGGACACTGGCACTGGCATAGAAATATCTGGAGTTTTGGCGTTGTAAACTGAATCACTAACAGTAATAACACTAGTAAGACTACTATGATTAGTCTGATCCTGATTGCCCTGATTGCCCTGATCATTGTTGGCACTTTAATTATTGCAATTTTTATCCCGCTCGGGCTCAGTTTCACCAAAAACAGTTATTTTAATTTTCTTGTAAGTTAATTCAAGAGAAGTTTTATAGTTGAAATTACAAATTTTATTCTCAAGCCCATAATAAATCAACCTAACTTCATGTATATATAAAGATACAGTACATACATTACTACTGTAGCACAGTAGCCATCAGCCAGAAAACTTATACTTAATTCACTGTGACACCACTGACACCGACACCTGACACCGTTCCTTGCTATGCCGCCACAGTCCGCCACACCACAACACAGGGTATAGGTATCAGCAGTATATTAATTCAGAAAACTTATACTTAATTCACTGTGACACCACTGACACCGACACCTGACACCGTCCCCGCCACTGCCGCCACAGTCCGCCACACCACAACACAGGGTATAGGTATCAGTATATTAATTAAATAATTAACTAATATTAAACAAATATTACTATTACTATTATTACCAGTAATCATCACTCACTCGTACCGCTGACTATTACTTTTATCTAATATCCCGTGTCAGAATAGTGCCAGCTACGGTGTCGGTGTGTGATCAGTGTGATTCATATATCATTACTATTGTATACAATAATACAATATATTTATATTTCATCATACTTTTACATTACACAGTATCTCTGATATTTTTTCATGACAGTATGAGTCCAAAACAACCTTTACGACATATCGATCACTCTTACACTTTTGGGCTCAAATACCCCACTACGGATATCAAATTTCAGGACTCTAAAAGCTCTATGAGCTTTTTCTGATTTTTGAGCATCGACGAGCTTCGAGAAAAAAAAATGAGCCCGCCCGTGCCTGCTATGTTTTCGATTTTACTGACCAGAGCTTTGGTCAGTGCGATCGGTCCTACCGGTCACCGGCTCCGTGTCTTACACTGCATCACGTGCCTCATGCTTCCTTTTTCCTCCTTTCATTTCCAGGAACTTTTAAGCAAACTTTTATTCCCTGAGCGCCTTCGCCTTTTCCATTACACTTTGTATGCATAATTTGAATTCAAGTTTCTTCAATACACCCATAACGTCCCACAGACGGGGGTTACAGTGACAAATAATAATAGACTTTTTTGTGTAATTTTAACAAGGTCTGATATGTAATTATTTTGGCAGTTCTATATTTACAAATAAATCAACTAATTTCTAACAATTAACACAATTTACATTTGAGCCTATTTTTAACCGCTTATCGTGCCTTTCAGGAACGTCGTTTTTGCAAAGTTGGGTGTTGTTGAAGGGAGCTATGTATGCTTCTCTAGGAGTCGTCCACAAATGACGTCATTAGTACGGTCAATAGGTCTACCTGTCTGGCCACTGATGATATATCACGCTCAAGATAGCCATTTAAGCAATGGTTTGAGAGCAGGTGGTCCAGGAAATCTATAGAACTGAAATGATTTCTCCAAGACTTCATTTGTGAACGAAGCGATCTGCCCTATATTCAAGCGTAAATTAAATAACACAGAAGCAAAAAAAAATTTGTTTACAATTTTCTATTCTTAGGTTTTTCATAAATTATAGCAACTAGTTCACACTCAAACTCAACTTGCAATTTGCATTTGCATCTTTCTCTGTGAGAAGCATTATCCTCAGTTTTGTAGATATTTTAGTAACTATTTCAGTCATAGTATCGAGAATCGACAAAGAACTGAAGAAAATGGGAAGCGGAGCCAGGATTTGGAGTTTAATTACTGTCTATTTAACACTCGTAATAAATTCGTTATTTTTTCTAATTTTCAATACTAAATACTGCACCCCAATTTTTTAAATTAATTTTATTTCATTTCCAGATTCTGTCATTTATTGGACTAGTTCACGGCTTCTTTGCCCTTGTTGAACTCTCTAAGGGAGAAAAGGACCACGTCACAACAAGCTCTCTGTCTAGCAAGAATTCGACAGGTAAATTCTAAATACAAAATAACAAGTGAGGGAGCACCCATAAATGTTGTCATGATATGAGGTGGAGGGGAGAGGGTCCTGAAAACATCCCCATTAAAGGCAATGCTAAAAACGTGTTGCAATTGAACTGTTTGAGTAAATAAAAACTTTTCCACAAAACAGAGTGTAATTCATGACATTATTTATGAAAGATCCCTTATAGAATTAACCGGAGGGAAAAATTAAAGGTAAATAATTAAATATTTCTTAAAAATTAGAAAAGGATTACTTGGAGACAATTGCATTTAAATCCACCATATTTTTTATTATGACTGCACTAAACGGATTTATTCACGGCATCGACCTCTGTGTTGGAGTTTATCTGGTAACTTTTTTATGATTTAATTTATTATTCCTATACTTAACTGTTACTAGAAAAAATAATTAGTGTTCAGATTTTTAATTGGAATCTCATCTGTGTGATTGTGTAATTATAGAGAAAGAGCGAGTACCTCACCATCTGGTTGGCAATGCTCATTCCACTCCTGGTTTTCACAGGCATTTCTTTGATGTTGGGAATGTGGCAACTGGTTGAATGGTTCCGGTATTTTGTGCTATGAATTCTTTTTTGCTCGTGTTGTTCATCCCTTTCTTACCTTTGCTCTGTTTTATTTTTATTTTGCCCGCTTGGGTCGTCAGAATTTATCGGGAAGAATTAAAAGTTTAATTGTATCGACAACGTATTTTCGTTTATCTTGGTACAATGTGTAAAGGATCGAAATTGCTTAATTAATAAATCTATTTTAGCGAACAAATGAATGCACTACTTTTGATGTAATTATTATGCAATAATTATTTGAGCATGTAAACAAAAAATTCTGCACATTTTCTAAACAACTGATTAAAGATGGAATTTTGAGCTTTTTTAAAAAATTAAAATAATGAAATTAAACTTTGCACTTTTCATTAGTAGTTGTAAATAAATCATCCTGCACTTAGTAAAAAGTTAAAGACAAAACAGTTTGCACTTTTCAAAAAGTTGTGAATAAAACATTTTGCACTTTTCAAAAAGTTGTGAATAAAACATTTTGCACTTTTCAAAAAGTTGTGAATAAAACATTTTGCACTTTTCAAAAAGTTGTGAATAAAACATTTTGCACTTTTCAAAAAGTTGTGAATAAAACGTTTTGCACTTTTCAAAAAGTTGTGAATAAAACATTTTGCACTTTTCAAAAAGTTGTGAAAAAAACATTTTGCACTTTTCAAAAAGTTGTAAATAAAACATTTTGCACTTTTCAAAAAGTTGTGAAAAAAACATTTTGCACTTTTCAAAAAGTTGTGAATAAAACATTTTGCACTTTTCAAAAAGTTGTGAATAAAACATTTTGCACTTTTCAAAAAGTTGTGAATAAAAAATTTTGCACTTTTCAAAAAGTTGTGAATAAAAAATTTTGCACTTTTCAAAAAGTTGTGAATAAAACATTTTGCACTTTTCAAAAAGTTGTGAATAAAAAATTTTGCACTTTTCAAAAAGTTGTGAATAAAAAATTTTGCACTTTTCAAAAAGTTGTGAATAAAACATTTTGCACTTTTCAAAAAGTTGTGAATAAAAAATTTTGCACTTTTCAAAAAGTTGTGAATAAAACATTTTGCACTTTTCAAAAAGTTGTGAATAAAAAATTTTGCACTTTTCAAAAAGTTTTGAATAAAACATTTTGCACTTTTCAAAAAGTTGTGAATAAAAAATTTTGCACTTTTTAAAAAGTTGTGAATAAAACATTTTGCACTTTTCAAAAAGTTGTGAATAAAACATTCTGCACTTTTCAAAAAGTTGTAAATAAAACATTTTGCACTTTTCAAAACGTTGTACACAACTAAAAAATTTTGCACTTTGTAAAAAGTTGTAAATAAAACAATTTGCATTTTTTGAAAAGTTGTAAATAAAAAATTTTGTACTCTTTCATTTTCAAATTGTAAATAAAAAATTTGAGCCCATTTGGCGTGACCACTCCTAAACTTTCTCTCGTGAAAGCGAGATCTTTAAGACTGGCAATTTGATTGCTACTTTAAGAGAAAGTAAATCCAATTACAAAAGTTGTAACTTGTTGAGGTTTTAGTCTCTAAAAATAATACAGTAAAGAATATTTAATCTGAACAAAAAAGCTGCAAAGTTTATTTTCATATTTTTAGATTACAGTGTGACCCCAAAAGGTACAGATCACGTTTTGTTGTAGTACAAATAACTCATAAACAATGCAATTTTAATGCAGTATTTTTATTTTGCACGGTTGAATTGAGAAAACAGGATGGAGTAGGTGATGAGCAGGGTAATCATCTAATACACAGAAAACAAAAATAATAATTAGAGATACACAGTTCACTCTAAAAACTTTGTTAATAATGTTTCGTAAAATACCATATATAATTAATTAGATTGTGAGCCTAATAAATTATTTAAACTAGCGCGCTCTATCGCGTAATCAGGCGCGGAATCGATACATTTAAATCTGACTTACCCCTCCTACAAAACTATATGTGAGTGTAAAGACACGTCCCCGGATCCCAGCTTGATGTCTGGAGAGCTGATTAATGGCAAGGGAAATCCGTCGATTAAGCACTATCTCGTCTTTGTCACTTGTCAGCAACGTATTTGCAGAGTTTAGCCCATTCTGAAGCCAATAGGTTAGATAGCCAAGCTGTTTTAAATTTAAAAAAAAATCATCATTAAAGCCCAAGCAAGGGAGGGTCCATGAATGATGTCAGCCAAATTTTCATTCTTATTTATGGAATCCTCATTATCACCCCGCCATTATTTATTTAAATTATTTAACGTGGTATCCTATCTAACCATAACATCTTTTGTGGACGATCCCTAAAATTTCTTGTTCCAAATAAGTTTGTAATTTAATTGGCTCACCTGTGAATTGGCATCTGACGACAAAAGCAACAAAGGTCCCATAGCAACGATGTACAGACTGAACTGAATCACAGTGACCCACTCAAAAGTCAGCAGTTCATTGAGAAGTGTAGCAAAAAAAGTGAGTATGTCAAAGCATTTGTACGCTACAAACGGACCCACGACTTCGTCCAGCTGTTCACTTAATCCACAGATCTCTTCGAAAATTAGCAACACCTGGGAAAATAAAAATTCCTATGCTTTGGTTGCAACAATAGTTACAAGAATGTATGTTAACCATGAGCAGTATACAGACAACGTCTGTAAAGAACCAAAATGACCCATATTCAATTTAGGCTAAAATCAAAATAAGCTATGTCATAAAAATACGAAATGAAGAAGATACGTAAAATGTCCTATTTTCATGTTTTAGAAAAGTGCAAAATGTTCTATTTTCATGTTTTTGAAAAGTGCAAAATGTTTTATTTACATGTTTTTTAAAAGTGCAAAATGTTCTATTTTCATGTTTTTTAAAAATAAAAAATATTTTATTTACATGTTTTTTAAAAGTGCAAAATGTTCTATTTTCATGTTTTTGAGAAGTGCAAAATGTTCTTTTTTTATGTTTTTGAAAAGTGCAAAATGTTTCATTTTAATGTTTTTGAAAAGTGAAAAATATTTTATTTACATGTTTTTGAAAAGTGCAAGATGTTCTATTTTCATGTTTTTGAAAAGTAAAAAATATTTTATTCACATGTTTTTGAAAAGTGCAAAATGTTTCATTTCAATGTTTTTGAAAATTGCAAAATGTTTTATTTACATGTTTTTAAAAATTGCAAAATATTTTATTTACATGTTTTAAAAAATACATTTCATTACTTTTGTAGATTGTGTATAATTATTGTATTTGACTAGGAATGGATATGGGTCACTTTGGTTCTTCGCTGACGACAATTTCCTAAAACAATTCTTACCTTTCTAACGTGGTGCAACTTCTGTTCCACATGTTGATTCTCCAGATACTTCAAATATCGCAAATAGTCCCGCACAATCATGCTGAACACAATAGTGTGAACAAGTGCCAAATTGTCTACAGTAGCAAGCGCGACTGATGAAAACAGGCTTCCAATAAAAATTAGCCAACCAAAAAGCAAATGACCGCTGGAAAGTATGACTTCCATGTTCGTTGTATTGCATCTGTGTCTTAAGACACCACAAGTATTGTAGGAAATCATTTCTTGGAAGGATTTTGTATGGAGCTTGTGGAACACAAAGACGTTGCTGTACAACGAGTGGAATAGGACACATCCGATAACAACAATTGACAGACTTCTAATCTGAAAATAAAAACGTAAATAAATGCAATGACATATAAATTAATGTAAAGTGGGGCTCATAAAAAGTATACAAAAACTTACAAAATTGTCGCTATGTAAATTGACATCTTCCTCCCGCAGATATTGATGAAGGTTGTTGATTTTATTTAGAATTTTAGCAAATCCTCGACGATGTTTTCGAAAAGTGTGATACAAAAAGAAAATCATTAAAAATTGAAACATTTCTATACTCAAGCGAAACATTTTTTGGGTTTTGGTTGTTTTGCCTGGACGGTTCCAAGCGGCCTCCACGATGTTTAGTTCCACTGCCAGCATTGATAGTATTGCCCAGGTTTGAATTACCCATGTTAGCAGCTACACAAAATATACCAGTTCATAAGTATTTGCATTTTCTACTTTAACAATTTTTTAAATTATTGAATTTATTACAGATATTTGAATCCCGTCATGGTGAAGCCAAGAGAATAAAAAAAAATTGCAAAAATGATAAACCTGAAATCTCCAAGATGGTTTATCCGCGTAGTAAAATGATTTATCGTCTTCTCTGTACTTGTAAATAACTCCCGGGGAAATGAATACGAAAGCTGAAGCATTGTAGAAATTTTTTAAAAACTCAGACATTTAAAAATTGAACAGCTGTTTTAGCTTTAAAAGTAGCAGATTTTTCGTTTTCAGAATAGGCTTCGCTGCTTTCAACGCATAGACTTCAAGACCAACTCAAGAACTCAATGGCTATGAGCGTTCCCTGAATTTTGTAAAAAAAAAGACTTATTATTGTAAACTCGTAATTTATTTTTCTTGGAAATCTATTTTATTTTTTTCAAGTCTTATTCATGTCAATTCCTGCATGGTTATAATTCTAAAACTACTTTTATTACTGTTGATTTAATGTTCAGTTTGAGTAGGTAGTAATTTAGCTGCATATGTTAATCACATGCTCAAAATTTGTAACGAGGTCGAGTTGCGCTTGCTTAAACTACTGAGACTGACAAAGAAGCTGTCAATAAACTTTGTTCAGCCGCTTTCCACAGGATTCAATTAAAGTGTACAATTTCTTATTGAAACATGACACCATGGTACAAGTTCAGATTCTTGAAAAAAAAATCATTCATTCATAATAACATGAGTAATAGGCTGAGAACCGGTTAGTACTGGAATTTGTATAGAAAACTGTAACAGTTTTCAATTACTGTTCACCTAATGAATGTGTCCATGCACTATGGAATATGAAAGTTGACAGGTGGCTCAATTGCCATTGTGTTTCCAATTGGGTAGTTTAACTGGAAATATCTGGATATTGAAATTCTTTCTAATTCAACTGTCAGTGCTGGTTTTGGTTTTGGTTTCGAATTCAGTTTTATTAGATACATGGTCATATCAACAATTTCAGGACCAAAAGATAATTTGCTGGGCAGACAAGATTTTACAAGGGACTGTGCCGCACTCCGCACTGCTATGCATTTCGTTTGTAAAAAACCAATATGTAAAATGACACATTTCCATTTTTAGCTAAAAAAAAATATCTACTAATTATATGTATCAACAAAAATATTAAAACATGTCTAGAAGGCATTTAAATAAAACATTTTACTTTTTAAAAACATGCAAATAGAACATTTTGTATGTTTAAAAAACATGCAAATAGAACGTTTTCCGCTTTTCAAAAATATGCAAATAGAAAATTTTGTATTTTTGAAAAACATGCAAATAAAACGTTTTACGCTTTTCAAAAATATGTAAATAGAATATTTTACACTTTTTAAAAACATGCAGATAAAAAAAATTGCACTTTTCAATAACATGCAAATAGAACAATTCGAACTTTTAAAAAACATGCAAATAGAAAATTTTGTATTTTTTTAAAACATGCAAATAAAACGTATTAAGCTTTCCAAAAATATGGAAATAGAATATTTTACACTTTTTAAAAACATGCAGATGAAAAAATTGCACTTTTCAAAAACATCCAAATAGAACATTTTGTACTTTTTAAAAACATGTAAATACAACTGTGAAAATTTTTAGAAAACGTTAAAATTGAACAATTCAATTCTTTCAAGAAGTCATAATTATCATTTTACGCATTTTGTTTCTATCACATTGATCATTCTCATTCGAGCCTAAATTGGAAATGAGTCATTTTGGTTTATCACAGATGATATGTTGAACACACATTTTAAAACTGGTAACACGGATACTAATAAAGTACGGTCCGTGCTAAATACACAAACGATGTGCTGGCAACATTTTTGGGGCACAGTGAGATTCACAGCGTTAAATACAAAACATACAGCTAATACGTTGAAGTTGAAAACAATGCGCAGAATGTGGAATAGTTTATCAGCGACGAGTAGCTAAACACTTTTATAAATTTTTAAAACTCTTTTATAAAATAATAAAAAAATAAAAATGTCTGAAGTATGTCCCTTGTGAATTTTTATTTCTTAAAAAATTCACTGGATAATACTGGATTTTGTGGGTTTCAATTTGCATATTTGATTTAGGCTGAGTAGTTTTTGTTACTGAAATTGTATTGCTTTGCATGATGAGCCAAATTTATGCAGAAACCACCTCTTTACATTGCCAATTCCAAATGGTGGTTGCATATGCATGCTTTTGATAGACCAGCTATGTTACGGAGTTCAGGGCCGTTCACAAATCAATTAAATACACGATAAAACATTGAAAAAGCAATATTGTAATGGTAATTTATGATTTTCCGTACAAAATATAGTACGTACCGTGCATGTAACTTATAAAACTTGGTCCAAAAGTTCAAACAAAACTTTACCAAATGACAAATTTTAGAATGCTGCACAAATGACAATTAAATGCAAATCAGTTTTTTACACAGGTAATTGTACAAATTACAAATTTATTTACAAAATGTCTAGCAAAATTTAATCAATAAATAAAATCACAGGAAATACAAAAATAAGTTAAATAAGCTCATTCAATAAAATAGTTGGTTTGCAGTGGCAGTGACCAGTTATTACTAGTGCATATAATACCCTCCTGATAACAAATCGACAAAACGTCATCAGTCTTGTGGCTTTTAATAGGAAGTGACTTCTCTCACCCAGTAGTTGTACTCTGACACCTTGACATAGACCCCGGGAACATTCAATTCTCCGCAACCCACACCCCAACTGACGACACCAGCCAATTGCCAGATGCCCTTGATTTCGCAGACGAGTGGACCACCCCCATCCCCCTTGCAAGAGTCCTTGTTCAGCTCTCCCCCAGCACACATGAATCCTGAGTGGAGGGTGAATTTTGGACCAAGACGAGTTATTTTCAGCTTCTGTTCACAGTCAAAATTACTAAGGACGGGAAGATCGACTTCTTTGAGAACATTCTGGTATTTTCCACCCGCAGAAAAGGAGTCTTTTCCCCAACCAGTGACGAAACAGCGCTGTCCGGAAAAGTCGGTGCCTTGAGATGGCAAGCAGACTGGACTGATGTGTGGGCTAATTAATTACAAAGTACGAAATTTCAACTAACGATAAGACTCATTTCTTTGTCGCCCGCGATTTTTTTAACGAATGTTTAGTTTTTTGTATGAAATTTTCAGATTTCGAATGTGTTCTTACTTTTGTTGAAAATTAACTTGCCCCTCAAGACGGAGGATAGCAATGTCATTGAAAAGGTTTCCAGCGTAGAATTGGGGGTGCACGGTGATAGCAACGACCTTTCTTTCCATGTGCGGGTAAAATTCATTCTCACTGTTCACGTCCCAGTCCCCGAGACGAACACGAAGATCACCCGCTTGAAATTCTTTAACACAATGAGCAGCTGTGATGATGTGACGACTGTCAATGAGGGATCCTCCGCAAACGTAAAGACCAGACTGTTTTAAAACTGCCACTTGCCATGGGTACTCGCCTATTTATTACAATTAATTTTTAAATTTTTTTAAAGTAGCGATTACATCTTACACGTGGCTTTTTCATGCAAATTATTGCAACAAGCAATGAGATGAGTGAAGAACAAAAATGGTCTACATCCATATACATATAGGGCTAAATACATAATGCACTGTCTACATAAGAAAAAATTAACATGCTCACAAAATTCTATTAAAATATTACTTGGTGATTTTCAGAATTTTTCAAATTGATTTCTTTGCACTTGTAAAAAACATGTAAATAAAAAATTTTCAAATTATCAGAAATAATAGATAATTAAATTAGGTATTGCACTTTACAAAAACACGAATAAATAAATATTTTGCACTTTTAAAAACTGAAAAATAGAATTTTTCACACTTTTAAAAAGCTAACAATTCGAATATTCGGTTATTCAAAAACATGTAAAATCAAATATTTTACATTTTTTTAAAACCATAATAAGCATTTTTTGCATTTATTAAATTTTGTATTTGTTGGCATAGCTGAAATTAGTGCAAGCTTATGTTAGATATAAACAATTTTGATACTTGATTCATTCAATGTAAAATAGATAATTTGTTTCGTTACTTACCATAGTAGGTCTCCCCTTCAACCAGCGAGTGTCCAGCATTGATAACACGTCCAGTGATACCGCCCGCATTTCGTACTCCACAAGTTCCAAATCCATGTCCTCCCATTGGTTGGTACCCACCAGCTTGGAAGGGTGGGGTGTATACTGGACTATGAGGTTGACTGGGTGTCACAAATCCGCTGGCAGCAGCTGGAAACTTTCCTTGAGACCCGCCGAAATTTCCATTGTTCCCGCCCTGGAAGTGACTACCTTGTAGAGAATTTCCGTTTTCAGAGAAAGTAGGATTTCTGCAGCAGACAAATCCAGTGGGACAACTTTGTGGGTTGGAGAATCGCCGTGGTTCTGCTTCAGATGTGCCATTGACGTTACTGTTGGACAAAGATGCTTCTCGCTTGGTTCTCTCTTCGCCATTTGACTTTGTGTCCGTTTCGATTTCGGTTTCGGCGGCGGCGGCGGGTAGACTGCTTTCGTCAGTCACTGCCGTCGAGTTAGAAAGAATTAGAGCCTCAACACTTTGTACTTTGTTACGAGGGTCGATTCCAAATCCAACCTGCCCATAGTTTGAAATTCCCATCCCAGACCCGCTAATGACTTCCTGATTAGCGGAGCCCTGACTCAAAATATTGTTGTGGCTTGGACATTCTTGAACGGGGACGCATTTGCAGTATTCTGAAGCAGCTGGGTGAACAGAAGTGGGGTAAAGTGTTTGAGCTTGACTCACAGTTCCCACGTGAGTTCCGTCCGGTCTGGAAACTGAAAGAGATGGCTTGGTGTAGTCCCCTTGAAGGTAGGGATCGTAGTGGGACTTGGGCGCCTGTCCCCATCCTTGTCCTGGTCCGTTAATTGGTCCGGAACCAGGATTGTAACCATTTCCGTTAGATGGAGGTGGAGGTCCGTATTGAGCCCCTTGTCCAGGATTGTAATGAGAAATGACAGGCTTGGTTGGTCTTGGCTCCTCCAATGGAATGGCTGCAATCGGCGCACCTACTGGTTTAAGTGCGACGGGCTGGACAAGTGTCACATCTTGTGAGGGAACGCCGTAGTGGTGAACTGGCGGTTTCCATCCTACTCCAAAGGGCTCAGCCTCGTGACCGTGTCCGTGTCCGTGTCCACTTCCAGAATGAGGCTTCTTACATGGGACCAAACCCAAGGAACAGAGCTTCTCATGAACGAAACCACGAGCCTCTGCTTCGCTGCGAGAGTCAAGCTGGGCTTTAATATTTGGATCCGCGCTCAATTTTTCCAATTTTTCATCTCCGTCTAATTTACGTCCTGATCTTGCAGCTTCGATTATAACCTCCACTGCTTCCGTGCTATCAGTTTCGTTCTCGTCCAATCCGGTCCCAATGCCCGAACTTTCTAAGTCTGCAAAAATATCTTGTGTTTCATTATTTGCACTGCTCGGGAATCCAGCGCTTTTTCCCACAATCCCCGTCGCAAGGAACACAAACGCTACTAAATGTATTAAATTCTTCATATTTTCAGCGCAAAAACTACCAAGTTTGATTTTCTTACAATTTATACGGAATTTAAATTTACGTGAATTCAATAATTTTTAAAGCAAAAAAAATATGGAGCGGCGCTTTGATTGTTGTGCTTGCTTTGCGAAGTGAATGTTGTGACTGAATTGGTCTGTGGAGAGTGCACGGTGCTTTTATTTGAGTGGATGAGTCGCCGGTCCAATTTAGGTGCAGCCGTAAGACTAAAGACAGAAGAAAACAGTACAGAAAAATGCAAGATTGCGGGAGGCTGCGACATCAGATGGTTGGTAATAATTATATGTAATTATGTAGTGTGACAGCCAGTGAACTACCCTTCGAAGATTACGTGTATCCTTGTGTATTCCCAGTGGACAGGATTGGGATTGAATGTTGGGATATCCCAGTGTGGTAAAGTGCAGTAAAGAAAAGTGAAAGGTGTGGGGAAGTTACACTTGCAATGATCACATAATTATGTGCACTGTTTATGTGCAAGCTCTTTGTGTGTGTAGTGTGTTCCTTGTTTCCTATAATTAGTTTCTTTCTGCCAGCAGTGCATTAAAGCCTTTGGCCGGTGCCAGTGGTGAGCAGTTGTTTACGCTGCCTTGCTATACTGTTATATAGTGCCTATTGGTATTTGGTATTGTTGTTTTAATTATCTATTGAACAGTAATATGTTCCGTTTAATTAGGCTGTTTTGCACACTTTTACAAGTTCATGCAGTGGAGAATGTATGAGTCATGACAAAATCATCGGAAAGAGCGTCTGCCTTACGCGTATGTTATGCAATTAAAGAATTCGCTCAAGTCTGACGCTACATTTTTCAAAAGTAAAAAAATAACAAACAATGAAAATAATCATTTAAACTACCAAAATGAACTATGTCTCAACTGGATTGACAATTATTTAATCACAGGGCCGTATAATGTGGCCAGCGCCAGCGCAGGCGGCCCCGCTGCTTGAATTTTCAAAAACGCATGTAAATGGAATACTTGAGATTTTTTCAAAAATAATTATGTAAAATAGTTGTTTTGAATTTTTAAAAACATACAAATAAATTTTTTTTGCAAATTTTAGGAACATGAAAATAAAACAACTTTTTTATTTTTCTCAAACCATGTAGACATAAAGTTTTGAACTTTTCTAAATCAAGTTAATCAAACATTTTACACTTTTGTAAAACATTCAAAAACAACATTTTGCTTTAAACCTAAAAGAAACGTCAATAATTATATTTAAAATAGTGATGTAAGAATTTTTTGAATTCACTAATTTAACTTGGCGTAAAAAGATAAACACACCAACCTATTTTAGTTTTAACTTACAAGCCGGAAGTCAGTTTTTATGTAGATGTCGCGAAGTTGTGCACCTTAGTTACGTAGAGGAAAAATCATTTTTCTAGAACTGTAATGGATATATGCTGTATTTGTTTTGATAGTTTTGAACCAGCCGTACTACCATTTACTTGTTACCACATAAAATAAAATCCAAGAATTACAAATTTCGATTTTACTTTTACCCAAGTAGGAAATAATATAAAGTTTTGTTATTTTGCAAATTTTTCAGATTAAACGTTAGTTACAGCATTTTTGTCATTTTATCACCATGTTTAATTTGTTTAGGCTGTGAATAGATTTAAAAATTTAAATTAGTAAAATGTAAAACAATTTAATTAAACTAATTGATAAACCTTAATTTTCACTAAAGGGTATCTGCTTATTAAAATGGTTTCTTACAATTTTTGTGCTTGTAAGTAATTTCATGACAATCTAACTATTATTGTTGCTTTCAGCAAAGCTTAGATTTTTTTTTTAAATTTTCTATGGTTCTAATTATTAGGTATTTATTATTTTAAAAAGTTTAAAATTTTTGATTTTTAAAGTATCCTCAATAAACTGCCTTACTATTTGTACCAAATAAAATACTGAATGTGAGTAAAAATGATTTTTAAAATTAATTGTTTTCGCGGGCTCATGAAACATATAGTCTGTAAAAAACCAAAATGACCTATGTCCATTTTTAGCTAAAAACAATATCCCCTATCTACAAAAATATTCAAATTTGCCTTAAGAGCATCTAAACAGAGCGTTTTAGCTTTTTTATGAAACATGAAAATAGAATATTTTACAATTTTCAAAAACATCTAAATAGAACATTTAACAATTTTCAAAAACATGTAAATAAAACATTTTACACTTTTCAAAAACATGTAAATAAAACATTTTACACTTTTCAGAAACTCGTAAATATAACATTTTACGCATGTTTCTGATTTTTTTAATGACATAGCTCATTTTGATTGTAGCTGAAATTGGATATGGATCATTTTGGTTCTTCACAGGCGATATCCTGAAAGATAAAAATGAGACACGGTAAGTTTTTAGGGTTTTATATACGCTTGCTATGTGGATTCATATTTAGGAATGCTGCACATGTGACAAATAAATGCGACTGAATTTCGAAAACAAGTTTTTGTACACATCATAATTTAATAACAAAATTAGTAGTAAAAATATCATTTATAAAAACACAGACAAACTCACAAAAAATAATTACAAAATAAATTATACAAGCTCATACAATAAAAAAGTTGACTCGCATTGACCGATTTTTTAGTGCATAAAAGGCACGACTGTAACACATCCTAACAAAATACACTGCGGCGACGAGATCAGTCTTCTATGTATTAATAGGAAGTGACTTCTTTCACCCAGTTGTTGTACTCTGACACTTTCACATAGACCCCAGGAACGTTAAATTCTCCGCAGCCCACACCCCAACTGACGACACCCGCCAATTGCCAGATGCCCTTGATTTCGCAGACGAGTGGACCACCCCCATCTCCCTTGCAAGAGTCCTTGTTCAGCTCACCCCCAGCACACATGAAGCCAGGGTGGAGGGTAAAATTTGGACCGAGGCGGGTTCTCTTCAGCTTCTGTTCACAGTCGAAATTATTGAGGACGGGAAGATCCACTTCTTTGAGAACATTTTGATACTTTCCACCCGCAGAGAAGGAGTCCTTCCCCCAACCAGTGACGAAACAGCGCTGTCCGGAAAAGTCGGTGCCTTGGGGTGGAAGGCAGACTGGACTGATGTGTGGACTAAATAATTAGAAAGTACGAAAGTCCAATTAGTGAATGTTATTAAATACATGGCATTTTGTTTTTTATAGATTTGAATTTCGCGAATTAGATTGCCAAATTTTAAAAGCGTTCTTACTTTTGTTGGAAATTAACTTGTCCCTCGAGACGGAGGATAGCAATGTCATTGAAAAGGTTTCCAGCGTAGAATTGCGGGTGCACGGTGATGGCGATGACCTTTCGCTCCGTGTGTGGGTAAAATTCATTCTCACTGTTCACGTCCCAGTCCCCGAGACGAACACGGAGGTCACCGGCTTGAAATTCCTTTACGCAATGAGCGGCTGTGACAATGTGACGACTGTCAATGAGGGATCCGCCGCAAACGTAAATGCCGGACTGTTTTAAAACTGCCACTTGCCATGGGTACTCGCCTGTAAATTAGAATTTAAAATCATTAACTTTTTTGAGTATAGCTAACGTGTGTTTTACGTAGCAATGTCACAAAATTTACCGCATTAATTAAACTTTACTTTAGTTAACAACCATAAAAGAGTCGTTTAGCTTCTTACCGTAGTGTGTCTCTCCGTCGACCAGCGAGTGTCCAGCATTGATAACACGCCCGGTGATACCACCCGCATTTCGCACTCCACAAGTTCCAAATCCATGACCTGCCATTGGTTTGTATCCACCAGCTTGGAAGGGTGGGGAGTAGACTGGACTTTGGGGTTGGTTGGGTGGTCTAACAAATCCGCCGCCGGGCGCACCAGCTGGAAACTTTCCTTGAGCCCCGCCAAAATGCCCGTTGTTCCCGCCCTGGAAGTTACTATCTTGAACAGAATTTCCATTTCCGGAGAACGTAGGATTTCTGCAGCAGACAAATCCAGTAGGACAACTTTGTGGGTTGTGGAATCTTCTTGGCTCAGCTGTTCCGTTAGCATTAACGTTTTCGGTAGGATAGGGTAATGTTAACAAAGGAGCTTCCCGCTTCGTTCTTTCTTTGCCACTTTGCTTTTGCTCCGTTTCGGTTTTGTTGGGGGAGGCGGGTAGTTTGCTTTCTTCCGTCACTGCCGTCGAGTTAGAGAGAATAAGATCGGCAGAACCCTGTTCTTTGTTACGAGGGTCGATTCCAAATCCAACTTGTCCATAGTTGGGAAATCCAGACCCGGATCCGCTAATAACTTCCTGATTAATTGAGCCTTGACTTACGATGTTATTGTAGCTTGAGCACTCTTGAACGGGGACACAGTTGCAGTATTCGGTGGAAGATGGGTGGTCGAAGGTCGGGTAGAGGGTTTGAGCTTGACTCACAGTTCCCACGTGGGTTCCGTCCGGTTTGGAAACGGAGAGAGATGGCTTGGTGTAGTCCCCTTGAAGGTAGGGATCGTATTGGGGCCTTGGTGCTTGTCCCCATCCAAGTCCTGGTCCGTTGATTGGTCCGGAACCGTATCCAGAACCTGGTCCAAAACCGTTTCCATATGGGGGTGGAGGTGGGGGAGGATGTCCGTATTGAGCCCCTTGTCCAGCTCCAGGATTGTAATGAGAGATGATAGGCTGAGTTGGTCTTGGCCCCACTGGAATCGCTGCAATCGGCGCACCCACTGGCTGAAGTGCAACTGGCTGGACAAGTGAAACACCTTCAGAAGGGATTCCGTAGTTTTGAACTGGTGATTTCCAGCCCTGGCCAAAAGACTGAATTCCATGACCCTGTCCGTGTCCGTATTCACTTCCAAAATGAGGCTTTTTATTCTTACATGGGACTAAACCCAAAGCACAGAGCTTCTCATGAACGAAACCTCGAGCCTCTGCTTCACTGCCAGAGTCAAGTTGAGATTTAATATTCGGATCCGCACTCAATTCTTCTAATTCTTCTACTTCCAGTTTCCGTCCAGTTCTTGCAGCTTCGATAATTACATCCACCGCCTCAGCTACTTCCTGGCTGTCAGTGTCGTCCTCGTCTAATCCCGTCTCCATGTTTGAACTTTCTAAGTCAGCAAAAATATCTTGAGTTCCATTATTAGCACTGCTTGGAAATCCACCGGTTCTTCCCACAATCCTCGTCGCCAGGAACACAAACGCTACTAAATGTATTAAATTCTTCATTTTTTCAACGCGGAAACCACACACTTTAATTTTTGTACCAATGCTTCTTTTGAAATTACAAATTTTGTATAAACTTTTAAGAAAAAGAAAAATCTTTCAAGCTGTACTTTGTTTGTTGCGTTTGCTCTCTGAAGTAAATGTTGAGACTGACTTGCTCTGTGGAGAGTGCAAGGTGCTTTTATTTGACAGGAGTCGCCGGTGGAATTTACGTTGAGCCGCAAGACTCAAGAAATAACAAGACATAAGAAACTAATGCACAAGACCAGGAGATGGTATGGGAACAGGATTAGTGTAGTAGTACAAAGGGAATAGGGAGAACGGAGATGGTAAGGAGATGCAGGTGGAAAATGCTTAATGCACATGATTATGTTAATTTGAAAGTTAAGTCGAGGGGGCCTACAACTTGTAGATGGTAATATGTAATACTATGGTGTGACAGCGAGTGAACTATCCTTCGTACATTACGCGTATCCTTGTGAATTCCCAGTGCAGTGGACTGGATTAGGGTTGAGTGTTGGGATATCCCAGTCCCAGTGTAGTGTGGTGTAGTGCAGCACAAGAAAGTGAAAGTGTGGGGAAGTTATTCTTGCAATGTTAACAACATTGCATCTTTCCACAGTACAGTAGTATATATGCTCCATTGTTACTGTAATAGTGGCTATAGTGTTATTGTTGTTACATCCTATTGGAAATTACATTTCGCATTTAAATAAGAACTTATGCATTTACAAACTTATGCAGTGGAGAATTCATGAGTCATACAAATATCGCTTGCAAAAGCGTCTCTACATTGCGGATGTTATGTCACCGGAGAATTCCCTACAGTACGGCCCAACTATTTTCACAGGAAAAATTGCAATAACAATAATAACAACAACAACAACAACAAAAACAACTCTTTTTTAATAGCATTGACATTGTAGTAGTTGTGGTTTAAAGCTGCTGCAATAGCCACGTGCATAAGGAAATGAAGATTCAGAGAATTTCATTAAGTAAAACAAGTGAACGTTTCTTAAGTAATTATATAACGGACTGTATTACGCATTCTATAGTGCTGCGTGTAGTTACGGTAAATGTAATAGTCATAGCACACAATTCTAATGTCCTGCTGCAAATATAAGGCCTTTCCATAAAGTGTACTCCCCACTTTTCTATGTTGACACTATACCAATTAATGCCAATTATTAATTTGTAAATAGGACATACGTCAATGTACTTTTATTTATTACTTGATTACTATAAGTAGGTAATACTTATTAAATAATATCACGTATTTTTAGTATAGTTTTGTGTACAATTTTTTTAATTCGAATTTAAAAATGAATTCTGCTAGGATTTTTTTTTTAAATTTTTAGTTAAGTTTATTAGCACATATATTTTAAAATTATTATTGTCTGTAAAGAACCAAAATGAACCATATTCAATTTATGCTAAAATTAAATTGAGGTATCTCATAAACAAAAATTAAGAAACATGCATGAAATGTTAATTATTAGGAGTTTTCGAAAAATTTTAAATGTCTTTTTTATATGGTTTTGAAGAGGTGCAAAAATTTCCATCTCTATGTTTTAGAATATGTGCAAAATTTTCTAATTCCATGTGTTTGAAAAAGTGCAAAATGTTCTAGTTCTGTTTTTGAAAAGGTGCAAAATGTTCTAATTTCATGTTTTTGATAAGATGCAAAATTTTCTAATTCTGTTTTTGAAAAGGTGCAAAATGTTCTAATTTCATGTTTTTGATAAGGTGCAAAATTTTCTAATTCTGTTTTTGAAAAGGTGCAAAATGTTCTAATTTCATGTTTTTGATAAGGTGCAAAATTTTCTAATTCTGTTTTTGAAAAGGTGCAAAATGTTCTAATTTCTTGTTTTTAAAAACGTGCAAAATGTTCTAATTTCTTGTTTTTAAAAAGGTGTAAAATGTTCTAATTTCATGTTTTTGATAAGGTGCAAAATTTTCTAATTCTGTTTTTGAAAAGGTGCAAAATGTTCTAATTTCATGTTTTTGATAAGGTGCAAAATTTTCTAATTCTGTTTTTGAAAAGGTGCAAAATGTTCTAATTTCTTGTTTTTAAAAACGTGCAAAATGTTCTAATTTCTTGTTTTTAAAAAGGTGTAAAATGTTCTAATTTCATGTTTTTGATAAGGTGCAAAATTTTCTAATTCTGTTTTTGAAAAGGTGCAAAATGTTCTAATTTCTTGTTTTTAAAAACGTGCAAAATGTTCTATATAAATGCTTTTAAGACATGTTTGAATATTTGTGTGGATAGTGGATATTTAGATAACGTTTTTAGCTAAAAATGGATATGGGCCATTTTGGTTCTTCACAGACGATATTATCTAATTATAGTAAGGAACCTAAGTAAGTATTACAGCTAATACCAATAAGTTATTACACCGCGTTACTGTGTTTATTATTTGGCTCGGTTAAATTGAGAAAATAGGATGGAATACGTAACCAGCAGTGTAATCATCTGTAGAAAACAAAATAATAGAAATATAATTAGGTCATTATAATATGTGCTCCATTGAATTATTATAATTGTTACTAAAAAAAGAGTAGACAAATTTTAACGATTTTAAAAATACAAATTAGCATTATTGCGAGGTAATATTTATTAAAGCCTAACTGATTGACTTACCCCACCTACAAAACTATACGTCAGTGTGAAAACGCGTCCACGAATTCCAGCTTGATTTCGTTGTAGTTGATTAATGGCAAGTGAAATCCGTCGACTTACCACAATTTCATCCTTTTCATTTGATGTAAAAGTATTTGCAGACTGAATGCCATTTTGAAGCCAATAAGTTAGATAACCCAGCTGTAATAAAATCGTATAAACAATATTAAGGAACTAGTTAAATTTCTCCTTTAGAATATTTCAAAAACCTTTTTATTGTTTTGAAGTTTATTGTTCCAGTAAAAAAATGACCACCTGGGAATTAGCATCTGAGGATAGCAGCAAGAATGGAATTAGAGCGACAATATAGAGACAAAACTGAATAATGGTCACCCACTCAAATGTGAGCAGCTCATTTAGAAGATGAGCAAAGTACGTTAATGTGTCAAAGCATCTGTATGCGACGAACGGACCCACAATTTCATCGAGTTGTTCGCTCAATCCACAGATCTCTTCAAAAATCAGCAACGCCTGGAATATATAAAAGCCCTGTTGTTTTTTGAACAATATGTGTTGCAGCGTCCACACTGTATCAAAATATACGTGATTAGTTAATAATTGCTCACCTTTCTAACATTGTGTAACTTGTGCTCCACATGTTGAGCCTCTAAATATTTCAAATAGCGAATATAGTCCCGCACAATCATGCTAAACACAATGGTGTGAACAAGTCCGAAATCATCAACACATGCAAGTGCCACAGATGATAGAATGCTTCCCACAAAAATGACCCAACCAAAAACAAATTGAGCCCCGGACAGTGAAATTTCCGCATCAGTTGTGTTACAGTGATGTCTTAGAAAACCACACGTGTTGTAGGAAATCATTTCTTGAAACGATTTAGTGTGTAGTTTGTGGAAAGTAAATAGGTTGTTGAAGAGGGACTGGAATAGTACAAATCCCATCAAGCCCAAGAAGATTCCCTTAATCTGTGATTATTTTATTAAATTTATTAAAAACAAATTAACGCTTTTAGTTAAATGCAATAGTATAAGGGATCGCCAGCAATAGACGCCATGAATTTTTTTTCGTTCGACTTGCTGTCATCCCCAGAGGCACTGCGTAAGTGGTTAGGTCTAACATGTGGGAACATTGGCAGCCAGTTGACTCTACAAACGACGTCATTTGTGAATGATCCCTAATGCATTTTAATTGTGTATTAAAATGCTTACCCAATCTTGGCTGAGTAAATTCGTATCTTCCTCTTGCAAATAATGATGGAGATTATTAATTTTATTAAGAATTTTTGCAAATCCTCGACGATGTTTCCGAAAAGTGTGGTACAAATAAAAAATCGTAAAGAATTGAAACATTTCAATGCTCATGCGCCACATCTTTTGGACTTGAGTGGTTTTGCCGGGACGGTTCCAAGCAGCCTCCACGATATTGAGCTCCACTGCCAGCATTGATAGGATTGCCCAAGTTTGAATGACCCATGTAAAACTCTACAAAAAGGAAAGCAGTTTATAGGGATTCACATTTTTCCTGTATGTTTCCTGCCTTCCATTAAAACGTGGTAAATTTAAAGCTGCGAAATTTAAATTAATTTGTTTTAAATGAAACCTGAAATCTCCACGAAGGTTTATCAGCGTGGTAAAATGATTTCTCTTCTTCTTTGTACTTGTAAATAATTCCAGGTGAAATAAAAACATAGGCGCAAGCATTGTAGAAGCTTTTTAAAAATTCAGACATCTTTTAAAACTCAAATTATATGTTTTCACAATATTAACTCTATTTTTTTGGCCTGACAAAACTCTACAGTGTACAACGCCTTGAACGTAGCGTTCGTATATAAAATCAGTCTCTACTCGGCTTAGCACTTTACTTATTCGTTGAAAACATTTTCTAATACAAAATTGAAACTAGGTTTAGATTTTCTATTCTACTCATTTTTGACATGTTTAACTTTTGTCAAATTTTACAAGGCTAGTTTTAAAATCTAAATGTAAGAACTGCTGTTGATTCAATTCCAAGTTCAAGTGGGTCACCTCTTTTAAAAACTCAATTTGTAATATTATAGAAATTCTCTTACAAGGTAAGGGATCGTTGACAAATGAAGTTATCTGTAGCGCTAGTGGGTCTACTGGGGCACTCATGGGATCCCATGTTGAGAACGTCACTTACGCAATGGTTAAGCTGACGATGACAAGGGGGTCTTGGGGTCCTAAAACTAAGGGTATTTTGAGTACGTGACGTCATATTCAGACCATCCTTCACATTATTAAATAATCACAAAAGATGGATATTATTAATTGATTTTGCTATAACTATATCATATTGCCACTATGCTACATAATTTTTCTTATTTTAAGTTGAGTCGACAAAAAAGGCTGAAAAGGCTGTACAATTAATTTTTTAATTAACTTAATGGAAACTGTCAGTAAACTTTGTTCAATAGGTTTTAAGATTTTTTAAATTAATGTTTAATTTAGTAATAATAATTATTAAACTTGTTTAAAGTAAAGTAGACACGCTTCAAAAGAAATGCATTAACTTGCAATTGTGTAATTATTCAAGTAAAATAAGTAAGTGCTTGAAAGCAAAAAGCTGTAATACCAATTGTGAAGGAGTCTACCGTAATTGTAAGGATAACAAATGTATAATTACAATTTAAACTGGCAGGTGTCTTTCAACCGTGAAGTATTGTAATTCAAATCAGGCTAAAAGTATTCAGATTTTAAAAGCATATATTTTTCAATTTTGATACTTTGCTGCCCTATAACTTTGAAAGTTCGCATCTGATGTTGATAAAATATCAAAAATGTACATTTTCGAGGCCCAATTTTTAAACCTTTTTTTCAAAAGAAATGAAAATTTTTGAATTTTTCAAAATTCCAGAAAAAACTTTTGAAATAATATCCTCACGATCAAAAACCAGAAATTTTATTAGAATGAGATGAAAATTGTAGCTTACAGACACATTCAAACATCCAAATACAGTCCACTCTCTACATAGTGTACCTCCTTATAGTAGATCTCTCCACATAGTGTACTTTACACGCATCCCTGGCAGAATCCCTATGCTTGTAATGCTATACAGTCCACTCTCTACATAGTGTACCTCCTCATAGTAGATCTCTCCACATAGTGTACTTTACACGCATCCCTGGCAGAATCCCTATGCTTGTAATGCTATAATACCTCTATATAGTGTACCTCCACATAGTGGAAACCTCCTCATAGTGTACTAATTTTGCTGTCCCAAAACACTCATCATGTGTAAAAAGAGTCGTTTCATAGTGTACTCATATAATACCCATACAAAAATTTGAATTCAATAATTTTTTTTAACTTTGTGGTACACGATAATAAAATTATCACTTGTGCTGCATAACGCAATGATTTGTTCTTTACCAAAAACATTAAAATAGTTTATATTTCATTATTTCCTACTGGTAGTTCAAATACCAAGAGAAAATGTAAACTTTCTAAATAGTAAACTCTCCTCATAGTGTACTTATTTTGCTGGTCCCCTGAAGTACACTATGTAGAGAGTGGACTGTATTCATTTAAATAAAGCATATTTTAAAATATTACATTTAAAACACGCTACATCTCCCTTTATGTACAAGTTATGATTATAACAATGCGAATTAAATTAAAACAACCGTGGAAATTAGAGTTGCTACCAAAATGAAACCGTCCTACTTTTCCTATTTTACTGCACTTAGCTGAGCAAAAAGCATTGAATAGCTCAGGAAAAGAGCTAGCATCTGTAAACATACAAAAATAATGGATTTTTTAATTTGTTATAATTATTTTAGGTAGACAGTCATTTACATAAAAATGCTTAAACTAACATGGAATATAGACAATTTGGAAATTAACGAAACTCACACTTCCAACAAAGCTATAGGTCACAGTGAAAAACTGTCCACGTAGTCCAATTTGCTTCATTTGTAACTGATGGAGTGCAAACAAAATCCGCTCATGAGTGCAGTAAACATCGTTTACGTCAATGAATAAAGAATTACAACACAGTTTAGTAGATTGTCTTGCAATGCTAGATTTTTGAAGCCACAGTCCTAAGTAGGTTAGCTACAAAAAAAAACAAACCTGGCACTTATAAGGTAATGGTTTCACATAAAACTTTCCAATTTCAAAAAATCATGTCTACAAAAATCATGCTAATTTTAAATAGTACATGTCCAAAGTAACTCGACTACATTTTGCATTGTATGATCCCAGTAGCTCGCCAAAGTTTTAAAAAATTCAATTCTAATATTTTGCCGCCCTGTAACTGCTATGGTTTTCATCTGATTTTGACGAAATGTTTTTTTAGTGTTAGGACTATTTTCTAAGAAGTAACTTTAGGATTTTTTAAAATTCAAAACTTTTCATTCTTTTTTAAAAATTTTTAAAAATTTTTAAAAATTTGATAGACCAATTTTTGAGAAAAAATAAAATTTTCAGAATTTAAAAAAACCGTGCAACCGTGTTTTAGAAAAGAGTAGAAAAGTGGGAAACCGTCAAATTTCATCAAAATTGGGTGAGAACTGTAAAAATTACAGGGCGATAAACTAACAAAACTTGAATTTTTTAAAACTTTGGCAGGCTACTGTTTCCAAACAACGCAAAATGGAGTAGAGCTACTTTGGATCTTCACTATTTTAAAGCAGCCTGATTTTTGTAAACATAAATTTTTGAAATTGGCGAGTTTCATGTAAAACAATTTCCTTGTTATTTACTTTTTATCGTTTTTTCAAATCGTTGTATTCTAAAATAAATATTGAAATGCATATTTTACTTTAGAATGTGCTTCAGCAGCACATAACAGTGAAACTACCCGGACAATTGCAAATGAAAACACTTGTAGGGACGCTGCTGTCTCCAAGGACAAAAAATCCTTTAGTATGTAAGGATAGTAGAATGTAGCTCCTATGTAGGACAATCCAATTATGGAACCGAATGTGTCATTAAGCATATCACTCAGAACTCAGAATGCATATTTCTTCAAATATTGCTAAAGCCTAAAAAAATGTGAAACAATTTGTTATAAACGTTTTTGAAACTTTTCTAAAAGTTATTTTCAAAATGGCACGAAGCTCAGAGTTGAAATCAAATTCTATAAATTCAAAGTTAAATGTAGTTACCAAAAAAATTTAATTTAAATTTATTTTTTTGCACTTCATGCCGCTGTGCAACTGTCACTTCTTGAATTTCTGTTTTCCTAAGAAACAAGTCAAAGTCTCTAGTAAGGCTGTAGAGTACAGTAGCGTGCAGAAGTGGTATCAGTTCCCAAGTATGTGCTGCCACTTCAGAAAAAAAATTTCCAAAAACCAGAAATCCACTTGAAATTTTATGCACTAAATTCAATTCACTAGAAGCATTGCAACTGCCTTCAAATATCTGCATCCCACAAAACTCTTTTCTTAGCATTGTATCCCAAGAAATCTTGTGAATTCTTAAAATGCTGCAAAACAATGTAAAACTTGACCATCCAAGTATGAATGCTAGGAAAGAGCAGATTAACACTGGTCTTATCTAAGGAGGAATTAAAAACGCCAAGAGTTTTAAAAATAAAATCTTAAAATTAGAATGGCAGGAATTAATCCTTGTTCTAAATATCAGATACATTTTTTGTAAAATAATTAAAAATTAAACTTACAACCTTGGAACTTTGAATCTCATGTTTTAGTTTGTGCCCAAGTAAAACCTGGACCTTATCAAGTGTATTTAAAATACACACAAAACGTTGTTTTTTACTCGCAAACGTTCCATAAAAGTTGTATGTAATTATAATATAAAAGATGTAAAAAAATATAGTAAATGAATGATTGAATGTAAATCCACTCCAAGTAGCCCATACACTTGTTTTACTTGTAAAAATCACTCGTAGAACAGGGCTTCCAGTAGCCAATAAGTGCAAAACAGCAACAGATACCTAAGCAAATAATTAAAAAAAAAAGTTTTGATACTAGAAAAACATTACGTTATAATGTATTAAATAGATACATATTATTTTTAACAAAATTTTACCTTAATTTGATAACTACTAGTTGAATAAACGTACGTTGATTTGGCTTTATCGTATCTGTACAGGATATACGGCGAATTTATAAGGTATGCGTTGGAATTGTAGAATATCATTCAAATATCAGATAACGTGAAAATCATTCTAGTTGCTTACATAGTATGCAAAAAGTGTTTTATTAAGCGGAAATCGTTTGTGATATTTTATTGGTTTACAGAATTTGAACGTTGACGTTTATTTAATTGCACTTTAATGCAATAATTTGTAAGAAAAACAAATTTGAAAAAATTTACTTTTGAATGTAATAGTAAATGACTAGATTCAGGAATTGTATTTCTCTATAAGGTTACCTGAACTTGTTACGGTTTACGTATGTATTGTTGTAGAGTAGACACCTACGCCTCAATTTAAATATTCCATTAAATTGGACTGAACGTCCTACCAATTATCTTAATTGAACAGCTGTATGTATTTAAAAATAAATGACAATGTGGTTGAACACACATCCATTAAGGTTCTTTAAAATATGTTCACAACTAAGCTTGAGTTTAGTAAAATTGAAAGCAGTTGGGCTCTTGCCGATGTGATTGTTATTTGTCCTTTCAACAGTTTCAACTACTAACGATTACAGCAACTTAATTGCAGGGGAGGATCCAGGATTGGGTCATGGGGGGGGGGGGGCTAATGGGCTAACAATGTTAAGCGGCCATCTTAGGAAATGGACGCTTTTATCTTTGCCATTTTATAGAAGCTCCTCATGGGGCTAAAGCATATTTGAAGCAATTTTGAGGGGTCCGTGGTAAGAAAAGTAAATTTATTCGTGAACATTTGCGACTACTTAAATATGAAGCGTGGTGAAAATTACCGAAAAAGGGGCGAAGTGTCATTCAGTTTCAAGAATGCCCTTACGCAAATAAATGGATTCATTCTAAAAATGGACTTTCTTCCTCTGAATGGGTAAATGCTATCAAAATAGGTGGTAATGTTATGCCCGTCAATGCCATCCCACGGCCTGATTAAAGATCAATCCGCTGCCGCTATGGCTGCAGTGAGTCAGAAACATTAAGACATATCCTTGGATCTTGTCCGCGGGGTGAGTTGCTACGTAACAATCGACATCATGCTGTTAGACGCTTACTGGCTGAATCCATTAAAAAACTTGGCTGGAAAGCTCTTCAGAAAGCTGCATGTACTGACAACGGCTCGAAGCGAGTGGACATTATTGCTTACAAAAAGAAATTACGGAAAGGATTTATTCTGGATCTAACAGTTAGAATGGAGCGAAATGATGTAAATCAGGCAGAATCAGTAAATCAAGAGAAGAAAGCACATTAGGATCCCTGCATCCCTTATTTCCAAAAAAAATTAGGGCTTGTTGATATCCAAGTCATAGGACTTTATATCGGTGCCAGAGGTACTATTTCAACGTTCTTTATTAATTTTTTAAAATCGCAGTGTCTACCAGTCACATTGATTGAAGATATAGTAACATCAGTTCTCAAGAAATTGGTGCGAATTTGTGTGCATAATTTGTATTCTACATGCATTACCTAATTTGAAAACTAGTTTCCTAATATATAGGCAATCATAATTTACATTATTGTGTATGAAAAGTTCTGTTACGTCAAAAAAAAAGGAAAAAAAAAGTATAAAAAAACGAATACTGAGTCTTTTAGGCTATCCTCATTGGAGGACATTGTCAAGCTTATTTTTGAATAAAGTTGTCCTTTATTTAAAACAAACTCTATATTGTCTCCTTGGTAAACTGCAAAAATAAAACAGTATAGGTGAGCAGGAAATATAATTTATTTAGTTGTTCGACCCGTAGTGTCGGACCAATAGACGGACTTGACCAGCTTATTAGATATTTAAGCTAGGCATTTAAAATAATGTTACTACTAATTAGGCGTGAGCAACAAATTCACAAATAAAAACACTTAGCATCTTAAAGCGTTAACTCTATTTTGGCTCCTGGTTCTGGTTAAACTGCGAAAACAAAACAGCATAGGTGAGCAGCAGCGTCAGTATCTTAAAAAAAGTCACAACGATAAAAAATTGTGTTATATTCAATTAACACATTTATTTAAAACTATAAAATCTAAAATTGTAATACTAAGAAAAGTAACTTACACCCCCAACAAAGCTGTATGTAACTGTAAAAACATTTCCTCTAATCCCTACTTGATTTGTTTGAAGCTGATTTTGTGCCAGCACAATTTTTCGATTAAAAATTAAAAAGCAACTCGCTCTCAGAACAAACAAAGTGTATTTGAGTCCTATGTCCTAAATTATTAGGGCCACGCCCTCTGCTTTCTTTTTGCAGCCAAGTGGTAATGTAGTTTAACTGTCTTATGAAAATTTATTAAGTTTTTTTAAATATCATTTTATTGTGTACACGGAAATTTTAATATAATTACTTTTGTGAAAAATACTGTGATTTATTTAACAAGAACCTTTGAATTGGATTCATCAGCCAAAAAGAGTAGCGTTCCGTACACGCATACATAATTAAACGAATAGGTTGGTCATGTTTTTCAATTTAAGAAACGTAGCATGATAAACAAGTAGGTAAGGTACGTAAGAATGTCAAAGACTGTAACATTACCCTAATTAAAACGAATTTAATAATAATCCTCAACATTATAAAATGTTAAGGTATGCGTCATTTAAATTTAAAATATTGCTTACAAAGCTCAAGCTGCGCTGTTGAATTCCAATATTTGCCATGTATTTACAGTTCAAAAGAAATTTGTTTGGAATCTCTGTTAATTTTTTGAATTTGTAAAGTACATAATACATCTTTAAGGTTGCACAGTAGAACGCAGCTACAAACCCTATAGAACGAATCATTTTGTGAAATTTGAAAACCGTATCGTTCGTCCATGCAAATTTTAACGTTGCAAAGTACACTGCAACAGAAGCAAATGCTGCTAATGCTTGCATTGCCACTGACAGCAACTAGAAAAATAAACAGTTATTTTTTTTATTAAAATTTTAAAAGTAAGTTTTATAATTTATTAAAAAGTTAATTCGAAAACTTCAAGAGCCACGTCGACTCTTTGTAGTAGTATAATTTGTTTTTTTGATTTCCATTTTGAGAAGCGCAATATTTGGTTCCAGGTGAAACAAAAACAAAAGCACAAGCGTTATAGTAAATCCCTATTAGTTCTTAGACAGAAAAATAAACGGTATTTACATTTAAATTCGTATTTAGGTCAATTATCGGCGTGGAAGTATTACTAGAGTGGATTCTTTTTATATTAAAAAAACAGTTTCGCGATGCTTTGCGTTTTATTTGATTTAAAGAGGTTAGCCCTTTGCGAAGCATCGCATGGTTACTATTACTAGATTGTAGCTAACGCAGCTTTGACCAGTGTAAGACACGGAGCCGGTGACCGGTAGGACCGATCGCACTGACCGAAGCTCCGGTCAGTAAAATCGAAAACATAGCAGGCACGCGCGGGCTCATTTTTTTTTCTCGAAGCTTATCGATGCTCAAAAAGCGCAAAAAGCTCATAAAGCTTTTAGAGTCCTGAAATTTGATATCCGTAGTGGGGTATTTGAGCCCAAAAGTGTAAGAGTGATCGATATGTCGTAAAGGTTGTTTTGGACTCATACTGTCATAAAAAAAATATCAGAGATACTGTGTAATGTAAAAGTATGATGAAATATAAATATATTGTATTATTGTATACAATAGTAATAATATATGAATCACACTGATCACACACCGACACCGTAGCTGGCACTATTCTGACACGGGATATAAGATAAAAGTAATAGTCAGCGGTACGAGTGAGTGATGATTACTAGTAATAATAGTAATAGTAATATTTGTTTAATATTAGTTAATTAATTAATTAATATACTGATACCTATACCCTGTGTTGTGGTGTGGCGGACTGTGGCGGCAGTGGCGGGGACGGTGTCAGGTGTCGGTGTCAGTGGTGTCACAGTGAATTAAGTATAAGTTTTCTGAATTAATATACTGCTGATAACTATACCCTGTGTTGTGGTGTGGCGGACTGTGGCGGCAATGGCGGGGACGGTGTCAGGTGTCGGTGTCAGTGGTGTCACAGTGAATTAAGTATAAGTTTTCTGGCTGATGGCTACTGTGCTACAGTAGTAATGTATGTACTGTATCTTTATATATACATGAAGTTAGGTTGATTTAATATGGGCTTGAGAATAAAATTTGTAATTTCAACTATAAAACTTCTCTTGAATTTAATTAAAAGAAAATTAAAATAACTGTTTTTGGTGAAACTGAGCCCGAGCGGGATAAAAATTGCAATAATTAAATGTCGACAAATGTAAGTCTTTACTAAACTCTACTCTACACCTCACCACGGAGACGGAGCACCAAATGAAGAGTCGACTCTTTCTAGATGTTGTTTCATTTGACACATGTATTAATTACTGTGGGTATTATTTAGTTGTTTGAGCAGCATGTAATTTAAATTATTTTAAATATTAAAAATTCGCATTTTGGGCGAACGTTTAATCACGAATTTCCACCATTAATTAAACCACCGCCAAAGTTGCTAAAGCTAAAGCTTAAGCAAACACCAAAGCCCACACACTAACACTAAAACCTTTTCATTTTTCATAAAATACAATTAAACGTGGAATTTGAAATAATCAACAATTATTTACTAATCATGTTTATTTTTATCTGCGCAATTTTAATTATTTTGAATCGTTTGCATTTTTAAATAAAGTTAATGTGTCATTGTTAACAAATTTGGTGTTAATGGCTTAATAGCTACAAAATTGCGGTATTAAAAAATTTAAAAATGTCAAATTCAATATTTTATTTTTTAAACATTGTTGGTGCATTTGAATGTTGCAAGTGCATACATATATTGCATGCAAAGGCGCATACTTCATACTGAAACCGAAAAAATGGTAATGACTGTGGAGTGTGAACACTGGGCACAGCTAAGTGCACATGCTGCAACTACTAATTTTAAATTTTAATATACGCTTTTGTAGATTTATGTATGCTCATTATTAATGTAATCGTGTCCTTACCATAAATAAGTACTGTGCAGAGACTGGATAGAAGTGTCCCGCTGTGTGGCTGTACCACTGACAAACTGAACACTGAATTAACTAAGTAGCACTAATAGATTAAATGCATCAGATTGTTTAGTAGCTTACTCTTTTTTACTTACGCATCCCGAGCGGGATAAAAATTGCAATAATTAAATGTCGATAAATGTGAGTCTTTACTAAACTCTACACCCCACCACGGAGACGGAGCACCAGATGAAGAGTCGACTCTTTCTAGATGTTGTTACATTTGACACATGTATTAATTACTGTGGGTATTATTTAGTTGTTTGAGCACCATGTAATTTAAATTATTTTAAATATTAAAAATTCTCATTTTGGGCGAACGTTTAATTACAAATTCCCACTATTAATTAAACCACCGCCAAAGTTGCTAAAGCTAAAGCTTGAGCAAACACCAAAGCCCACACACTAACACTAAAACTAAAACCTGCGGACTCACACCAGTTTAGAATTTATCGGGTATGATTTTTCAAGTTTTCAGTTGTTCAGTTAACCAGTTTTGGAGGATTTGAGTACATTCTTATGCCAGTATTGCTGCCAATAGTGACGACACGTTCCCCAATTTAAAAGTTATTTTTGTACTGTTTTCACATTTTTTAAGAGTCAGTGTCAGTTGTTGGTTGTCAGTAAAAAAAATAAAATTCAACAGAACTCAGGCCAGAACTGAAAAATAAAAGGTGCAAGCTGTGAACAAACAGAAACTGAAATGAGTTGCAACTCCAATAACGACCTCCCACTAAATTTGTGCATAAAAGATGGACCACAAATTAATACTAAAGAAAGCCAGAGTCAAAGTCAAGTTCCATCCTTTTTTTCAGTTTCAGCTTTTGAAGAAACAGCTCCCGGTGGTACTACAGATGGACCATACAGAGCTGTACTAAAAACTAAGCGATGCTTTCTTATTAGCATAGCTGCATTGGATGAAAATGGTGAGGCAGCAGACTTGGACCTTGACCTTGAGGGAATAAATAAGCAGTTGACCATTCGCACCAATTCGAGTACTTCTACGGGTGCACCTGCTGCTAATGCTGGTTCTAATTCTAGCTCTGCATCCACACAAAAGAAAGGTACGTATTGTCTAGATACAAAGTCGAGATACCTGGGCAAGGTGTCAAAACAGTTTCATTCATATGCATGCAATCAAATGGAAGAGGCAGGGTTTGGACAGCATTGATCAATAAACATAAAGATAAACATACACAAACAAGCAACCAGGGTATAAATTTTAATAAAATAGTAAGTGCAATAATATCAAAATTATTTTATCCTTGCTTCATTCTATTTCATTCTTACAGAATTTTTAGGAGGGCTAATAAGAACTGGAGATAATAACAAGGTAGAAATAAACATACACGTCACCAAACCCTTGTGCCCAGACTGCAACCACTATCAGAATTTCAGCGATGGCCAAGATTATTATTCTTAATTCACCAATCAAGAAGATGTAGATGCTGAATTATATTTTCCAAATTATGAAGCTACAAACAATGACCAAGTAAAAAATGATGCAGGTGTTGGGGAAAAAGTCAGAAGGAATTCAACTGATACGAGAGAGTTTAGCTCCAGTCAAAGTAGTCAGAGTCAGACGCAGACTGACAAATCTCATAATCAGGAGAAACCGGCAGACCAGATTCATCGCCGTCGCCAAATAGGTAGTAAGAACAGCACTGTAGCTGAAACTAAAACTGCTCGTCAAGAAGATTTATATCAAAATCTTATTCAAAATGTTGGTACAAAAGCAACATCCGTCACTACAGCATTCAAACGATACCGGTCATCTTTAGTTCCTTATGTTCGTTCTGCCGGTGTAGCTTTGACTGGGGACGCTATTTAATATTTTTATTTTATTTTTAATTCCGTTGGTAAATATTGAGTGAGATTATGCAGAATTAAGTTAAGTTTAATTTTTAATTAATAATTTTAATTTTAAGTTATTATTAATTAAATCTTTTTTTCCATTAAAAGTTATCAAATTGTTAATAATTGTAACTAGAAACACAAAAACCTAATAATAATAAAAAATTAAAAATAAAATGTCCTTTGGTGTTTGTGTGTATTATATATTATTTATGCATTTATTGATTTATTTTCATTTTTATGGTGTTACGCCAAGTAGTATTAGTATTAGTCATATTAGTATTAGTATTGAACATTTTTTGTAGGTAGGTACAATTTACTTCCAGTACCTAGGGGGTTGGCTCAGATTGGGGGAGATTGAGGTAAAAGCTCAATGAGGTGGAAAGAATTTTCCCTCAAAAAAGGAAGCGGGACCAGAGGAGGTAAAATAGATAAAAAGAACGGTGTTAAACGATTTCCCTCCTCCGGGCTCAGGCTAGCTCAAATTGAGGTAGTTTTTTCAAGAAAATGGGACCCTCGGTCAATTTTTTTTAAGGGCTCGTTAGGGACCGATTGGCTTGCACTGGCTTTGACTAACTCTGAATCGTTTCAGTCAAAAATATACAAATGTTTGTGATGTTATTATTATTATTATTATTATTATTAGGGTTTTTTATTGACATTTTCCAATGGAATTGCACATACACATAAATAGCACAAACTTGCATCGATAACTATGAAAACAGTACAATACTTGTTAATGTTGCCTTTAAAGGTGGCAAAAGTGTCATGTTAATGGCAGGGTCTTGGTATTGTCTGAGTGAGTATGGACTAGTTCTTGCAGGGCCGGACCAAGAAATTGTTTTTAGACAGCAATTTTTTTCCATATAAAAACCGCAAAATTTTAATTTTATTGATAGTTTTTTTTGTGGTCAAAATAAATGTTTTATCTACATGTTTTGGACAAGGGTAAAATATTATTTTAACTTCATTCAAAAAATGTTTTATTTCCATGTTCTTCAAAAGTGTAAAATATTTTATTTCCGTGTTTTTGAAATTTCTAAAAACATTTATTTGCCTGTGTTCACCAAGTGCTAAATGTTCTATTTACATGTTTTTGAAAAGTGGAAAATGATTTATTTACATGTTATTGAATTGTTTAAAAAAATTTATTTGCCTGTTTTTAAAAAGTGGAAAATGTTCTATTTACATGTTTTTGAAATCTGTAAAATATTCAATTTACACGTTTTTAGAAATTCAAGCAGAGGGGGCTGCCTGCGCTCGCCGCATTATCCGGCCCTGCGTGCTTGCAGGGTAATTCTTGATAAAATCACATCTATGTCAGATTATCCAAACAGATGGGTGTGCAATGCATTGAAAAAATAATTATATTATCAGCGCAATCAAGTACTTATACACATATGCGACATTATAAGCCTACTTTAAAATAATAATACAGCAGTGATTCTACTTTTATTGGCTTTATACGTCTTTATTTGGTATGTGAATACAACAATATTATGTAAACAAGCTTGCAAAATACTAAATTATGTAACAGCATTGAGTACTAACAGGTGCAACAACATTCTTGGATTGAATAATAATTATAATTGTTAGTTATTTAGTCAGACTATTGTGTCTCTAGTTGAAAGAGTTTTGAATGGGTAGTGCCTTTTTTAGTTTGGCACATGAGTATAATATCTTTACTTCAATTAAATCTTTAATAGCCTATTCAGATTTCTAAATATTGAGAGTCGCGTGCAAGAGCTGAAGATACGCAAATATTCATATTGTATTGAGCTTGCATCACTCTATTATTCTCGTTTCTCAAATTCTCCGGTGTAATTTCTTGACGCCAAAATGTGAAAATCCCAAACTGTTATAAGCAAATGTCCTCATATATAGTAATTTTAATATGTTATGTCAACTTTATTAAAAACTAAAGCATTTACAGGAGTACCAACAATTTAGTTTTTTTGCATGTCTGTTTGTCTGTCCGCTGTCTGACCATTTTTCGTTCCCAACAGGTCGTATTATTAGACAAATTGAATTCAAACAACTCCTGTTCTCCCACAGATGCAAGGGAGAAGCACTGTATAACTTTTGTCATTATCGTAATTTATAATAATTTCTATATATTTTAATTAGCTTTTGTGATCTGTAGAGCATTTTCTTAAAGTAAAAATTTAATAATTTAAAATAATTATTAGAGCAAGCAAGCCAGCAGCCTAGACTACGAAAGCCGTGCCTCCTTCGTATTGTTGCAAACGCGTTTGAATATAAAGATTTACTTTTAAATAAAACAAATACTGACTTTTCATAGAAATTTTTAAAATGTTTTCGATTTTCAAACGTTTTAAAATTTTTCTTAAGTTATTATTAATTATTATTGCTTCAGTACTAAACTAGTTTTCGATTTATTTTTAAAAAAGATAAATATTATTACAGCAATTTGCAGCGGGTTTAGCTTTCTAGCACAAGTTGAAATGCTATGTTAAATTTTAATACTTTTTTACAGATATAATTCGTGCTGTTTTCCTTGTATTAATTTACTATTTAGAAAAAAGACTACTCGTTTAAGTATGTTAAGTTTACAATTTCTGGAATTAAAAAATATATTAAACTTCCTTGCGATATGGATTCTAGCTGGTTGCATGATCTTATGCACAAGCGGTAACTTTCTTTTACAGGAATCAACTTCAAATCGACTAATATTGCTAACATTTCTGTCATTTTCTATTCAAACTATTTGGTAACTAAGCTAATACATGGTTTTAAAAGCATTTAAAAATTCAACTTATTTAGCTCTGCTATGTTTTACTGCACAGGTTTAAGTTGCTACGTTTGTGTGTTTGAAGATCATGGAGACACAAGATCAAGAAGCGGAACCGAAAAGCAGTACGTCGATCTTTACAATAGGAAATGCATTCATCCAAAAAGGGACAAAGCTCCTACGGAGCAGTGTGACTTTGTCTCACAAACTTGCGAAAAAACTACAAATCTTATTGAAGAATACGGTTATAGGTACAACGTTCTAATCCGGAGCTGTACTGATCCTGTGGCAGCGCACCCGGATCCCAATGGGTGTTTTCCCACTCATACAGTAAATGTTTCAAGAACTAATAGTAAGAATGGACCAAGTCAAGGTCCTAGTTTCGTTACTGGCCCAGATAATGGTACAACACAAACTGAACAAAGGCTAGAAAGAGGACAAGTGACATCTACAGGAACGACCTGCTATTGCAACACTGCTGATCTTTGTAACAGCGACGGGGGAGTGGACACCTCCCTTGTAACAGAGAATTCAGCAAAACTATTTCAATCACTTCTGAAAATCCAAATCTTAATTCTTAATCTACCTTACACGTTTAATAACCACATTTAATTAACATTTTTTGTCCACTAAAATAGTAATCTACAATTACGTCGTGACGTATTGCGTTTAACAATACAGACTTATAACTAAGATGCTGTAAAAAAAAGTAAAATCAAAATTTGAATTTTTTTTAGAAGAAGTAAGTTTTTCAATTTGAATAGGACATTTTGCATTTTTCAGAAACACGTAAATAGGGAATTAAGCCTTTAGCATTTTTCAAAACAAGCAAATGGGACACTTTGCACTTTTTCAAAGTAATAACGATATTATGCATTTCTTTAGAACAAGTCTGAATAGGGGTATGCACACTTGAGCTTGGGGTCGTGAATCCCGGTGCACCCTAACGTCAACCCTATTTGACGTTCCTCTGTGTAAATAAAAGGAAGGGATGGTCTCTTCCTAATTCGCTATGAAGACGTGTCTGATGGGTTGCTTGGTTGTGTTATAGTCGATATCTGGTTACTTGGAGTTGGCTGGATGATGGAGACAACTGGGTATGATGCGGTTGGGATGAGGTGTGAGGAGGTTTGGACCGAGCTCAATAGACTTGATACCGGATTGGAGAGGCTTGAGATCAGGTTGAGGGTTGGGACCCACTGAGCTGGGACCCGATAAGCTGGGACCAGACTTGAGCTGAGACCTGATGAGCTGGGACCAGACTTGAGCTGCGAACTGATGAGCTGGGACAGGACTTGAGCTAGGAACTGATGAGCTGGAACCAGACTTGAGCTTGGACCCGATGAGATGGGACCAGACTTGAGCTGGGACCCGATGAGATGGGACCAGACTTGAGCTGGGACCCGATGAGCTGGGACCAGACTTGAGCTGGGACCCGATGAGCTGAGGACCGTCTGGGGGCCTGGGTCCAGGTGAGCTGAGAGCTGAGGACCAGAAGTTGGGTCTAGAACCAGGTGAACCGAGATGGGGCCTGGGACCAGGTGAGCTGAGGTTGGGTCTGGGACCAGGTGAGCCGAAATGGGGCCTGGGACCAGGTGAGCTGAGGTTGGGTCTGGGACCAGGTGAGCCGAGATGGGGCCTGGGACCAGCTGAGCCGAGATGGGGCCTAGGACCAGGTGAGCCGAGATGGGGCCTGGGACCAGGTGAGCTGAGGTTGGGTCTGGGACCAGGTGAGCCGAGATGGGGCCTGGGACCAGGTGAGCTGTGTTTGGGTCTGGGACCAGGTACTGGGACCTGAGCTTGTGCTTGAGATGGGACCAGAGACTGGGACCTGAGCTTGTGCTTGAGATGGGACAAGAGACTGGGACCTGAGCTTGTGCTTGAGATGGGACCAGAGACTGGGACCTGAGCTTGTGCTTGAGATGGGACCAGAGACTGGGACCTGAGCTTGTGCTTGAGATGGGACAAGAGACTGGGACCTAAGCTTGTGCGCGGTGGTCCTCTTTAATGCTTCTAATAGGCAAGTGAAGGATGAACAGGTACTTGTGAACACCGAAAGATGATCGTGAGCAGGAGGCAGGTGCTCAAAAGCACAAGGTAGGTGGTTGGGAGCTCAAGTTAGATGCTTAAGAGCACAAGGCAAGTGCTTGGGAGCACGAGGCGGCTGCTCGAGAGAGCAAGGAGAGTGCTTTGGAGCACAAGGCGGCTGCTCGAGAGAGCAAGGAGAGTGCTTTGGAGCACAAGGCGGCTATGAGTCTAGATCTGTCCAACGTCTGAACCGGGGCAATAAGCAGCAGTGGCAATGATAATGCCTTCGGTCCAGCTGCTCTGGATCTGTTCCTGGGGTGGGTAGAGATTCGTGCAATGCCCGGGTGAGCGTCTTCTTTGTCTTTTTAAGGGTAGCGGAGGTCTCAAGGATGATGACAGCCGCCTAAAGAGAGATGACCACGGATGCAAATGCCTGACTACACGTAAATAGCGTGAAAACAGCACTAGCAGGGTCTATGGCAGGGTATGGTATGGTGCACTTGAGAATCTGGAGCGTCATGAAATTAATGGTTATGGAGTGTATACGGATAGAGTGAGATTAAGGTGTGGCAACTGAATTTCGAATAAAATGCCAGGGTTTTGATACTTTGATTGTGTTTTGGTATTGAGTACCAATTTAGTCTTTTTAAATAATCACTAAAACACCTAATTACACCCAATAACAGTTGAATTAACGTCAGATTTGTTACACTAAAACGAAGACTTTAAAATATCTAAATTTGAAGGTAATTTTGAAAGAATGGAACTTTTAGAGCTCAGAGCAGGGAGAAGGTCCTGCTAGGACAGTTGGAGTCAGACTGGAGTGCAGACACGTCCGTACTCTTGGAAAGTTGGTTGATCTCTGGGAGCAGTGCCAAAAGGGACTGACTGCTACAGCTCCCTTTCCTTTGTTTGAGCTAATGCTGAGGCATCGGCTCCTTCTACTACTTTAAGCTCTCAGACCCATACAAAAGCAGGGGTTTGAGAGCAACTTAAGTAAAAGTAGTTCAGTACTCTGGGTTTGAGAGCAACCCAGAGTGTTCGAGTGCTCGAGTGCTCTGACGTCATGGAAAATTTCTGACTATGCTGTACAGTCACAACTGAACAAAGTCAATAGGACATTTTGCAATTTTTTAAATAAGTAAATAAGGCATTTAACATTTTTAATACAATTAATTATATAGGAAATTTTGCAGTTTTTTAGAAGCAAGTAAATAGGACGTTTTGCACTTTTTAAAACAAGTATATGGGACATTTTGCTCATTTTTAGAAACAAGTGAAAAGGACGTTTTGCGCTGTGAAAAACAAGGAAATAAGACATATTTGGCTTTTTCTAAGCTTTTCAAATAGAAAATTGGGCTTTTTCAAAACTATAATAAAACTTATAAAACATGTAAATAGTGCGCTTGGCACTTTTTGAAATTGTAAATAGAACTTTTTGCGCCTAAAAACAATTAATAGAATATAACATGTTACGCTTTGTGCATCCATCGAGTTATCCTAATAATGTTTTGAAATCGTTTTATTCGAATGTGTTAAGCTTTAACAGTAATCCTACGATACATTGTAATTACCATTTTAGCTCGTAGCATACAGTGTTGAATTATTTCATATAACGTTTTAAAACCATATTCCAATAACAGTTTACACAGCTTACAACAACAAAGCAAAAGTCGTTAGTTCTACAAATGACGTACTTAATGTATTGTAATTTAACGCAATGTTGCAATTACCCTTGTACTATCGATCAGCATTATGTATTTTAAAAGATTAAATTTTCGATTAAATCAACTTTAAATATAATTACATACATAGAGTTAATAAAGTCAACATAAGCTGGCAACTTCCCAATTTAATTGCTACTTTTTTTATGATATTGTTTTTATCGCAGTTATGGCATGCCGATGTCAATAATTATCACAATAGTTTTTACTTCAATTGAAACCAAATATTACAAATGAAGTACCGTTATTAAGCATATTTTGTTGCAATTATTGCATACATAATAATTATAACACGATTTTAAATTTTAAGTATTTTGCGTTTCTGCCAGCTTCAGTAACAGTCTTGAGCGGTGTTCAACATTTTTTTGGTATTTTTAATTTGAAATATTTATCACGTTTTAAAATTTTAAATTAAATTTAAAACTAAGATTGTTAATAAAAGTTGAAATATTTTTTTTAATTATTTTTAAAAAATTGTTTTTTAAATATTTTTTTTTTAATTTTTAAATTCCGTTTTAAAGCATAGTTATCAAATTAAAAAATGACTTGATTTTTACAGATATCTAAAATCCAAATACAACATGTCGACAAGAGCAATCCTGACCACGGTTGTGGTTGTGATTTTCCTATTTAGAATAATCAGCTTGGGAACATGCTACAAAAATTTGGGTGAAAATTGCAATCCAAACGCAACGAACGAGACTGATCAGTGTGTTCCGCGTAAGAACATAGAGTGCGATGCGAAAGTTTTTGGTATTAAGCCCTACTGTTCCTGCATCGGTCATTTGGAGTACATCGTTGGAGTTCTACGATGCGGCTTCTTGGTTGATGACTTCTGTGAGCCTGAGAACAATCCTTGTTTATACGGGGAACATGGAACGGACTGCGTTGCCACTAATGTCGTCCCTTGCCCCTTTCCGTCCAGGTGCACCTCAACCCCTCAAGGTAAAGCGTGTAAATGTCCAGTAGGAAAAAACGCAACTGCAGATCGCAAGTCCTGTACGTAACCTTATATAATTATGCCATTTGATAACCAGAATGCGATAATTGCATATTGTTTGTACATTTACTGCTCAATCCGTATTGTCTTAAAAAATTTTAATAACTTTAAACTTAATTTGGAAATAAACATGTATTAAAATAAAAAGAATTAGAATAATAAATAATTATGTTTTGTAATTATATGTACATAATTACAATTTTCTAATGCTGTCATTTTTTAATTTGAAAATTAAATCTGATTTTTTACACAGTAAAATTGTTACAAGCTCCAAAAGTAAATGCTGTACTATAGCATATTACTTCAAGTTTCATAAATTTAAATTAAATCATATTAGCTTTTAATAATGTTTTTTTTAATTTTCAGCTAGATTCAAAATGCGGTAATTAGTTTTATTTGTGAAAAATTGGGATATCTTGATTTAACACTTTTTGTAATAGCACATTTTACAGTGTTATTAAATATGTAAACATTTTTAAATATTTTTAGAAGAAGATTTTGAATTTTTCAAAGACAAGTTTCATTATAAAGTTTTAAACAATTAGATTATAAAATTATTTCAAACCTTTCATGAATTATTATTTAAATATAATTAGCATTTGTCTAATTTCAAAAAACAGGTAAATTTAAAATTTTGCAGTTTTCAAAAAACAGGTAAAGTTAAAATTTTGCAGTTTTCAAAAAACAGGTAAAGTTAACATTTTGTAGTTTTCAAAAAACAGGTAAAGTTAACATTTTGTAGTTTTTAAAAAACAGGTAAAGTTAACATTTTGCAGTTTTCAAAAAACAGGTAGAGTTAACATTTTGCAGTTTTAAAAAAACAGGTAAAGTAAACATTTTGCAGTTTTCAAAAAACAGGTAAAGTTAACATTTTGCAGTTTTCAAAAAACAGATAAAGTTAACATTTTGCAGTTTTCAAAAAACAGGTAAAGTTAACGTTTTGCAGTTTTCAAAAAACAGGTAATGTTAACCTTTTGCAGTTTTCAAAAAACGTAATTAAATAAATTGTATATTTTCTCAATGAATTTGTGAAAGCAAATTTATTGTTTCGTAATTCCTAATGAACACAGAGATACAATTTTTCACAGTTACTAATAATGGATCAAAGTTTGCATTAAACAAATATCCAGCTAAAAATAAAAGGAAAGTAAAAAAGAAAATGCTAGTAAAAATCAAAAAGCTAAGGGAGGATGGGAAAACAGTCAAGATAAAATCTAAACTTACTTTATCCTCTTACAAAATATTCCTTAAGCAATCCTAGTAAAATCAAACTGAAAAAGGGATATCAGAAAAGCCCTTCCATGGAAGAACATCACACAACATTCAACAATAATGCAAAATGGTCAGACCGGAAAAGAAAATAATAGTTTAAAACAATACTGCAACATAATCCAACACTACAGCAACTTTTCAGAATATCTATGGATTTAGAAAACAAGTAGCTAGACAACACACTAATTCACCTAATCCTATTCCTCCAAAATAAACCAATAATCACAACCTTAAGTCAGCCAAACCATACAAGAACATCCATGGAATTAAGAACTTACTCCACCCGATTATGAAATATTCCTTAAGCAAACGCAGAAACATCACATCAGTGGAAAATAAAAATCGTAAAGAAACTTCTACGGAGATATATCTCCCAACATTCTACAAAAGAACAAAACCAGACTAATAAAGGAAACAACAATATTACAAATTATTACTGCAGCTTTATCAACAACTACAGCAAATTTTTGGAATATCCATGGATTTAACAAAACAAAATTACTATAACCGCTTACAAAACATACTAGTTCACCAACGTTCACTCCATCAAAATAAATCAATAGTTATAACATTAAGAAAAATTGCAAATTTTTGTACTTCAAACTTTAAACTTGTCGAATTCCTATTTTAATTTTATTTTATGGTAAACATTATTACAATTAAATAACCTAAAAAATAAACTTTTATTATATTTATTTATTGAATTATATCAAATTATGTAACCCCAAAATTACTTTTGTTAACTTTGTGTGATAGGTGTAATGCCTTCAGGCACAATAAAGTCAATCAATCAATCAATCAGTTACTAATAGGTTGGTAAATAGAACATTTTGCACTCAATAATAAATATGAAAATATATTTCAATTGCAAGGAATGCTATTTGGTTTCAAAACCTAACGTTTTCGTGGAGGTAATTCAGGTACTGATGATGGCAGGTTGAAAACTAATGGTCCAGGTGAACTTGCAGATGAGGAATTATTACAGTATCCGTTAATCCTATTTAAATTTGATTTTATCTCGTCTAATTTCCAGACTATTTCAGAAAATGGAATTCTCTCACTTGGAACTTTTTTCATGCAGTCCAGCATTAAAAAATGACTAATTATTATTAAACAGAAGTTTATACATTTTAAAATCTTTTAGTTGTTGTACAAATGTTTAAAAAAAATTTTTGCAAGCTTTAAAAAATAAATTTAAAATGTATTCTTTAAATATAACAAAGAAAATTATTATAATTATATTTTAATAACGTACAGTTCATTATTTCCAAATTTTGGCGAGGCTAAGCGCATTCCCATTACCAATTCATCTACAAAATCATGATCCCAAGTCCGACCAGCATAAGGCACTTTACCAAGGGTAAAAATTTCCCAAAGAGTCACACCATAGGCCCAAATGTCAGATTGCATAGAGAAATTTTGACTTGTGAGAGCCTCGATTGCCAGCCATCGAAATGGTAAAGGAACCTTAAAAATAATTTGAAAAGATTAAAAAAAAACTAGTTAAAAATTAAGTAATGCAAAAATTTGTGTTTACATGCTTTAAAAAATTTTAAAAAATGTTCTATTTTGATCTTTTTGAAATATGTAAAATATTCTAAATACATATTTTTGAAATTTACAAAAAAGTCTAGTTACAAGTTTTTGAAAATAGCAAAATATCATAGCCACATTTTTTTAAAGTAGCAAAAAGTTCTAATTATAAAGATTTTTAAGTGTACAAAATGTTTTATTTAGACCTTTTTCAAATGTGCAAAATGTTCTATTTAGATGGTTTTTGAAATCCGCAAAACGTTTTACTTATATGTTTTATAAATCTGCAAACACATTTTCAGTTTCAAAATATCCTAATTATATGTTTTGAAATGTCGAAAAACGTTTTAAATCAAATTGGTAGTATTTTACCTTTGACTTTTTCAAATAGTTTGAATAATTCACTAGTTGGCGGGAAAGTCCAAAGTCGCTAATTTTTGCGATATTATGTTCCGTAAGTAGAATATTTCGTGCTGCAAGGTCTCCGTGAATTATCTAATTATAAGAAGACGGTCATTTTTGCAATAAAATCAAAAATGTAAACAAAAATTGGCAATACCAGGTACAAAAAAATTGTCAGGTTTATTCTTACGTTTTTGACACTTAAGTAGTCCATTCCACTTGCGATCTGACTCGCCCATTCTAGCAAGTCAAAGGTATTGATTGAAACAGGTGCTTTGTAACTAACACGTGAGCCTTTCTTCTTTTTCGGTGGAAGTGTAACTACAGGCGCTTCCGCTGCGGTTTTGCCAAAATTGAAGTTTGAGTAGACTGATGATGAGTCAGCAGTTGGGGCAAATTGAAAGAGATCGACAAAACTATCACTGTTTGAGGACAAGTAGTGGCGAAGGTCACCTTTTGCACAGAATTCAATCGCCATGAAAACTTCACCTGTTTTTGACAGATAAAATAGAAGCCTTAAGATTAAGGAAATAGTATAGCAAGGTTTGGCGTAATTGTGATCAGTTCCCTAATAGTGATCTGTTGACGCCATTTAAGTGCTACTTCTGTTAATAATTTGTGCGGCGCCAGTATTAGTAATTATAGTATACATTTTTAGTAGCATGTACTACACATTCGCACATGTTTTTACAAGACAGCATTTGAACTGCAGCCAGTGATCACAATTCGGGTTCCGGTCACCATTAGGCACGCCCTTACTACACAACTAATTATTATAAATATTCAGCCTACAGTTTTCAATGTTGGTGGTGATGGTAGCCAGCAGGGCGGCAATATTCGGATGCGCTCCCACATATGACATGATTTTGATTTCTGCCAGCATTGCTTTAAAAAATGCCACTTCCACCTTTTTCTTAGACATTTTAATAGCGACTACCCTGTCTAGAGTCCCATTTGTCGGATCTCCTTTTAAAATCCCTTTCTTCACAATACCGTACTCTCCAGATCCAAGCGTACATTTTTCGTCTAAAAGAAATCCCACACAAATATTATAAGCCCAAATTTATATTCGAAAAAACATCCTATTTTCAATGTGTGAGCCCATGAAACAAATTTAATAGGAAGAAGGTAGCCATTGGTCCACCAAAATACTGGCTTTAAATGTGTACCAATAACAAGCCGTTCCTTAGGAACTTCATAATTTTCATTATGTGGTAGAGCCTCCAGGGCCGCATGCGCATCAGAGCTGTTCACATCCGGATTTCCTTGGTAAAATTCGTCCACTTCCGCACTTGTTAAATCCCTTATGTATTCTGTCAATTTTCCGATTCGTAATTTGTACATTGCAAATTTGACTCCCACAGCCAACAGAAACAGAAATAAGAGTCCACCACAGCTCGCCAGCACAATGACAAGTGTCCCGTCCATTTCTTTTGTATCTTAAAAATTGATAAAAAAACAGATGAAATTTCGTTTAATTTTAGTAACAAATAAATTTTATAAATTTTGAATGAAAAAAAAATTTTTGGTAATTCAATATTTTAGTTGTACCTTTCTTATCGCATTCATTACCTATAAATTAAAAATCATAAAAGTAATTAATTATAAGATTTTGCATTAATAATTTTTTAAATTTTAGAAGCAACTTACACGTGTAGTTCAGCCCCGGAATTCTAATTCTTGCCTTTCGCAAGTCATCTCTATAGATAGAGTCACCGTCAAAAAAAGTTGCAGCATATCTAATTAAATATTTAGATTCACAAGCCCCACACCAAAAATGAACGAATTCACCAACATTGAGCTGCTCCACATAATCTAGCCCATCCTTCGTTTTCGGCCATTTTGCATGTAGAAGATGAAGAAATTTTCTCAAAACCTTGTCACCTTGGTAACGGTCATATATGTACTTGTACCAATCTCGGAACCAATACTTTTCATGACTTCCAATTTTTTCCATCCGTGCGTTTTGATTACTAAGCCATTTATCCGCATGAACCATCCAACCTGGGCCTAGGGCAGTGTAAATATCGTAGGCTAAAATGGATTCCATCGTCCAACCTGACACTGTGTGTGCGGGCCAGTTTCCAGTTCCACTGCCCAGTTTGAGGATTAAGCGCGCCATTTGAACCAGAATGTCATCCAAGTAGCTAGGGCGAGTAGGATAGATCCAATTAGTGAACGCAGTTGGTCCACATTCGATGACGTGGCGGTAGTCAAATTCCGGATCGCTAAACGTTTTAGCGTTGGAGCTTATGCAGCCCTCGCCAGCTTTAAGTTTTGAAATTCCTCGTTTACTGTCCAGAACGATGTGGAGGAAGGAGTCGTTACCAAAGGGGCCGTAGCGATCAATAACCAAATCCCAAATTTTAGACACATTCCCAAAGAATGTGGTTGCATGGGTTTCAAAATTTTTGAAGTAAAACGCAATGTTTTTGCTTGAGTAGACAAGGGTCAAGTGTTGGTCTGTGCGGCCGTCCCAAGTTTTACGCCAGTTTCTGGGTGGTACATATTCCTTGTGAGGTCCATTCAGCCCGTATTCTAAAATACATTCAAACTTAATTATAGGCCATAAAATAACCAAATTTCTGCCCGTAGAACATAGTAAATAAACTGACCTGGATACACAAAGAAAGGATACAGCCGCTTCTGCTGATTTAACTGTCGAACGTAACTACGCCCCCTAGCGTCAGTTTGTGAAATATTAAAGGCTTTTAACACTATCAATTCCAAATTTGACCCACAAGCCCCACTCATAAAATGAGTGAGTGATTCTAAACTTAGGTTTGTTGTTGTTGAGGTGGAGACTGGACGTTTTCGATCTCTGAAAGAAGGTCTGGTGGTTGGGGTCGCTGTCAACCAGTACAGCTTCATTAAAACAAAAAAGTTGCTCAAAGTTGAAATCCCTCCGTAGTATTTGTAGACATGGAAGACCAGCTGTTCAATTCTTTCAATATTGTCAACATCTTCCAGGTTTTTGCCCACCCGCCAAGCCTCTACTTCATCTGTGCGCCCACCCGCATACATGACGAGGTCATAGAAAATTATGTACTTTACATACTCGAGGTGGTCGGGTCGAAGGGGACTCGTGGTAAATTGCAAGGGTCGTTGAAAGAAGGTGCTGAATTCAGCAATGATTAAATCTGCCAATGGTGACAACAATTCTTCCAAGTTTGTGAAACTATTGTGGGTAAATCTCTCGGGAAATTCACATTCTAAAACATTTCGTCGGTTAAATTTAGAATATCTATGCAGTGTGGTTGTACAAATCAAATTTGATTCTTTTAGAGCGGAGTCATTTGTTTTAGTTGAGTTAATTGAGCGAAGAATGACGTAGAGTCTCGGATCCTCTGCTGAAGTACCGAAAATTTGTCTCAAGTAGCCCCATGACTTGGACATGGCTGGAAAAAGCCAATCTATGGATGAGCTTGTGTCAGTCCCATTGCCATTGTAGTATATAACAGTGTTATTGTCTGCGTGCTGCAGAACCAGATTTTGGTCACTAGTTTGATGGGCCCAGGATGTCCCTACCCAAGACGTGGGGGCACCATCTAAAGAATACAATTTGATAGGTGTCCCAAAAACGTTTGTAAAATACAGCGAATTTTGATAATTAAATACGAACCTCTACAGTCAGCTTCATCGCTTTTATCCTTGCAGTCCAGTTTAGAATCACAGACGGCTTTCCGAGAAGTACAACCACCGGACGTACATGTAAATTGACTTGGAGCACAGTAAGGACCTAATTAGCATAATAAGGTACATAAATAAAATTCTGTTTTAAATTTTTGTGGTTTTTGCGGAACAGTTTTTTGCACAGTAACCGAAAGGGCTAGTTAGCAAGGATAAATTATAAATTCAAAAACACATGAAAGCTTTGTCCTTGCCAACGAGCACTTTTGGTTACCCTAGCAATGTACTATCTACTGCCTACTGCCTGTGTTATTAACTTACAATTAACTTCATCCGACCAATCCTCGCATTCGTATTTCCGGTTACATTTGCTAAGTTCGGTGATACAAGTTCCTTTCCTGCAATGAAACTGACCCGGACCGCAAGTTAGCACTAGATGTTTTCCATACGACATAAACAAGCAAAGGAAATAATAATTGCAGTATTACAAATTCCTTATTAATTAGCCAAGAACCGTGTGAATAATCTTGTGTCACTAATTTTGTAATATTAAGTTTCTCACTTGTACAATCCTTTTCATCGCTGCTATCCCCACAGTTGTCAACTTTATCACAGATCCTATTTTTAGAAATGCAACGGTTATTTCCGCATTTAAATCCGTTAATGCCGCATCTTGTGCCTGCAATAAATTTGACTTTTAAAAAACTTGACTGCTCCGAAGACATCATTTATGGACGATCCCTTATCGTAAATTGAATTAAATTAAAAAAAAATATGAGGTAATTAATTAATGTCATACATTTCAGTTCATCAGAGCCGTCTCGGCAATCATTAGTCCCGTCACACTCAAATGCTATGTCAATGCATTGACCGTCCTGACATCTGAACTGATCTGTCCCATGACATAGACCTAAATGACATGATTAAAAAATGTAATTAAATCCAATTTTAAAGCATGCAATTATTGTATAGACATATATCGTCAGTGAAGAACCAAAATGACCCATATCCAATTGTAGCTAAACGCAATATCTACCATCTAAAAAACCATTGAAACATGTCTTGAAAGCATTTAAATAGGACATTTTACATTTTTTTAAACATGTAAATAGGACATTTTACATTTTTTTAAAACATGTAAATAGAACATTTTGCACATTTTCGAAAAAATGTAAATAGAACATTTTGCACATTTTCGAAAATATGATAATAGAAAATTTTACACGTTTCAAAACCATGTAAATAGAACATTTTGCACCTTTTCGAAAAAATGTAAATAGAACATTTTACACTTTTCAAAAACATGGAATTAGAACATTTGACACTTTTCAAAAATGCCTAATTAACATTTTACGCTTGTTTCTTATTTTTTTTATGACATAGCTCATTTTCATTCTAGCTTAAATTGGATATGGGTCATTTTGGTTCTTCACTGACGATATGTATAATAGTGGAAGCGTTCATAACTAATTGTAAAAGATGGAATAACTGCTCACATCTGATTTCATCCGATCCGTCCACACAATCTTTTTCGCCGTCGCATTTAAATTCGGTAGGAATACATTTTCCACTACTTGTACATATATGCTTGTCGCTCGTACAAGGACCTTAATTTAGTTTAAACAAATAAAAAAAAAATAATAAAAGTAGTACATAATTTAATGGGCATATAAATTAAATTGGAAATTGTGGGAGTAGATTTACCAGGAAAACAATTAAGCTCATCAGTGCCGTTGACGCAATCCTGGATTTCATTACAGCGCAAACGCTCTGGAATACAAGAACCATCCCCACATTTAAACTGAAATGCATATTCACAGTCTTCTTGAGCAGTTGCGGCATTCCAAATCCAAGAAAAAGAATACCAAAAAAGTATGACGCAACGTATAAACATCACAAGCCAATTTTGATGATAAGCACAACCGTCTTTTTTGCGGTTTCCTTTCATTTCTTCACCGGATTTGATATTGACGTAGGCAGAAACTGTTAAATTAGAAAAGGATCACGAAAGTAGTTTTACAAATAAATTAAACACAAGGGCGGGTCTAAGAGAGGCGGGAGGGAGGGGCAAACACAATTAAGCTCCTCCCATGAGTCAGTTAAATATGGGTGAACATAATAAAGGGATTTAATTTTAAAATGCCGCCAAGAATAGATAAGTCTATCCGCGCCCTCTCAAATCACAACCTGGGTCTGCCAGTGTTACAACATATTGCATTAGAGATCGATCGTAAATGATGTCACAGGCAGGGTCAATGGGATGACATTATTGATGGACGTAAGTAGTGGTTATTTCAGGATTTTTCAGAATTCGAAAAATTTAATTTTTTCAAAAAAAAAATGGTTGATAAAATGAAAACTTGAAAAATAGTTTTCTCAAAAAATTTTCAAAAAAACGAAAATTTTCGAATTTTAAAAAATCCTAAAAATTTGTAGAAAAGAGTCTAAACGATCAAAAAAATCCAAGTTTGTCAAAATTTGATGATAATTAGAGAAGTAACAGGGGGGGAAAATACCAAAATTTGAATTTTTTAAAACTTTGGCGGGCTGCTGTGACCAAACAACGCAAAATGCAATCGAGTTACTTTGGATCTCCACTATTTAAAACTAGCCTGATTTTTGTAGTTACATATGACTTTTTGAAATTACCATGTAAAAACGTTCCCTTGTCAGACCCGTGTACTAAAACAGGCCCGTGTACTAATACAGACCCGTGTACTATTACAGGAAATACGGTATTTGCTATTTTTAGACACGCACCTGTAATTTTAAATTTTCTGTAGATTTATTTTAAAGAAATACTTTGCTAACCTCCGAAGCGCGAGGTATTGGCGGTTAACAAGAGAAAAGAGACGATTTAATGAGCGAATGAAAGTTGGTTATAATTATAGTTAAATTAGTTTAGAAATAAATAAATATGCCATGATGGAATGATGGTCTAGCCAAGTTAATTTTTAAAAAAAGTTTAAACTTACTTATTGAAAAGTAAAGTACCTACTTTTAGATAAGTAACGAAAAAGTCTAACTTTATAATTATCTGTAGCGTTACGTGTACAGAACAACGAACTCAAGTGCTGAATTAAAAGTCTTTCGTTATTTTGAGTCGACAAGTTTTGTCATTCGTTTTCATAGCAGTTGCTGACTTCAGGATGTTGGCCTAACCAATATCCGATGTCGGCCTCAATTTTCTTCTATTTGCAATAGCTTTTATAAATAAGATTAAGCTAATAATTATAACTTAGCAAAATCGAGCGTCATACATTTTCGTAGAAGTGTCGCGCTCCAAGTCAAAAACATTTCAGACTAATTTGCTAGGAGTTGTCGCTGATTCATGGAAACTAAAAGTCAAAACTAATTAAAGAATCACAAATATGTTTTATATTGATTAATGAGACCAAACCTAGTCATGTTTTTGTTAATAATTTTCGTCTTTATTACTCAAAGACTTTTTTCTACTTCGGATTTGTCCATTTGGGGATTCAAGGAGATGCTGACCGTATTTTAAATTAGGGCGCGCAATCATTTTTTAACATAAATTGTTTTATTATTGTTAGTATTAAAGTGTTGTATTTTTACTAATTTTTTATACAATTCTGCATTATTCGTAAATTTTATTTAAGAATTACAATTGCAAATTGAAAATTCACTCCTTGACACTGCAGTGTCATATGTTTAGATTACATAATATATAATTATAGTAATTTCAAACTTACTAAAACTTAAATGCATTAATGTTCTCATGTAAGTTAATCAGCTCTCGACGATGAAGGCATACAACACGAATGCAAAAATATTGGACGCTCTCCAAAATAGTGACGAGAATTAGGGAAATCAAAATTGGGGGGCCTCTGCCGTTAAGAAGGGCGATAATCAGAAGCACAGAAATTACGAGGAGTAGTCCAAATCCAATTCCATTTACAATAAGCCAAATAAGAAGCAGTGCTGGTTTTCGCTAAAAAGTTTTTTTTTAAATTGCATTATTTTTTAATTCTGCCTTGTTACTTAAATAAAATGTTGCAAAGGATAAAACACATTAATTTTGGTTACTGTCAAACCAACCATATGGGCTCCAGCAAGTAGAATGCATCCAAGGCCAAGACTAATGCTCCATTCAAGTATTTGGAAATTGAAGCCTATAGCTGAGGTTTCATCTGTACCAACTGAAAAATAGAAAATTAAAATTACAAACCACAGCTGTTTGACTTTACATATTATATGTGAAGAACCACAACAACCCATATCCATGTTTAGCTGAAAACAAAATCCACTATCCACAAAAATATTTTCATGTGTCTTTAATGCATTTAACGTTATGTTAAATACAACATTTAACACTTTTTAAAAACATGTGAATAGACCAGTTTGCACCGTCGAAAAACATGCAAATAGAACATTTTGCACTTTTTAAAAACATGCAAATAGAACATTTAACACTTGTTAAAAACATGTGAATAGACCAGTTTGCACCGTAGAAAAACATGCAAATAGAACATTTTGCACTTTTTAAAAACATGCAAATAGAACATTTAACACTTGTTAAAAACATGTGAATAGACCAGTTTGCACCGTAGAAAAACATGCAAATAGAACATTTTGCACTTTTTAAAAACATGCAAATAGAACATTTAACACTTGTTAAAAACATGTGAATAGACCAGTTTGCACCGTAGAAAAACATGCAAATAGAACATTTTGCACTTTTTAAAAACATGCAAATAGAACATTTAACACTTGTTAAAAACATGTGAATAGACCAGTTTGCACCGTAGAAAAACATGCAAATAGAACATTTTGCACTTTTTAAAAACATGCAAATAGAACATTTAACACTTGTTAAAAACATGTGAATAGACCAGTTTGCACCGTAGAAAAACATGCAAATAGAACATTTTGCACTTTTTAAAAACATGCAAATAGAACATTTAACACTTGTTAAAAACATGTGAATAGACCAGTTTGCACCGTAGAAAAACATGCAAATAGAACATTTTGCACTTTTTAAAAACATGCAAATAGAACATTTAACACTTGTTAAAAACATGTGAATAGACCAGTTTGCACCGTAGAAAAACATGCAAATAGAACATTTTGCACTTTTTAAAAACATGCAAATAGAACATTTAACACTTGTTAAAAACATGTGAATAGACCAGTTTGCAACGTAGAAAAACACGCAAATAGAACATTTTACACTTTTTAAAAACATGTAAATAGACCAGTTCGCACTATTGAAAAACATGCAAAAAGTACATTTTACACTTTTTAAAAACATGGAATTAGAACATTTTATATTTTTCAAAAACATGTAAATAGAAAATTTTACAGTTTTGAAAACAATCTAAGTCGAAAATTTTACGCTTTTCAAAATCTCCTAACTAACATTTTACGCATGTTTCTCATTCTGTTTTTGTGACATAGCTCATTTTAAATCTAGCTCAAATTGGATATGGGTCATTTTGGTTTTTCACAGACAATATATAAAAGAAAATCATGATTAGGAAGGTATACAAACCAGCTGTGTTACAAACACAATTATAAAAACATTTATAACTACTAAATAAAATTATTGACCTGTGTTTTTTTCATTATGTGAATAAATTAGTATTGCCAAACATCTGAGCAGACCTGAGAGGGATACAAACTAAACAAAACAAAATTACATTTAGCTTAAAAAAATAGTTGAAAAATACGACAATAATTTCAAATTCTGAATAATAAATACTACCGTAAATTAACATTTTTAATAGTTGAAACTCACAATTTCAGTACCAGCAATGGCTTGCGTCCACAATTTAACCCGACAGCACAGTATTGCACTCCTTCCATCCCTATGAATTCTCGTGACTTGGACTGGACCGCGGGATCTAGTCAATACCGGTATCAGTTCCGTTGGTTGCTTAGTTAGCGGTAACTGTAATACCAGGAATTCTCGTGCCGTCTGGTCCTGGTGGATTGGGACACTGCACACTTGACTATAAGGCGGTGGTGGTAGGACGTCAGACTCAAATTCAAAATCTGAAGGAAAAGTGTATTTTGTTGTTGAAGTCATTTTTTTCTGTTTTAAAATTAGTAGAAGCCAAATATTTTGAAAATTTGTATGAGTATCAAAAACTAAAGCAGCGCAAAGAGCATTGAAATCGGAATTGTTAGATGATTTGATTGTATTGCCTATTGCATAGCAGCTGGGGCTGGAGTGTGTGTGTGTGTGTAAAACAATGAACGTAGTTTCATTGGTATGATTCATTTTTATTTTTATGCTTAACTGCCTGGGATGTTATCAATGTGTCTGCGGCTGGAAAGGTTTACCTGATAGTAGAGATAGTAGTATTTGCAGTTGGCAATTTATTACCTACACAGCGAGAAATTGTCTCAGTCTCTCAGTTTTGTAAACGCTGAATTGCAACAGTTTGTGTTTCATGTGCAGATTTTAATCAACGCAGACAAACGCATGGGATTAGAAAACTTATTGTTAGTTTTGAATTATTAGCATATAATACTGCCCATGTCAGATTACGAAATGTGTTTGTAGAATTATGCTTACAGCCCAGGGCCCAGACAGGCAGACAAATAAAGAAGAAAATTCTATTGCAAATAATGAAGCAGATCAAACTAGGAGCTAGCTAATTTTCCCAATAGGAAAGTCATACCATCTGTTTTACCTTTCCAAATGTCTGGGCGAGTCTTCATAGTATATTTATAATAAATAATTTAACATACCGAATATAATTCAGACTATAATAATTAGTTTGATATTGACATTAATGACATATACGGAAGCGTGTACATGAAGGTGCACAATCAGCCAGCACCATGCTTATCGCCAGTGTCAGTAAATAGACTCATAATAAGTCGTACCGTAATCTCCTGTAATAGTAATTACACGGGGTGTATTATTTAAATTCCGACCTTCAAGACCCGTGTAATAATACAGATCCGTGTACTCCCTCATACTGAAAATATTTGGGTTCCTTAAAGAAATTTTGTTTGGTTATGCCTCTTATATGAATATTTTGCATTTTCATTTAAGATGCTGATCCCAAAAGAAATTTTCCCTTTCTAAAGTAAAATATATCTTTAAAGAAATGTAGAAGCTTCCCTTTAATGCAAAATCGTTCATATTCCTTAAGGAAAATCTCCGATTGTCATTTATGCACACTTCCCTAAAGAAAAGTATCGTACAGCACGAAAGAGATGCAATGAGTGGTCATATAGGCGCATATTCTTAAAGGAAAATATCGTGCCGCCCAAAAGAAAAGCATCAAATCGTCATGCGCAGTCCATGCTGTCTTCTTTCGTTCACTCCTTCATAAGCAGTAGGAATGCAAGATATGCGCATATAATGTAATGTGTACCGGTGGCTGTGCATGTATTATAGGAACATACGAGCAGCCACTCGTGAGCGACAATCAACCAATACTGGAGTCGGTCGTTAGATTTCTGAATACGCGCTAAATGCAAATTCTCAAAGAACGGAAAAATTGGTTTTCCTCCTCATCGTCAGTCAGCCACAGTGAAACTGATTCGAATTTGACTTATAGTTGTGATTCATAAAATAAATAACAATTGCAGTTAATTATGGTGCTACGGAATTTAACTGCTGTCGTTAGTTGCAACCTGCTATTAGTGTAAATAGGGATTCTTGGAATTAAACAACATAGTACGTCTTTGACTTTTGACTCATCGTGGATACCAGACAGTTTGGACCTACAAGACGGTAAGTTGACTTTAATTTTTACCAAATAATTATTAAATTATGTTAAACTAACTAGCTTTTGATGCGAGCTTGGATTTTCGGTTCACTGAGTGGTAGCACTAGTTGCTGATCCACAAAAATTATTGAAATATTAAGCTGGATGTTGAATTCCATTTTTTTTACTATTACTACCATTATAGTTGCCTGAGTTCTGAGCAGAGGAAGAGGCGAAGGCAGGCAGGTCACAGGCAAAGGCGAGTACCTAATGCGTTCCCTACTGCTGGCTGACACTTGGTTTAATCCGCTGACCTACTTACATTGACCTACGTAAGTTGTGTTGATGCATTTTAATTCCAGTGGATAACGTAGCTAATTGCATATTTGTGTCCTAGAATCATACTCAACTACTAATACTAAATACTAACTTGAGATTAGAATATGGGAACACGGGCTAGAAGATTTTGTTTATCCTGATCTACATTAGTGGAGCATTAAATAATGTGTCAACTTATAATATTTTTCTTAATTCTTAAGGTCTGAAGTTGCGAGCAGAAGAAAGAAGCGTGTGGCTGTATACTGTTTCTGGTGACTGATGACTGATGCCATAAATGTTTTTGAACTGTGAGCGGAGTTGCAGATTTAGGAAAATAGCGATATTCATATTTTATCCAGAAGATATCATTTATGTAACTTATTTTCACCTTTTACAACGTTATTAATGAATATTAAATTGGTAGTATGAAATTATGTAAAACAAACAGTTCAATGATTTCATTATTTATCATTAAGCATATTTGGGTAAATACGCATTTTTCTTTAGGGACGTTTTCTTTCATGCATGATGCAAGCATCTGCCTTTCAAGAAAAGTGACCAAATTCCCAAAGGAAAGTAAACCGTTTCTTTTGGGAAAAATGTTCGGGATTTTTAAAAAAACTCCAAAAACATTTTCTTTTGGCCCGAGCATATAGGTTCCTAAAAGAATTGGATATGCGGGCTGCCATATAATTATTAGTGTTTAATAAACCCGTTTTCCATTAAAACTCAAAGCTCTCAGACCCGTGTACTATGACAGGCTCGTGTATAATTACTGACCCGTGTACTATTACATGAAATACGATAATTATTTTTGGTTGAAATTATAATACTATATTACATACAAAAAATATCGTCACTGAAGAACCAACATGACCCATATTCAATTTTTGCTAAAAATAATATCAACAATCTACAAAAATATTTAAATGTCACCATCATGAAAGCATTTAAATAAAATATTTAAATATTTTATATTTTGCACCTTTCAACAACATGGAATTAAAACATTTTGCACCTTTTTAAAAAGATGAAATTAGAAAATTTTTTACATTTTTGAAAACATGGAATTAGAACATTTTGCACATTTTTGAAAACAAGAAATTAGAAAAATTTTTACATTTTTGAAAACATGGAATTAGAACATTGTGCACATTTTCGAAAACAAGAAATTAATAAATTTTGCACATTTTCATAAACGGAATTATAAAATTTTGCACATTTTTAAAAACATGGAATTGGAAAATTTTCTTCCTTTTTGAAAACATAGAATTAAAAAAGTTTCCACCTTTTTAAAAACATAGAATTAGAAAATTTTGCACATTTTTTAAAATATGTAAATAGGACATTTAACATTATTGAAAAATATAAAAATAGAATATTTTGCACCTTTTCAAAAACACGCAAATTGAACATTTTACACTCTTTAAAACCACCTCGTTAACATTTTACGCATGTTTCTTAATTTTCTTTAATGACATAGCTCATTTTGATTGTAGCTTAAATTGGATATAGGTCATTTTGGTTCTTTACATACAATATAGCGCTTCTCGTGACATCAAAAGCATATAGAAATGACCTTACTCTAATTACTTTTAAAATATGTAAATTAATAAATTTAGTGCATTTACAAAAATCAAAAAATGCAATTACAGCAATTTGCACGTTTGAGTAAATTGTAAGAATTAAACATTTTAAACTTTTTAAAAACATGTGAATGGAATTTTTGAGGCTCTGCAAGAAACAAGCACATAGAACATTTTGTACTTGTCATCTATAACATGTAAATGAAATCTTTTACTTTTCGTGAAAAACACGTAAAGACAGTACTTTGAAGTACTTTGAGCTTGTACAAACATGCTTATGCAAAATGTAATGCATTCTAAAATATCTAAATACAGAAAATTCGGTTTTTATAACAAGCCGTGAATAAAAAATGTGAGCCTAAAATACATTAAACTACAAAATATCTTGTGTGAATGGAACATAGTAACGCAATTCCAAATTCTGAAAAACATTTCCCATAATTATTTGAAAGCTTTTAACTTTTCCTAAAAATGTATGTTGTTTTTACTGTGTCCTAATAGCAAACGTTATTGTAACGTCACTTGTTAATAAATAATAATTACCGTTCTTTCTGTACTTTAAATGGTTATTTTGAATTTCAAACCCCAAAAACATAATGTGTACAATTTTCGGCCGTGACCGTCACCGTAGATACCAAAAATATTCCTAAAAATACCCACCTACGCCTTGATCACATATCGTTTGTGAAGAACCAAAATGACCCATATCCAATTTATGCTACAATCAAAATGAGATATGTCATCAAAACAATAACATGAGGAACACGTGTAAAATGTTAATTAGGAAGTTTTGAAAAGTTTAAAATGTTCTAATTTTATGTTTTTGAAAAGTGCAAAATGTTCTAATTCCATGTTTTTGAAAAGTGCAAAATGTTCTAATTCCATGTTTTTGAAAAGTGCAAAATGTTCTAATTCTATGTTTTTGAAAAGTGCAAAATGTTCTAATTCCATGTTTTTGAAAAGTGCAAAATGTTCTAATTCCATGTTTTTGAAAAGTGCAAAATGTTGTAATTCCATATTTTTGAAACGTGTAAAATGTTCGATTTACATATTTTTGAAAAAAGCAGTGTTTTATTTCCATATTTTTGAAACGTGTTAAATGTTGTATTTACATGTTTTTAAAAAGTATGAAATGTTCTTTTTGCAAATTTTTGAAAAGTATGATATGTTCTATTTACTTCTTTTTGAAAAGTGCAAAATCTTCTAATTAAATTCAATCAAGATTACTACACATGTCAACATAATTGTAATTATACAATTAGTGAATATTGTTTTTAGCTAAAAATATATATGGGTCATTTTGGTTTTTCAGAGACGATATGATAATTATATCGTGTTGTTTAGGTACGGAGTAGCATCAGCTAAATGACTGGGGAACTGGTGACTAACAGCAGTAACGAAAGGACCTTGAAAATAATTTACCATTTCAATTCCGACAGACTTTGTATTTTATTGTTAAGATTTATGTTATGGTTATTGTGATGTTATGCTAATGGACGCTGTGGGAAATTCCACATCGGGAATATTACATACAAATTGAACTTATATGGCATAAACTACCACGAAAAATAAAGCTTATGGCAAATTGTCTGTCTCAATAATAATGGAAAAAAAACTTTCCATATTTGTCTACTCCGTTCGCTACTGGCACTGGCACTGGCCCATGATCTTGAGCTCAATTTGATTTCTGTATGTCCAGTAGTCCAGTCCCAGTCCAGTTCACCACCCGTATAGACCAATGTAATTACCAATAACCGCGCCGTCCAGTCTGCTGTCTGCCGTCTGTTCTGTTTGGATTTTTGGATATGGATTTGAATGGATTTGAAATTTAAAGGTCTTCTTTGTGTGGGAAAATATAATCTGGGAAGAGCGAAAACTGTGTGTAGGTACATACTAATTTTCGTAGGTACTTTCTAATGCGCCGACCTTTCAGTTCCAGACACTTGGAGCACTTCTACATAGTTCCACTCAACTGCTGTATAAGCCGTGTACTTGAAAACGCACAGTCAGAAATAGAAAGTTATGAATTGTGTACTTACTTTATTAGGTCAATGTTATCTTCATCCCTGCAACATAGGGCTTCCTATGAATAAGATGTGCCTCTAAGTTACAGTGTCGAATTATTTTTACAGTGTTTCTAAAATTAAAATAAATATTAAATTACAACTAAAATAGTGACGGCCCAGGCTTTGCTACACAATAAAACATACCTAAACAGATTTCGTATAAAATGCGTAACATTTTCATGAATTAAATCATTCCAGCTTCAGTCTCCTTTCAGTCAGTCAAGTGCCACTTCTAAAAGTCTAAAACAGCAAATTTCAACATTTTGTAAAATTTTAGGAAATTTCAAGTTTCAGTCCATCCTTTCAATTTTCAATATGAAGGTACAAATAGCTATACATATTTATTAATAAATTAGAAAATTTAAATATTTTTTCAATTTTAAATTCAAAATAAGTATAAAATTTAAACAGGATTTTGAAAAAGATTTTTACTAAAAAATGCTACTCTAATTAATTTCTTACAGACTTTTATCCTGTGCTGCTTGATTGCCGTGGCCGCCGCTGGCTACCCATCCTACCCATCTTACCCATCCCCACCAGCCTACCCCCCACAAGCTTCAGCCTACTCCCCACCTGCACCTGCACCCATCTACAAGCCACAAGTTGTCTACCACGCTCCAGCCCCCACCATGACAACCTACACCATCCACACCTACTCCTCCCCCGCCCCCAAACCTAATCTTGCATCTCAACTTCCCGCCGGAGCCGCTGCTGCCTTAGCCGCTGCCGCCGCTGCTCAAGCTGCTGGAGGTGCTGGAGGAGCTGGAGGAGCCGGAGGTCTGGCCGCCGCTCTGGGAGGAGGCATGGGAGGAGCCATGGGAGGAGGCATGGGTGCTGGTGGAGCTGGAGCCTACCCACCATCCCCTCCAGCCTACCCACCACCATCCCCATACCAGTAGACGTCTTTTGTACAAAAAATTAACAAATAGTTGAATAGAATTTAATACTATATTTTTTATACGAATTTGTTTTATAAATGTATTTTTCGTACACGGAAACTACTGTAAATCTGACGATACGAAATATTCGGGATTTTTAAAACTTTTCTCGCTATAATTAACACTTTCGAAATTTAACATGGAATAAAATGTAGAATATTGCGAAGCTAAAAAAATGCATTTTGAAACTTAGAAACCATTTATTTTGTATTGAAAAATCAATTGCATTATTTCTTTGCATTGATAGTTGTAAAGCAGATCGTCCTCTAGAATAAATTGTTGGTCGCAAGAAATCACAAAATTATCTGCATGAAATGGCATATCGATTTTGTTTTGCCAGAAGCAAACAATTTTATCTGCTTAAAATTTACATGGTCAACCATAACTCCAAAAGCATATGTGCATAGAAAAATTTACTGTTTTCCAAAACATGCAAATGATACATTTTCCACATTTCAAAATAATGCACTTAAATGGATTACTTTGCGCTCCTAAAAAAAATGCAGACATAACGTTTTGATCAGGGCCGGACGATCGAATTGCTTTTGAGCAGCAATTTTTTTCGATACAAAAACCACTTATTTAATTTTATTCATTATTTTCTTTTGGAAAGCAAAATATTGTATTTACATGTTTGAGAACATTTTTAAATTTTTTGTGTTACTTGATTTACAAAATTGCAAAATTTTCAGTTTACATATAATCTAAAAAAAACAAAATGTTCGATTTGCATGTTTACGACTTGATATGTGTAAAAAAACATGTTTTTAAAAATTCAAAATGTTTTGCTTACGTATTTTAAAAAAGTACAAAATATTGTATTTAATGTTTTTAGAAAAGTTTTAAATGTTTAACTTGCATGTTTTTGAAATGTATAAAAAAATTTATTTGCCTGTTGTCGAATAGTTCAAATATTCTCATTACATATTTTTAAAAATTGCAAACTGTTCCATTTACATGCTTTTCGTTAAATTTAGGCTATGTGGACTGCCTTTGCTGGCCAGTGCCAACATTATCTAGTTCAGGTTTTGATCTTTCTAAAATCCTAATATAAATATTTGGAATTTGGATTTCTTATAATGTTTTCTGATTTTTTGGCATGGCTAGACGCTTGATTTTGCGCTAATTTGCAAAATACTGTAGTGAAGGCTTAATTTGTTTTTGCAGTATATCTTTAAAACAAAACTACTAGCCGCAAAAATAACTGCCTAATCATAGTTGTCAAATATTCCAAAAAGAAATTTTTCACACTTTTTTAAATCTTGCAAATGGAAAAATGCTCACCTTCATACGCTCGACGTCGACAATACTATTTTTCATTTAGAATTATAAATAAATCTGTTTAAAATTCTAGATCTAATTGGATACACACCATTTTTGTGCTAAATTTCTTGCATTTTATTTCACCGTGTACTACCTTTGTCACAATATCTGCTAGTTGAAATACGTCCTATTTTGTAAGCAACCTTCAAAGCAGCTGAAAATATTACGAATTTTTAGGGGATCTTCCATAAATGATTTCATTAATAATTTCAGCGGATTTAATTGAGAATTATAGGCACGCCATACATAAAATACGGTTGACTCGTATCATTGTCTTTTAAATCTATCCCTAGGGTATTAATGCAACAAAAATAATTAAGCTTATAAATTACAACAAATCAATAAAAAGTATTGCATAGTTTCAAATGATGTTTTTAGATGCTGAGCTTTTTTTGTAAAATAAAACCGAGCATAATAATGTTTGAAATCTTTAAAAAGTTCAAACACTTTAGTTATTCGTAAGATCCAGCAATACACTCAATAATAAAAAAGTTAAACCCGTGACCGGCTTTTCAGTTGGTTGACGGAAATTGAGATCTCACAGTTAGTCAGAAGCAGACATTTAAATAAGTCTGTCTCACAAACACCATCGAATTGTGAGGATGCAGTCTAAACTTCAGCTTTAATTCTGTAGTTTGATCGATTAAATTAGGGAATCGTGCACGAATGACGTCATAAAGGGGTGTAAAGATGGGTCTACTTGTCCACCGTAGATAATACCAGATACCAAATCGTCTGTGAAGAACCAAAATGACCCATATCCAATTTAAGCTGGAATAAAAATGAGATATGTCATAAAAACAAAATGTGAAACATGCGTTTCATGTTAATTACGAGTTTTTGAAAAACATTAAATGACCTTTTTACATTTTTTTGAAAAGGTGCACAACGTTCTAATTTCATGTTTTTGAAAAGGTGCAAAATTTTCTAATTCGGCGTTTTCGAAATAGTGCAGAATGTTCTAATTTTATGTTTTTGAAAACGTGCAAAATTTTCTAATTCTATGTTTCAGAAAAGGTGCAAAATTTTTTAATTACATGTGCTTGAAAAGTGCAAAATGTTCTAATTCCATGTTTTCGAAAGGGTGCAAAATATTCGATTTGAATGCTTTCAAGACATATTTGAATATTTCTGAATTGTTCTTAGCTAAACATGGATATGGGTCATTTTGGTTCTTCACTGACGATATGATAAATATAAGATTTTTGCGCAATAGTCAATACGATGGCCGGGGGTTGCCATACTGTCCTAAAAATAGAGAAGTTTTAGTGACGCCGTTTGTGGAAGATCCCAAAGTGAATAATGCTAAATATGTAATATCATAGCTGTCCTCGAAAGTCAAATTGCCGAAGGGCTTCTGTCTTGACAGCTGACTGCTTATCCATAGTGATCACTTTATTTACGATTGGAGTTGGACACACTTTCCACTCTGACGCACTTTCGCTTTCCTTCCAAGTTCACACACGCTAAAAGCAGCTTAGGACCTAGAACCAGACCATAAACTAATCCACTTTTCTGTCTCCTATGGGATGATCCGTAAAAGATGTAAACTAAATTATTACCATTTTAGAAACCACCCCTCCCATTTCCTATGTAATTATCACATTTAATTACTATGGCGTGGCATCAACATCTGGTTTGGCCCACAAACTCTACCAATTAAATAATTTATGGACGACCCCTTATTGAAAAGACATACAGATAGTTAGGCAGCCAAAAAGGCCAACGCTAAGAATACTACAGAAAGTAAAATGCATAATGTCAATGTTATCTTTCCGTATGTAACTATCTCTACTCGTAAAACCTTTCTGCCATTTGTTGTTTGTTTAAATACTTTCAAGTTCCAGTTACAGTTCCAGCCCAGCGCTTCACTGCCCTTCGCCCTTCGCCTTCAATGCTCCAACCTTTGTCACATTTGTAATTCCATTCTACACATACCTAATAATTACATAGTCATACACAATAGGTACGCTACGGCTACACGTAGCAGGTACACCACAAACTTATTGTGTATGTGTGTTTTCCTGTACATTATTTAAAGCCCTGTTGTTTTCACTGGAGGTGGCATTGCTACTGCCACACACACTGCCCCAATTCAAAAAGAATTCAAAATTAGACTCAATGTCACTGCTCAATGCTGACTGCGGACCAGAAATCTTTGGTATAAAATGCTGGACAATTGACAGTTCAAATCATTCCAGCAGCAGCCTTCTTCCAATCAACTACTACTAACCACAGCTTCAGCTACTACATCCATCTCACAATTTTTTGAAAAATTTTGGAAATTTCCAGTTCAGTTAAAGAAACCGACGAATTTTCAACATGAAGGTGATTACAAAATACTTTTTTTTTTGAAATCAAGTTTGAGTAAAATTTTGAGTTTTAATTTCCTAAATTGCCCGAAAATAAGTTTAGAAAACTTTTAGTGTTATAGGTATTTAAAGATTGAATTTAACTAAATGGTTGATTTTCTTTTTACAGACTTTTATCCTGTGCTGCTTGGTTGCTGCCGTGGCCGCCGCTGGCTACCCATCCTACCCATCCCCACCAGCCTACCCCCCACAAGCTCCAGCCTACTCCCCACCTGCACCTGCACCCATCTACAAGCCACAAGTTGTCTACCACGCTCCAGCCCCCACCATGACCACCTACACGATCCACACCTACTCATCCCCCGCCCCCAAACCTAATCTTGCTTCTCAACTTCCCGCCGGAGCCGCCGCTGCCTTAGCTGCCGCCGCCGCTGCTCAAGCTGCCGGAGCTGGAGGTGCTGGAGGTGCTGGAGGAGCCGCAGGTCTGGCAGCAGCCCTCGGTGGAGGTATGGGAGGAGCCATGGGCGCTGGTGCTGGTGGCGCTGGAGGCTACCCACCACAATCCCCTCCAGCCTACCCACCACCATCCCCATACCAATCATAAGACTGAGGGAGAGGAATATATCTGACTGACTAGAAATTAACAATTTATTTTTGTATTAACGGTTTCATAATGAAAACAAAATATGTATTTTTGTACTAAATAAATGCAAAACTATTTTAAAACTATCTATTGTGATTTCTATTTAAAATTTAATTTGCCATAATACATTACTGGAAATTTTCTAATTTATAAGGCAGTATACAGTTACATTTAAAATAGAGTACACTTGGCTAATAAATACATAGGAAAGAATTTCAATTTTGTAGTATTATTTTTTTATAAATCACATCATTAAATTGAGGTAGGTAGCTGCTAAATCTTATAACTAAACTGTACAAAATACAAGCTTGAGCCTTGAAATGACAATATGTAATAAATGGACTGATTAAACACTAAAAAATAAAAACTTGAACCGGTTGTACTTGATACTCATCTTGCCTTCCAGCATTTGTACACAGTTTTACACTTACAAACCCCAAACAAGCATTGGCTATAGGGTTGGTTATTACATAATGTTACGAACGGCCCACCGACTCTTATGTAATTCCTTTTTAACATAATGTAAACGGCTAATATCTTTATTATGGAATGTCATTAATATTCGAGTGTACTAGACTCGTCCCTATAGGATGACATCATTTATGGACGACGCCTCATGTTAATGAAAACGAGAATATCAAGCTACAGTCAGTTTTTCAGTGACTCCTTTTCAGTAAAGAAGTCGCGTCCCACGGAGCTAGCTCTATTCTTTAATAGTTAACCCTGTACTTTATATTAAATCCATTTTAAATCTACGATATTTGTAATACATTTTTTAAAATTAAATATCAAATCTCCCAACAGTCTACTTCTAAAAGTAAACTATGGCAACTTTTGAAAACTGCTTTAAAGGCAAACAAATTGTGATCACAGGAGCAGGAAAAGGTTGTTTTATTTTAATTCTTTTTTTTTAAATGTCATTATTCCAAAATTCTTAAGTAAGGAATGTTGCACATCGATTTTTGTAACTTACATTTCATTGTTACATTACATTTACAACATCTTGTCTAAGTTATTTAAAATCCTAATTAATATATTTGCAATATTTAAGGGGTCGTTCACAAATAATGTCATTAGAAAATCCCTAGTATTAAAATCATATAATCCCGCCCCCACCCCCTCTTATCACCTTTTAACCATTAGGTATACGTATAAACTGTGTTTAGCTTTGAATTTCATTCACCCAAGTTAACTTATTAGTCACAAACGATGACGTCATTTGTGGGCAACCCCTAATCTATGTATATTATTAATGTGCTAGGGTTTGGCCGAGCTCTAGCTACAAAATACAGTCAGTTGGGAGCAGTGGTCTACGCTGTATCCCGCACTCAAGCCGATCTTGACTCTCTACAGGCCGAGTGCGCTAATGTGGTCCCAATTTGGCTGGATATTTCTGACGTGGACGAGGCAAGGATAAAGTTGAATGAAGTCATTACGGGGTCTGTAGACATCCTTGTGAATAATGCAGCCGTCATTGGAACCAATGAATATTTTATGGATATCACAAGCGACACATTTGATCGGTATGTATAAATATTAGTAAATAGGTACTAAGAAAAGTATTAAAATATGTTTTGCACAGTATAAAAATAAAACAATTGAAATACTAATACATATAGTTAATGCAGAGTCAAAATGACTCATTCCAAATTTTTAATTCAGTAGTAAAATGAGCCATATAAAAAAAACCAAATGAGATTGCTTCGTTAATTTTTTATAACTAACTTACTTACTAATTAGTTTTTCAAAATTGCACAGTCTAGATTTATAGTTTTAACAAGTAAGGTAGTTAAAATTGTTTTTTTTTTCAAACTTAAAATACAAAATGTTCTATTAACATGTTTTTTGAAAGTGCAAAATTATTTATTTACTTGTTTTTTGAAAGTGCAAAATTATTTATTTACATGTTTTTTGAAAGTGCAAAATTATTTATTTACTTGTTTTTTGAAAGTGCAAAATTATTTATTTACATGTATTTTGAAAGTGCAAAATTATTTATTTACACGCTTTTAAAAAGTATAGAAAATCTTCTATTTATATGTTTTTGAAAAATAAATCGTGCTTAAGTACGAGGTTTTCGAAAGTGCAAAACGCGCTATTTACATATTTCTACAGATTGCAAAATACCCTACTACTGACACTGACAAAGTATTTTTTTAAATTGTAAAATGTCCTATTTAATGTTTTTAAGTGAGTGCAAAATGTTTTATTTACAAGTTTTAGACAGGTTTAAACTAATTGATTTACATGCTCTTCAAAAATACAAAATATTCAATTTAATTACATATTTTGATGATCATATAATTATAGCATTAAAATTAATTCAACATTTAATGCAATTCGTATTAGGCGCCACAGGAGCGCGCATGTGGCTCATTTTGATTATTCACTCACAATATAGTTGGTTTCTGTAGCACCTTTTTGAGTGTAACAAACTATACCATTGTTTTGTAATTCTGTCCTACAGTATGATTGGAACAAATTTAAAAGGAACGATCACTATCAGTCAAATTTGCGCTCAAAAAATGATTGATTCTGGTGTCGGGGGGAACATTGTGAATATTTCTTCTGTGGTAAGTAAACTATTTGAGCTAAAAACTTTGAAATAACTATCGACTTGAATGGATCGTCCATAAATGATGTATTATTGTAATTATGTAATCAGTAGGTGGGAGGTTCTAGTTAGGTATTGATGACAGATATCAATTTACGTAATGTCTAAGCTGATGGTGATATAGAGTCCTAGAAATATAGAATTTTTGACAAAATTATTTATGGACGACCCGAAAGCAATACATAATTTAGTTTAATGTAACAAATTCTACATTTTTTATTTAGCGGCAAATTCAAATCGTTTAGTTTAAAAAAATATTAAATATAGTTGTTATAGTAAATACCCTTTTTTATACTCGACATTCTAATATTTCTGTGTTTATAGGCAAAGTTTGGATTATTTATTTAGGGGCGCAGGGGGCGGGGTAGTTGTTATAATAAATGCGGTAATTAATTTAGCTTCACTGTAAATTGGAAATGCTTGGTTGTTTCGATGCAGCGTTCGCTCAAACCAGCAGATTTTGGATGTCTTTACTCTCTCACTAAAGCCGCTCTGGACTCGCTCACAAAAACGATGGCGATGAATCTTGGGAAGCACAATATCAAAGTTGTAGCTATGAATTTCGGATACATATGGACTCATGCTATGAAAAATTACACAAAGCTTAAGACTGAGGAGGAAGCAGACAAGCTGGTCGCGAATTTACTGGGTCCCCAACAATTTCCACTTGGCAAGTCATTCATACCTATGGATCAAGCTGTCAGCTCTGTACTTTTCGTCACGTCTGGATCTGTGGACGCAATGACTGGCAATGGGTTTCTGTTAGACGCTGGATTTAGCGCTAATTAATAGCATGTCGCAAGTGAAGACTCAAAATCGCCCATATCTAATATTTTTATGTCAAATGAAATTAAACATTTTACTCAACAAAAAACTTAAACATCATACATAGTGTAAACGTCACGTAATGGACTTTTCAGAACTTCAGAAACATACCGTCTGTGAAGAACCAAAATGACCCATATCCATTTTTACTGAAAAACAATATCAACTATCTACTAAAATATTCAAATACGTCTTAGAAGCATTTAAATAAGAACATTTTACACTTTTCAAAAATATTTAAATACAAAATTTTGCATCTTTTAGTAAAATGTAACTAGAACATTTTACACTTTTAAAAAACATGTAAAAAGAACATTTTGCACTTTTTACAAATATGAAATTAGAACATTTTGCACCTTTTCGAAACCATGTAAATACAAGTTTGTACACTTTTCAAAAGTATGTAAATATAACATAGCATTTAACACTTTTAAAAAATATGTAAGTACAACATTTTTCACACTTTTTAAAAACTTGTATATAACATTTAACGCATGTTTCTCATTTTGTTTTTATGACATAGCTCATTTTGATTGTAGCTTAAATTGGATATATGTCATTTTGGTTCTTCACTGACGATACGTAATTAAAATATTTTGCAAAATCTAAAAACTTGATCATAGAAAAATATGCACTTTTAAAAATAATGTAAATGCTCAATATGGAATTTGAATTTTAGTTAGAATTTTCTGTTAAGCTTATAATGTAGCCTAAACTTCCCCAACCTTCACTGTCCGAATAACTCACCGCGTGTGCTAAATGATTTTTTGCGTTCGATAATTATAGTAATTATTTCCTTTAATTCATCATCACAGCATACAACTTACAACTACAACAGACTGAGTCCGCATTGTATAATTACGTTACTTACACACACTAAGAAACAACAGGCAAAATTATCGTCCCACGAAAGATTCACACTCTCACACACGTCTTGTTTGCTTAACAAGTTTAAAAGCCAATGCAAAAATAACATACAAAACAAGGACGCGGCTTCTACTTCTACTTCTACTTTTAACTACTTTAAATTCCTGAAACTAATAGCACAGTCAGGCAAAGAAACGTCCGTGAATGATGTCATGAGTAACGCGGGTGGGTCTAGTCAGGTATTGCTGACATGACATGTTCAATATAAAACATAGACCCAATCAATAAAATCATTTATGGGCGATCCTTAAAATTGATTTAAGTGACACAATCACCCAAATGAGGAAGCTAATTTTTGTTATCTAAAATTGAAAGAATTAAAACAGAACTGCTGACAAGGTGCGAAGCCTTGATTACTATCTGTAATTTCACTTTCAGATATTTTAGAAAGTTTTTCACTTGATACAATTAGTTAGTGTTTGTAGCTCACTTGCTCTGTTTCGTTACTAGTTTTTGAAAATACTCAATTTAAAATACACCAAAATGAAGGAGGGTATTTTGAAGTGCATCAATTCAAAAATTACGAATTTACTTGTGGTTTTAGTTGGAATTATTTTATTAGTTTGTACCCTGCTAGTTCTACTTTATTCACCACTCTATAACAAGCTAATTTCTCACAAGGCGACTGATGACAGGATTTGTGTAAGTTACACTTTATTTACTGAAGCTCAAGATTTGAGTATGAAACACCGATGGGGAAATCAAACTTTCAAATCAAAATCCGAATCTAAATCTGATGAAAACCTATTAGGGAAGTTGAGAGAGATTCGGAGGCTGTCACCGTTTGGGAAAGATGCCAATGAAAGTGTGTGTTACACTCAGGCTGAAGGCTACCCCCAAATATGCTATACACAAGAATGTCTGGAATCCGGTGAGGGACTATTCATATATTATGTAGGGTTTATAAAAACAATTATTTTTTTTTCTTAAATATTAGTGGTCGCGCATAAGAAATATGCAAAATTTTCTGTTTTTATATTTTTTAAAAGTACAAACTAACGATAAGTTATAAATTTGCTTCGGAAATGTGCGAAATGTTCTGTTTTTACATTTTTTTTAATTGCAAAATGTTTTAATAACCTTATTCTAAAATGTGCGAAATGTTCTGTTTTTAAATTTTTTTTAATTGCAAAATGTTTTAATTACCTAATTCTAAAATTTGCGAAATGTTCTGTTTTTATATTTTTCAAAAGTTGCAAAATGTTTTAATTACTTGACTCTAAAATTTGCGAAACGGTCTGTTTTAATATTTTTCAAAAGTTGCAAAATTTTTTAATTACTTAATTCCAAAATTTGTAAAATGTTCTATTTTCATATTTTTCAAAAGTTGCAAAATGTTTTAATTACTTAATTCTAAAATGTGCGAAATGTTCTATTTGGATATTTAAAAAATGTACGAAATAAATGAATTCATTTATTTTAAAAAGTTATGAAACTTTAAATAACATACAGAACCAAGTAAAGTATTTTGGGTTTTTTTAAATATTGCAATATTGAAAATCGGTTTTAGCTAAATGCAGAAATTAGTGATGTATGATAAACCTTTCTTCAAGATAATAATTATTTTATTTTTGTCCCATTTTGTTTTTATTACTTTCTACAGCTTTAACTTTTCTAAACTCAATCAACTTCAAAGCTGACCCATGCAATGATTTTTACAACTTTACATGCGGCAATTGGCCAAACAAAAACCCGCGTCCACCCAATAAACAGCAATGGAATACCGCTAGCATTCTTAAGCAGCGTGCAGAAAATCTAATCGCAGGTGATTATCTCATAATCATAACTCACTCACTGTGAATTATTGAAAAATTTAGGTGAGTAATAATTATAACTAACATTGTATAAAATTTATTTTTCCAGATCTCATCAAATCACCAACCAAACCGACGGACCCCGCACCTATTAATCAAGCTAAAGAATTCTACGCAATGTGCACAAACGAATGTAAGTCATTTATTTAGTAAGTAATTTATTATTACTAATAATAATTTATTCTTTTTTTCTTCTTTTAAATGGGATGTACAGATACCAATCACTTTGCATTTCTGCAGACAATAATTATAGCAAAAACATGACTGTTAAAGTTGTAATTTCTGTTTTTACAATTAACTAGCACAAATCAACATGGCAGGTTTATCCCCGCTAATTAACATGTTTAAACCATACGGGGGCTGGCCTGTCATTTCGCCAACTTGGAATTCTTCAAATTTTGACATTAACAGAGCACTTGCTGACGCAGGCCGCATTTTTTACATACAAATTATTCTCAACAAGGCCGTCGGGAGGAGTAGTTTGCCTGCTAATGACACAACCTTCTCATATCTTTACGTTAGTTAATTAGATATCGTCAGTGAAGAACCAAATTGACCCATATCCCTTTGTAGCTAAAAAAAATCCACTATCTACAAAAAAATGAAACATGTCGCGAAAGCGTTTAAGTAGAATATTTTGCTTTTTTAAAAACATGTAAATAGAATATTTTGCACTTTTTAAAAACATGTAAATAGAGTATTTTGCACTTTTTTTAAACATGCAAATAGAACTTTTTGCACCTTTTCAAAAATATGGAATTAGAACATTTTGCACTTTTCAAAAACTCGTAATTAACATTGTACGCATGTTTCTTAGTTTGTTTTTATGACATAGCTCGATTTGATTCTAGTTTAAATTGGATATGTGTCATTTTGGTTCTTCACTAACGATATTTTATTTTCAAGAGACTTTTTTGTTTTGTCATTAAATACACTGCTAAATGTCTAATTTGCCATCAAGAAATTTATTTTTTTTCGACAGGTTGGAAAACCAACAACATTTTCCCTCCCAATGGACGTGTTACTAAATCCAAAATGTCACGAGGATCGCCTACAACAGTTTAAATCCTACTTTAAAAAATTTGCACTTATACTTGGGAACGTGACAGGGGAACAGTTATCTGAAAAAAATCTTGAGGACCAGGCGGATGACGTCATTAATTTTGAAATAAGGTTAGCCAGGTCGAATGAAAGCCGCGTGGAAGACCACAACCAAACTACTCATAGTGCTGGGCGTTTAGAATTTAATTTAACAAAATTCATAGGTCACCTCCTATCCACCAGTAGAATATCCTACGTTGACTTAAAAAATAAAAAAAAGATTTATGTCGATTCTAATTATATTTCAAATTTGAGCGTAATTCTATCGTCAACCTCACCGCGCACGGTTGCCAATTATTTTGGATGGCGTCTGGGCTCGATCTATTCCTACCTCACAACCAGTGAAATGTTTGACTTGGCGTTCAATATTACTAATATTAACAGTACTTCTACAGTTTTAAATGACACTGTGTCTCGTGAGGCAGTATGTGTACAATCGGTTCAAGCTGAAATCAGATTTTCCACCGCCGTCCAGTCAATGTATGTTCAACACATGGCTCGATCCGATCCCCAAAGCCAGACTAATAAGGCAGACGTAACAAAAATGTTAGGGAATTTAAAGAAGACATTTGAGGACCTTGTGAATGCATCGACCTGGATGGACCCTCAGTCAAAAGACGCTGCTTTAAATCGAATTAAGTCTATGAAAGAACTGGTCGCTTATCCGGACGAATATTTAAACAAGACATTTCTTGAGAATGAATACCATGGGGTAATGAGAGATATTAATTTCTTTAAAAATACTGGCAATGCTAATGTATGTGTTTTCATCAATTTTCTAAATTTTAAGCTATCACTTGTACCAGGAGACTATTTTGGGACACAAGTTGCACTTTCCACGTGGCAATTCAACAAAAGTCTCGTCTCGTTACTCGACAACACTGTAGTCACCAACGCCACAACCGATTTAGATGAGTAAGTTCGTGTTGCAGCAGCAGTACCTGTTTAGACCTTACTACGTTTTTTCTATGTTTAGCTATTATGTATGCAAATATAGGCTAAGTTGCAAATGTCATTGAAATTCTCCCTTGATTTATTTGTATTAGATGGGTCAAAGTTGTGCCACAAACAGTCAATGCTTATAATACATTAGTAGAAAACCTGATTGGTAAGTCCACAGTACACCTACAATTCTACAAACCCGCGTAATTACAATTTTTAACGTAAGAATAAAATTTTACAAAAATGAAACAATCTATTTTAAGACTTGGTTTTAAGATGTTGAACAATTTTGTGTTGGAATTTAGTGATACCGATTGCAATTTTGCAACCTCCATTTTACCAAACCAACGGACTTGAGTAAGTTTTACAAAAACGCACTAAATAAACAATAATTGACAAGTCTTGTTAGATTTAGCAAACGGTATAGTGCCAGTGATTGCAAGGTTTTTTTTTTAGCATTTTGAATAAAAACTAGAATGAAATTTGTAGATCTTTAAATTATGGTGGGATTGGAACAATACTTGGTCACGAACTAGCGCATGCTTTCCGGCGCTTATCCAGGGAGCTCAGTAAGCTAGTACATTTTGAAATCGGGTGGGCTAACGCGACCACGCTTAAAACGTTTAAACGGAAAACTGACTGTTTCTTAGCTCAGTACGATGGACTAGAAACCGATGGAGGCGATACGAATGGAAAGTTAACATTAAACGAGAACATTGGGGATAACGTAGGTATTCGCGAGGCTTTTTATGCTTACCAGAAACTTATGACGAAGACAAAAACAGAACTACTACTTCCTGGGTTGGAGATATACACAAGTGAACAGCTGTTTTTTCTTTCATATGGAAACGTAAGTAAAAGAATCTATAGTGACAACAGTTTATTTTTTAAATAATTGAATTCTAATGATTTCTTATTTGATGGCTTGTAAATAAATACGTAAGAGCAGAATCTCGTAATGTCAATTGTACTAAGTTAATTTAACGAATGTCGTTTGAATTTTAGACATATTGTGAGAGTCGCTCTCCTGAAGGTCTTCTTGCAGCTATTAAAGAAGTTCACGCGCCAAATCAATTTCGCATTAATATTCCTCTAATTAATTTTAAAGAATTTGCACAGGTTTGGAACTGTCCAGTTGGATCAGCTATGAATCCACCTGATGCTGAAAGATGTGTGGTTTGGTAACTTGCTATTGTTCAATTGTTCTGTAGTAGTGACTTTGTGAATACCTCAATTAATAAATTTATAATTAATTTACGGAATTAAATATTAGGAACAGTCAAATATAAACAATGTTAGCAAATCTGCAACGATATCTTCAGAACTGTTATTCCTATAACTTCAATAAAATGGATTTTATAAAATCTAGAAAAAATTTGGTAATAGTCTCACGAGCTCCAACTCAAAGTTCAGTCACCTTTAACTCGCCTAACCAAAGCATTTATTGAAAGTAAAAAATGCAAGGATCATAAATTAATTAGTTCCTCTTGTTTACTGCCTCAGCTTGATAAAAGGTCATTCTGTTCTATTCTAACAATAGTGTCCAGAATTAATCTTTTTGTAAATATGTAGTTGAATGCAATAGTATCAATCCTTCGTGAGCCATCGCCAGTACTTTCCGCCTCTTGCAGGATTCTCCATCCAGACACTTTAAATGCGTCACCATAGTTAATCGCCGCTAGGCACAGCATGATATCTGGTACTACAAATTAACTCCCTGTGGGGGCAATTTCCAAACATATGTCCCAATGTTTCAGTTTAGCTACATGCATGGCGGCAGTGGAATGATCCTTGGTCAGGTCTTGGGAATAATACTTATTAAAATTTATTTTTAAGAAGTTAAAGTAGTTTTCGGGTTATTTACAATAGCATTATAATTTACACATACGTTTGAAGCTTGAAGCAGTACCATACAATATGTTAAATTATAATTAATCATTTAAAAACGTAATTATTGTATATGCATCTCGTATTTCCTAAAAAATAAAAACATACATATTTTGGAAACTTGACAGTCTTTTTTTTTATTTTTGCATTTGTTTTTATCTGCAAAATATTGTATAAAAAACAACTATCTAATTACATTTATTTATGCCTATATCTAAGCCTATAGTCTTGTTAGGTTTCCTGGAAGAGCATTGAGCAGATACTGTCGATTAATATTAACAGCCCAAATGAAAAATATAAGGTATCCTTGCCAGTCATACCCGGATTACTCGTATCCTTTCCAGTCGTACCCGACCCAGTCGTACCCTGACCGCTCGTACTCTAATCCCAGTCTTACCCCAACCATTTTTACCCTGGAAAAAAAAGTAGTATTCGGTTATTATAGTTAAAATAATAAGTTCGGTTCATTTAATGCTGTTAACTTACTCATAAAAAACAGGAAGATGGTTCATGCATCATTGTAAGGTCTGTTGTGCCACCAAGATATGTCATGATGGCTCCTTTAATAACAACACCCTTCCGGCGCCGGCACACATATCGAACATTTCCGTTTTTTAGATGCTGAGCAAGCATCTATTGAAATGGTCATGTTTAGATGCTGAGCAAGCATCTATTGAAATGGTCATGTCTGTCTGTCTGTCTGTCTGTCTGTCTGTCTGTCTGTCTGTCTGTCTGTCTGTCTGTCTGTCTGTCTGTCTGTCTGTCTGTCTGTCTGTCTGTCTGTCTGTCTGTCTGTCTGTCTGTCTGTCTGTCTGTCTGTCTGTCTGTCTGTCTGTCTGTCTGTCTGTCTGTCTGTCTGTCTGTCTGTCTGTCTGTCTGTCTGTCTGTCTGTCTGTCTGTCTGTCTGTCTGTCTGTCTGTCTGTCTGTCTGTCTGTCTGTCTGTCTGTCTGTCTGTCTGTCTGTCTGTCTGTCTGTCTGTCTGTCTGTCTGTCTGTCTGTCTGTCTGTCTGTCTGTCTGTCTGTCTGTCTGTCTGTCTGTCTGTCTGTCTGTCTGTCTGTCTGTCTGTCTGTCTGTCTGTCTGTCTGTCTGTCTGTCTGTCTGTCTGTCTGTCTGTCTGTCTGTCTGTCTGTCTGTCTGTCTGTCTGTCTGTCTGTCTGTCTGTCTGTCTGTCTGTCTGTCTGTCTGTCTGTCTGTCTGTCTGTCTGTCTGTCTGTCTGTCTGTCTGTCTGTCTGTCTGTCTGTCTGTCTGTCTGTCTGTCTGTCTGTCTGTCTGTCTGTCTGTCTGTCTGTCTGTCTGTCTGTCTGTCTGTCTGTCTGTCTGTCTGTCTGTCTGTCTGTCTGTCTGTCTGTCTGTCTGTCTGTCTGTCTGTCTGTCTGTCTGTCTGTCTGTCTGTCTGTCTGTCTGTCTGTCTGTCTGTCTGTCTGTCTGTCTGTCTGTCTGTCTGTCTGTCTGTCTGTCTGTCTGTCTGTCTGTCTGTCTGTCTGTCTGTCTGTCTGTCTGTCTGTCTGTCTGTCTGTCTGTCTGTCTGTCTGTCTGTCTGTCTGTCTGTCTGTCTGTCTGTCTGTCTGTCTGTCTGTCGATGCCGGGTCTGTCTGTTGGTCATGCTCTACAGGTCACAATTCTTAACTAATTTCCTTCGAACAATTTTTAAATAATAAAAAAGCGAGCGCAAAGTACCCTATTGTTTTTAAGGTCGATCGGATCAGCCACTTTTTTACAATTAACGGTTATAAGGACAAACTTTTTTAGCGATTTTGAGCTTAAAGCTTTTTGAGAAAAACGGAAGTCGGTACTCTTTGCATGCAAATACATACTTCACCATGAAAGTAGGTAGGTAGGTACGTAGGCAGTACGTTTACCGCATGTTCTACACTGTTTGGATACTGTGTACCTCAGCGACATACAAAACATAATGCTAGGAGCGTTCACAAATGATGTCCGTATTACATTTTCTGAGCGACCCACCTTTCGTCTTTCGTAAATTTCAACATTTTAGAGATCCCCTTAGCGATTGTCCATAAATGACGTCATACAAATTTTACCATTTTAGAGATTCCTACTGCCCTTGTTTTAGTAATTAGGTTGACGATTATCTTTAACATAGGATTTTACTAGTATGCATGCAGATATCGTCCACAAATGAAATTATATAAATTTCACCATTTTAGGGATCCCTACTATTCTTAGTTTAGAAATTATGTTGACATATATCCTTAACATAGGATTTTACTCGTGTGCATGCAGAGATTGTCCACAAATGACGTCATACAAATGTTAGTATTTAAAGGATCCCCACTGCTATTAGTTCAGTAATTAGGTTGACGTTTATCCTTAACATAGGATTTTACTAGTATGCATGCAGGGATCGTCCATAAATGAAGTCACACAAATTTCACCATTTCAGGGATCACTACTGTCATGATTTCAGAAATAAGATTGACCAATATCTTTAACCTAATATTTTTATTGTGTGTATGCAGGGTTCGTCCAGAAATGACGTCACACAACTTTTACTATTTTAGAGATCCCCGTTGTCATAAATTCCTGAATTAGTTTGACATATATCCTTAACACAGGATTTTGCTGGTATCCATGCAGGGATTTTTCAACCATCACGTCATACAAATGTTATAATTTTAGGGATCCGCGCTGTCATTAGTTTACAAATTAGGTTTACATATATCCGTAACATAAGATTTCACAAGTACGCATGCAGGGTTTGTCTATAAATGACGTCATACAAATTTTACCATTTTTGAGATTGCCGTGCCATTAGTTCGAAATTTAGGTGAATAAATATCCTCGTCATTGAATTTTTTAAGCGTGCGTACAGGGATCGTCCATAAATGACGTTATTCAAAGTTTACTAATACACATAAATACATACGTACACACATACATGCGTACATACAAACATACGTATAAACATCTATTCATGCATACATACGGACATTCACATAAACGTAAATATATAATTACGGTTATGAATTCATAAATGCGTTCGTCCATATATCTTTGTACTCGAAAAATTCGTACGAGCACATATCTTTCCAAGCCTGAGGGTTTGAAGCCCAGTCGTCAACACTCCTACAGTCTTCCGTCGGTCCCGCCAAGATATAAAACTGTGTGTGCGACCATAGTTTTAAATAAAATAAAAAAATTATTAGAAATAGGGAGAAAGAGAGTTAGGTGCTGTCGTATTTTGATCGTTCATACAATAGGGATCTTTTTTTATTGATGCAAATATTCGCTGTAAGCTCAGTATCTACTTCGGGCCCCGGCCACGCAAATCCGGCGCGAAGCGCCGGATTTTTTGATAAGATTCCTTATGACTGTGCCTTTTTCAGTTTTCTTGTTTAAGCATAGGCAAGATATGTTTTAACTTCCCTTAAAATTACATTACTAGTGTGCATACCTACAATTTACTTGTTGGTGCCAACAACCGGTACCAACATTTTTTATGCACTGACAACAACTGGCACATTTTTGTTGCAAAATATTTTGTATATTTTGTTCCGAGTTACATGTCGGACGGGGCAAAAGATTTGTTTGTCGTAAAGATGCCTTTAGTCTAGATGTGGACGTTGGCCTGGGATTTATTTAGGCTAAAATAGCCTGTCGGCCGAAGTGGACCGCGGATCAATGTTGGTCCGTGGTCCACTGCGGCCGACGGTCCACTCCACCCCGATGTTATTTCTCAGTGCGTTCGCGTGCAATTAATGAAATGGATAGAGTAGACTGTCGGCCGCAGTGGACCACGGATCAACATTGATCCACGGTCCACTTCGGCCGATAGGCTACTTTAGCCTGAATAAATCCCAGCCCATCGTCCACATCCAGACCAAAGACATCTCTACGACAAAAAAATTTTTTTCCCCGTCTTACATAACTCGTACGACTGGCAACACAATCAAATATAATAGGCAGAATTATGGCAATATTTCCAATCGAAAAAATTTAAGGGATTTTAGGAATAATTACTGAAGCACCAAAGCTGAACAAAACTAAAACCATGCAGCAGAAATGTAGACCGTTTCACGTTATTATTTTCCCAAGGTGGCCCTGTATAATTATAATTAGTGTGTTATAAGGGTAATTATTTAAAAATGATTGCAGAGTAATAAATTAATGAGGACATTTATGCTACAGCATTGTTTATACTAATAAAATGTTTATCATTGTGGGAGTATATTTCATTATCGATAATAATATTATTAGTGCTTTAAACATGAGTATTTATTAGCATCTGCAATAACTACGTTAGTCTAAACCAAAATTCGCCGTACTACTTAATTAGGGTATGCAACTAATTATAGTTTTTCCAACCCTAATTTTAATATGCAGAACAGAATAGCCTATGCCTTTAAAGAAACACAAACCTAAAAATGAAAATAATAAAATCACAAACATTCTTATGACAATGTTATGTGACATTTGTCAAATGTGTTTTTCATGACAACATCTATTATAGACGTAACTTTGTAAAAATAGAACAATACTTAACTAGTCTATAATATATTAAAATAACAGAACTTTTAACATAATTTAAATATAATTAATTATACGAACGGAATCTGTTGTAGTAGGTTAGACAAAATACTTTCTTTCGGACTGTATATAATTTAGGCGTGCAGATATAAACTCTAATGTCATGCTTTTAAACATCACGACAAACACATTGTTTTTAGCTAAAGTTATTATCACACCAATTTTTCCTAATAATACTAACGCAAGGAAACTAACAAGCCAGCAATATTGCGAGCAATAAAATCCAAAAACAATGGAGTTGACTCTTGTTCCATTGTTCTAAACTCACCCTGTCTCACTGCAACATCTCTTACTGATTTAAAAATCATTCGAAAAAACTTGCGCTGTTTCGGAGTTAAACCACGGCACTTCTCAGTAACTATCAGCATTTTTAATTTTAGCAATTTGATTCTTTCAGGGATTTCAAATGCCTGGTCGTACAGAGAAACGTATATTGTAATAACAATGACTGGTGACATGCAAGCAAAGACACTTGTAACTAAATCTAGCGCTGGATATTTGATAAAATAGACCCAGCCAATAATAGAAATTGAAATGTACATATTTTTAAGGTAAAAAATAATATTGCAAGTGCTAAGATTGAAATAATTGATTAATAGCTCAATCTGTCTGCATTCTTTGTACGCTCTATACAGTGTCGTTAAAGATGGCAATGCAGGTACAGTGCTATTTTCTAAACCAGTGCTGTTAGAATTCGCAAACGATGCAATTCGACGAAGTAAACGCTGAACTCGAAAGTCAATTTTCATTAGGAAAAGCATTTGTAAAAGTAACTGAAACGTTGCAGTGGTTGCCCAAAAAAGTATAATACAAAATTCTACAAGAAACAGAACTGAAAACGTTGCATTGTTCTTCATGTTTTTGTCGAGGGCCGAGTAGAGAAGGAAATTAAGTGACGGATCATACAGAAAAAGTATGAGAGGTAGAAATCCATCTAGTAGTAAGAAAAATGGAAAGTAGAGTGCAATGAGCTCCATAACGCTGAATTCGCGAATTGATTTTCGTACTGGAAGATTATCTGTCTCTGTAAAAATGTAAAATTGCAAATTTGTAAACAAATTTATTTTCTAAGTGGTTTTTAAATGGCTGCTAAATTGGGGGCAAAGTGAAACACTAAAATTTTGTTTTATTGAAACTACCTCTACTAGGATGTTGTTGTTTGACTTGGAATAGTTGGTTGAATATCCCAACAGTAACTTCCAACCATCGTCCAAACATACAATATGTTACGTAACAGACCCAGTTGAAAGCTACAACAAAAATAAAATGAATCGGAAAATGGTGAAGGACGAAGAAATCCTTTGGGTAGAGCAAAGACTGAAGAAATCTGCCGTTCATGTAGCATAGCCCTAAAATTGAAACAGCAAAATTAAAACCCCAAACTGCCCTTTGAAGCTTGGAGTTTTTTGATTTTATTTCTCCGGATTGAACGTCAACGTCTAATGGATAAATATTTAGTTTTGATAAGAGTTTAATTAATTTTAGAATGGTTCCAAATTCTTCTTTAGTCAACATTTTACAATTTTCCAGTGTTTCAAAAAACAGATATTTCCTAAAATCCTGTTTAAGTATGACTAAAATCGCGATTTTTTTTAGTTTTCTGAATGATTGCGAATTAAAGATAGTTTTAAAAGATTAGGATTAGGACTGTTTCAGTCGACGGTACCAACAGGAAATGATTGTGTTTTGCAAACTGCTCGGAAATTTTGTTTGTGTTACCTAATTTTACTGCCCTTTAATAATAAGCCAAACTTGTGTAAGGTAACTGTGCAGATAATTTTAATAGGATACATATAAGCCGTTGCGACTAATGCTTTATTAAAATAAATAGGTGTAATTAATGCAGTAGCTACAGGAAGTTGATTAAAGGTGAGTATTTAATTATGGTTAATAGCTTCAGTAATTGACTTTTTCTAAGCTAAGTGTATTTAATTTAATTTACTAAGTAAAGCTCCAAGACGGAATTTCCAGTTTTGTCAAAGATAATAATAAGGAAGTGACTTGGGCTCTGGAATAATTACTGTGCAGAACGTAAGCTTAGAAAAAACCTTACTGAGCAATTATCACACTTTAGTTGGGAACTTGTATAAATTTTGTGGTTTTAAGTTTGTAAGCCTTTAATTAGCTAAATCAAATATTTCGTTTAGATAATTATTCACGCTTAAACTCCGGAAATTATATTTTGTACCATATTGGAATTCAGCTCATTATCGCTTTTTAAAATTTTAAAATTAAATGATTTAATTTTGGTTACTATGGAGCTGTAATTATATTATAGGCAAGCAAGTACAAAAGGAATTCCTATATAGCTTCCGCGAAGCCTGCAGATTAGACAGTAATTATATTGGCAGTTAATTAAGCGTAATTTTAATGTAGCAAAAGATTGGAATGATAATCAGGAATTTTAAGCAATCATAGATTTGGCTTAATCGATGTAAGATTGTATGTTATTAGCAAATACCGAATCCACATCCATTTGTGGAATGGGTCCCTTATAGCTGAATTGTCTTTTAACTGTGAAAGGGGCTTCCCTTAAAGTGGACACAGCACATGATTTTAAATAGACATTTTTAGTCAAAGAGTAGTCAAAAAATCCGGCGCAAAGCGCCGAATTTGCGTGACGGGGGCCCGAAGTAGATGCTGAGCTTACAGTGAATATTGGCTTTAATAAAAAAGAACCCAATAGTATTAACAATCAAAATTCGCAACATCAAACAGTGCACTAACACTCTTTCTACCTCTACCTCTCCTTTTTATTTTATTAAAAAATATTGTCGCACACACTATAATATATCTTAGCGAAACGGACGGAGGACTGTAGAAATGTTGCTTTTACAGTAGTCTGCACATAAGTAGCGATAGTACAATTAGGCTTCAAATCCGTGGGCTGGAAAAGATTTGTGCTCGTACGAATTATTCGAGTAAAACAATGTATGTATGGTTATGTATGTGTTTATCTATGAATGTATTTATGTATGTATGTATGTATGTATGTATGTATGTTTTTATGTATGCATGTTTGTACGTGTAATTATATATGTGGGTATGTATGTTTGCAGTTTACGTATGTATGCATGTATGTACGTGTAATTATATATGTGGGTATGTATGTTTGCAGTTTACGTATGTATGCATGTATGTATGTGTGAATGTATGTTTGTTTGTGTGCATGCATGTGTATACATATGTATGTATGTGTGTGGGTATTTGTGTATTTATTTGCCTATGTATGCATGTAAGCAAACGTATGCATGTATGTCCGGATGTATGTATTTACGTATGCGTGTATGTATGTATGTAAGTGTGTTTATATGTAATTATGTATGTATGTATGTACGTTTGCATGTTTGAACGTTTGTATGTATGTGTGTATGTAAATTTTCATGTATGTATGCATGTATGTGTCTATGTAGGTATGTATGTATGTGGATTTGGGTGTATGCGTCAAGATATGTATGATATATGAAAATGGGGAAAATATTGAATATATGAAATACAGACAGACGGACGAACAAAACCAGTTCATTAGATGCTGCTAAAGCGTAGCATTTACTATAATTATACTGCTTAGCAGACGGGCAGACAGGCGGACTGACTAACATGACCATATCAATAGATGCCTAAGCTCAGCATTTAATAAAAAACAAAACCATATTAGTACCTGTTGACTGCCACGAAGTGCTAAAATTATATAAATTAACAATTCAGAACTTCAAACTTTCCCTCAAAAACAATCACAGAAGTAATTATTGTTTTGTGAAAAATTCATAAAGGGATCGCCCATGCATGTGTAGTTCCATCTGTGGGTTGTGTGGTTTTAGTTGGTACTGTGTTTGGGAGGGGGGGGGGGCACTTAATGGGTTGTGATTTGGGTTACATTATTTACAGACCATCGTTAAGTTTGTATAATTATAGGTGCGTTTGTTGGTACAATGCTATATGCTATATCATTGGTGAATTTGTTTTGTTTAAATAAATGAAACTTTACACGCAGGGGCCAGGTACCAATGGCGCCACCAAAATTTACTAAAAATTTGGATTAACCCTCCAGCCTTGTTATATTCTTAAGGATTGCTTACATGGCTATCAATAACGTGGGGTGTCTTGTTTTTTCAAAGTTGCCCACCCTAAACTTTAGTGACGTAATTTGTGTTTCGCCCCTATCAGCCAACCATACCTACACTTACGACCTGCAGTACCTATGATTGGATGCCCATAGATTTTCCCGGGAGTGTTTAAACAATAGAATACTTACAGTTCAAAATTTAAAGTAATTACCTACGTAGGTATTTGCGTGGCATGTAATGCAAGGAGCACTCAGGGCCGACACAAACTCTGCTTTTTGTACGTGTATGTTTTCGAGTGAAAAAAATTTTGATTCTTGGTCCAAATTGCAAAAAACTTACCAAATAGATTGTGCCCAAAAACTATACAGCACATCTAAATCGCATTTCTGATTGTTTGGAAGTTGCTAGAACATTGTAAGTTTAAAACTGCGACCTGTAGCGTGAACCAACGAAAAAGTGGACAGACGGACAGACACACAGACGGACGGACACAACCATTTCAATAGATGCTGCTAAAGCTCAGCATCTAAAAATACAATTTTGACCATTATTTGATCAATTATGAATAACATGACCTAAAATAGAAAAAAGGTGAACGCCGTAATTCTTAGTAAAAAATGCAAGCAGTTAGTACAGCTTTTTTTCGTTAATGCGTAATATTAAATAATGTCGTCAAAGAATTTAAACTTTTAAGACTCATAAGCTTAGCTATTACATAAATTCCAATCTGTATCAAATTATGTAACCAGGATCGTAACAGACAAGTTTAGATTGTGCTGCATTTTTAATCATCACCTACCAATTCTAAGAAACAGATCATCAAATCAAAGTGTCGTTTATCATGAATCTATATGTAAATAAAAGAGAGATGCCAAATAAAGAACTCGTTTATGACGTCATTATTGCGAACACCTAGACAATCCCAAGTTCCAAGAAACAAACTAAATACTGATTCTGACTTTCCTTCACCCTTCATGGTATAGCATTGACTACACCTACACTTTTCACTGTGCAATTTGCCTGGTCTGTTCAACGGAAAACATGTGCATCCTTAAAAAAATCACAAAATGCACATTGAATTAATAGAACTCCTTGCCCCTGCCTCTTCTTTATTTATGACGCCTATTATAGGCATACAAATGTATATCTCTTATTACACGATTACAATTATTTATTGCTAGGATGTACAGTCAAATCAGTGTATAGCGGACGCCGCCGGACCGGCAAAATCAATCCCTTATAGCCGGATTCCTGTTTAACCGTTCACTGGATTTCCCCTATGAGTTGACACAACACAATTTTTTTCTAAAATATTTATTTTGAAACGAAAAATTGCGAAGAAATAATTATACAATTTTGTTTCATAGATATAAATTATTTACAACGTTTAAAATAGTCAGTTAATATCGATTTGTTCGTTTCTTTGCTAGTTTAGTTTTAATTCAGGAATCACGTTAAATTATGTTGCGTAGATTAAAATATGTAGCGTTGGTAATATTATGTGCCTGTGCTAAAACATATTGTTGAACTTTTAATAACTATACTTTTTATATTTTAATAAATTTTGAAAATTTTTAGATAAGATAAGTGAATTGTAGTTTTAAAGTAATTATATTAGTACTGCACTTGTGAAACTCAGTTCGGTTCTAATATTGTGTTTATTGTTTTTCTTAAAAATCACCATATCAGGGACTAAACCACAAAAAAATGGTATAAAAGTAGTCCCTTATACCCAGATTTTCCCTTATATCGGTTTATTAATATCCGGATAATTTTAACATTGAAAAATAGACTAGCCAACTAAATATATTTAGGATGTCCCTTTAAGCCGGATTTCTCTTACATACGGATCCCTTATAACTGGATTTGACTGTATATATATATAATATAATTATAAATACGACAAAAATAATATTAAAAGTTCCTTATCTGAATAATTTAATTAAATAAAAGCAAAACAATAGAACGCAAATATGTTTTACACTTTATTTACTTTGCTTGACAACCCTAAATTCTCAGAATTCATTTGGCAAAGTTGTAAAACCAGGTGAAACCCAGTTGCTAGTGAACACAATTGCAGTTCCAGTAAGTTTCTTTTTCCAGTACTCAAAATTCCAAGAATTTATTCACGTTGCAGCTTACACATTGATTTCGTAGATAAAATTTTTCCCTTGAGGTTTGCTGATATATAAAGGAATCGTATTTTATAAATTTGGCAATTGTTTAAGTACTTAGCTTCAGAGACGTTTACCTTGAAATAATATTTAACTATAGCAGAATTTCATTCGATCCCAAATAAGAGATAGCATAAGGTAAGACTTTATTATCTATTATCAGTTTATTTTTTAACGCATTACATGTTATATGCAAGTTAAATTTAAAAAAACCGTGCATCTTAATTACAGATACTGTCACCAGCTTTTAAAAAAAGTACAATAAAGCGTATCATTATAATTAGGAATGGTAAAATGTAATTATAACCTAAGTACACTTTTGGACGGCTCAGACATGATTTTCAAAAATAATATATAATTACTTTAAATAATACTAACAAAAATGTCCTCTTTTTAAAAAAATGTACGAAATTTTTCCTTTTAGCTTTGCTATTAAACCGAAACGAAACACCATGAACTCGCACAGAACATTACTTCTGAGTGTTGTGTTTCTTGCCTTCGTTGCAGCCTCCTTGAGTCGAAGGGCAGGGATAAGTGATCGTGATAACCCAAATAACAGATGTTGCGCCAAAGATGGGTTTTTCCAGTGTTGCAGCTGGAGCCCCTGTGGATTTAATTGTTGCGGTTGCCGATGTAAAACAGGAGACGCATATGATGCATGCGATAAAAACCCGTAAGCTATCTACAATCAAATAATTAGTAATTATTTATTATAACTCACAATTAACTTTCACTTTTGGACGAGGTCAGTAATGCGTAGATATTTATGCTAATTTATTAAACTATTTCTATACAAAATACTTTAGTAAAATTAAAATTGTAGTATCCCTGTTATTCAAAAAACATGTTTTACAATCAATTATTCTTGACAGGTGGGAATTTTTTGGTGGGGACACGAAATGATCTGACCTGGGTTAAGGTCCTAAGATATAAGTCCGAGATGGAAATCTTTACGTTACTTGCAAATATTATTACCTAATTCAATTATGCCAATTTCACTATGTAATTCTGTTTTGTACGTCGTACTGATATGATTCTACATATTTCTAGTATCCTACTAAATACTAATAAAAAAACTTTATGTAACAGTAGTAAATAAATTTCTTATATATTAAAATTAAAAAAATAATGATCGTCACGATTTAAAATGTTTTCTATTAGAATACACACAAAACAATACAAAAATCATGTAATTACACATTTGTCTCTTTTTATATAAACTTACATTTTTATTTCACTTTAATTCAGTGGAAGACAATAGTTAACTTTTCGAGGTAAAGCTCAAATTTTCAATCGTTCACGTTTTTGAGAAAAAAAGTGCAAACGAGGCCACTAAGGTAAATTCAGCGCTTCGCCTTGGATTTGGCGACTGTAGGCTCAAAGTAGATGCTGAGATAATAGCGAATTTTGACATTAGTTATTAAACTATAATTTATCAACGCGAAAATACTATCCATGTAGAAGCAGTATTTCAATCAAACAACAGGAAAATATAATTCTATTGTTAAATAAAAGCCTATTCGTAAAGTTGAATTTCTTAGCATTTCCTGTCAGGGCGTGCACCTTACGGACTGAAAGACAGGCAGACGGAAAAAAACGACAGACAGACATTACAACATATTGAAAGACAAGCATACACTCAAAATGACAAACAGACCAACATACAAAAAGAGTTGAAATTTTGCTGACATCATTTATGGACCCTCCGGAGTTAAAGTGATAGCTTGAAATTGGGGATTTAATAAATAATTGAAAACTTAGATAACACCTTTAATGGACCTCCCTGAAGTTATTTAATGGCACGTGAGTGAGGATATAATATATTAGTGATAATTTTGTAGACATCATTTTTGAACCTTCCCTGAGTTAGATGATGTGAACAATAATTTTGTTAACATCATTTAGAGATCACTTAGGAGTTAACGTGGTAGCTTGGGAGTAGAGATGTAACTGAAAATGGTAAAATTTTGTATTTATCTTAAGTTTTTATTTTAAAAAAAGTGAAATCTTAATAAATATTTACGTATTTTGTCTATAATAGGCAGTTTGCGCACTTTCCGTAAAAATGAAAAACGTGAACGTAAACGTAAATTTTACGTAAGCTCCGCCCTCAAAACGTAGAAATAAAATTTTGCGTGAAAAATTATAATTTACGGCCGTTATTTAATACGGCAGCGGTGTTCAAACAACGTCCACGCAATATCATACGTAACAAATATAGCCATGGATACCTATAGTAACCTTTCAAATCTGTTGATTTTAAAAAATAACAACTTTTACGCTTACCCTAAAACTGCGCAAACTATGATACGCAAAATGATCCGCAAAATTTTAAAACGTAAAAACAATTATTTTGCGTTTTGCGTTTTACGAAATATAATTTTACGGCGTTTGCGCAAACTCCCTAATAAAAGTTAAATATTACTACGTGCAAATACATCATAATAGGCAGTTTGCGCACTTTCCGTAAAAATGAAAAACGTAAACGTAAACGTAAATTTTAAGTAAGCTCCGCCCTCAAAACGTAGAAATAAAATTTTGCGTGAAAAATGATAATTTACGGCCGTTATTTTATACTGCAGCGGTGTTCAAACAACGTCCACGCAATATCATACGTAACAAATATTGCCATGGATACCTATAGTAACCTTCCAAATCTGTTGATTTTAAAAAATAACAACTTTTACGTTTAACCTAAAACTGCGCAAACTATGACACGCAAAATGATCCGCAAAATTTTAAAACGTAAAAACAATTATTTTGCGTTTTGCGTTTTACGAAATATAATTTTACGGCAAGCGCGCAAACTCCCTAATAGATTAACCAACGTCATGTAATAGTTACGCATGAATAAAAAATTGCAGGTTATTAGTTATACCCTGGTTAGATTGCATTTCATCTACGTTACGGATCGTCAATAAATGGTGTCACGAGTAGGGTAAGCGTGTATCATATGGTCATGATGATTCGATATGATGGTACAATATGTAATAGCTACGCCGAAGACCAATCTTTTTTACTTGTCTATGGGAATCAGTGTTCGGCGCTGCCTAATTTTACAATTAAGCCCAACATTCTGTATAACATTATTTACGGACGACCTTTTATTTACAAATTAACCAGTTTACTAATAAAAAATAATAGTAGTAAGGCTGCACCGTTACCAGTACATACAACATATCTATAATTTATAGGCCTGCCTGAGCTAAACAAAAAAGTTTCTGTTCCGTCTGCCTGACTTTTTTACATTTCTGCTCAGACAAGCGTGCACATATTACGTAATTATTGTGTTATACTGAGGGGGAAGCTGAAGTAGCGTATTCATTTTCATATAGTTGTACCTACCACAAAATAAATAAAAAGCAGGTAGATGCTCAAAATTCATGGTGATTGTTTCAACTGCCGTGATTTTTGCACGTTTCCTAATACGACGTAATCAAAATTGTGGCGAAATTCAAGGGCACGACTGGAAACTGGAATTCGTTGGGTGCTTGCAATCATGACTTCAAGCGAAAATTAAGTATTCAACGTAATCTACATTCACTACCAACAACCCTAATTTTTGGATATCCATCCCTCCAAGCAGCATGACGTCGAAATTAGAAGCTTCTAGTTTCTTGGAATTAGAATTAAAGCATGCAATTAATTACTAGGCGCCTAGCCACTGCACTGTCATGAGCGGCATTCAAACTTTGCTGTATCTTCGTGTTTGTTACTCGATCCCCTTTAGCAAACTCCAATACAGATAAAAGTGTGTGCTAATATTTTACCTTCTGAAATTAACTAAAATATAAAAATATTTTATTACATACTTTGAAACCATTAGACCAGACAACTAATGTCTCACAAAAATTCTGAAATTTTTCACCCACCACTAGATTTAATTTCACACTGCGGGCCAACCCGGCCGCCTCCAGAAAATAAAGACCGATTAATCTGTTGCTGGCAACCAAAAACGTGGACTTTAATTTTTGCTGGATTTCAAATCGTAGGACTATTTTGGTTGGATATCTCTTACTAATTAATAACAAATGGAATTATGGTTAAATAAATATAGTAAAGACAAAATTATTTTGAAAGCGTTAGTGTTTTTTAAATTCACACGTAATTGAACTTATTCATGAAAAAAACCTAAATGTAAGTTTTTGACCATTAACTCCAAACGGTAAAAAGTGTCAACTATTGTGTTACTTAATTGTATGTATTTAATTTAATATGGTAATATTACACAGATAGTTTGTGCGTTGGGTCTCGCTCTTTATATGACGCAATATAAGGACACATTGGATTCGATATTTGGATATGAAAATAATCAATTTATCACGAATCGATTAATATTAAGTAATTTAATATTTAAATAATTTTACATTTATTTATCTTTCAATTTATTAGTCCAGTTTACAAATTTATTGAAACTCGTAGTAATTTATTTGTTTTAATTCAATTATTGTTAGTTTTAAATTTTCAAGTTTGCATTATAGCTAATTTTTGTCAACTTCAATTACTTTTTTTTCAATTTTAGTTGGTTTCTTATCCAATGGAATATTCTGGGGATGTCTTCTTTATCTTGGAGCTCAGTGCGTAAGAAAACTATTTCCTTTAACGAGGCAACGTGCAATAATTGCGGCAATTAAAAATCTAAGATTTTTTTAAAAATAATCCCTCCCTAATTTTTTTAGTTTTTTTTATATGCGTCAATTAAGTATAACAGGAAGATGTTTACACGAACTTTATCCGTTTAACAAGATTGACGTAATTTATGCACGCTTTTCGATTTAAATACACAACACGTATTTTAAATACACAATATAACGTTAACAATTTATTATGAAAAAATAAAGGAAGGACATAAAATTTTAAAAAAAAATTGTGAGGGATCGTTCATAAATGGTGGCATCGAAATTTTGCCATTATTTTAGTACACTATAATATGATCTCAGTAGCTTAAACGAGCCTATATATAGCTGGTGAATATGTAAGTAATTATATCCTGACATGGGATGACACTGTTATAAAAGTAGACCTAATAACTCTTCATGTGGCTCGTGACGTCATTAATGGAAGATCTCTTAAAGTATTTTAATGTTTTCCAATTTCTGCATTTTTGGTTTAATTCTATACAGGAAAGTGCGTGTCTGCTTGGGATGTGGCTCATGGTAGAAGTTCTTACAATAGTTTCATTGATTGTAGCTGGGATTGTGTTTCGCGCAGAAGTTGCTCTGATATTTTCGTATAATTATTTGGAGTTTGTCGTGGAGCCATCCGACTGTCGCGCTGAGCGCGATAATTCTTTTGACTGGAGCTCTACTTGGCGTTTGTAGATTTAATCTGGTCATCCTTACCTGTCGACAGTTAGCATTACGGTTTACGTAGAATTCTCAACTTTAGAAAACAGAACTAATCTATAATTATTTAGTCTCCTTGTCAGTGGTATTATTTTATTCCAATTTTTTCGTTGATATTGTTTTCTGCAAATGCAAGTACTTGCAGCTTCTAATATTGCTAAAAACCTTGTAGTTTTTAATAGTAATACAAACTTGTTTAGATTCGAAATTTTGCACTTTTGTAACACAGTTATCACATTTTTGTATTTAATAATCGACATATCACATTTTGCACTTTAATGACTTAAATATCAGTTTATATTCAAATAAAACGTGGTACTCATTTAATAATACTAAACTGTGTTTATTAATTTGGAATTTGGATAGATTTGGGCATGAATCCTTATATGAAACGAATAAACTTGGGCAATAATTTTATTCTTCTAATTCTGGAATTCTAAACAGGTTATAATAGCAGAAGTGTGCATGTCTTCATGGATAATACACAATATATAGACAAATTATATGCTGTTTTATCAGACGTGACAAATACGTGCGAATATTTTAAGCATCTTTGCCATAATAATGCTTAAGTATTTATATATGAGTAAGCCTGCCGTTAAAAACAAAGCCATCAAAGCTACAACAGTACCTAGGTAGGTACCTACATATACATAAGGGTAATACTGCCTGTACAAAACAGTGGAGATTACTGCTTGGTCTGTCTTCTTCCTTACAAGTAGACACAGCTTATGATTTTAATTAAACATGTTTAGTCAAAGCTGTGTTAAAAAAAATACAATTTTGTCCAACTGATACAAATTATTAGGATTATTTAAAATAGTCACGTAATGTTGATTAAGTGAAGTTTAAACGTCTGCCTGCTTATATATTTTTACTTTTTGCAAAATTTCATACTCTTGGTTAGTGGTGAATGAGCTCGTTTTCCTCTTCGTCTGCATTGTAAGCTGAAGCAAGCAGTATTGTTTAAATTAAAGTGACTAGCAAAAAAAGCCACTTAATCTATAAATACAATGACTTACTTAGATTTAAGATAATTTACATGTTTACATACAATAAGTGCAGTGAAGTTAAACAGCATAGTATTGTTGCCTGCTGAAAAACTGTTAGTATTCTCTAGCAAAGTTTAGCACGTAGGGGAAAAGACGTTTGTGGGGGTGTCTCTGAAAGGGGGAGAGATTAACTCAATGATTTATACCAATATCAAAAGTTTATTCTCATGAGCTGGTTTTACGCACCTGGTCTCTTTATTCACTTACAAGTTAATAAAAATTCTACAATTACAATCTTGAATCAACTTAGAATAAATAAACTAGCTGGCGGTGTTACAATGCTGCCAAGTCACTACTTGCATTTATACTAGTGGGTTTGTATTGTATTTGAAGGGATCTTACATAGTAAAATACTATGCAAAATGCCGCTCAGGCCACTAATAGGCCCATTGCAGACTACCCTTATACTATAGCTTTAATTTAGTAATTACGCAAAACGACCTATTGCCATGGAATAGGACAACAAGTCTCATGGTGTAGCCAGTAGTAGCTGATCAGTTGTCAAGATGCATGGACCTAGATAAATATTCCTGACCATAATATATCTCAGACACTCAGCCAGAAAGTGACGTGCTGTTTCCTGCTCTAGTCCACAATGTGAACACAGAGGTGAATTGGCTAGTCTCATCCTGTGCATGTGTGCCTGGAATCTTCCATGACCAGTAGGTATTTCCACCAGCCATTTTAAGTGCGTGAGCAAGAATCTTGTAAGCGAGTGATTTCCATACCAAGGTTTGTCAATCCATCGCTTTGACTGCGCGCAGGTAGATGTTTTATTTCACCTCTCTGTGTGTGCTTTCCTTCCTCTAGAGCGGATAGCCATGTTAACCACAGATGTTGCAATAGGAATAGAATGCATTGCCTCTTGTGCGGGAGCAATATTCTCATACGATGCTTTGGCAAGGCAATCTGCCTCTTCATTGCCTTTGTAGCCAGTGTGACTTGGTATTCATGAAAGTCTAACTACGTTGCCTGTGGCCAGACGGTTCAAACTTTCGTGACACGCAAGCACTAGGGTAGACACGGTGGTATCTTTCACCAGCGCATTTAGTGAACTTAGACTGTCGCTAAAGATGTGTATTGTTTGACCCTCACAGCCCATCCCCAACAGCTAATTGGCCGTATGTAGGATTGCAAAGATCTTACACTGAAATACAGTAGCGTACTTGCCTAGGTAGATGGATTCTGAATACAGTGTTTTTTGGGTGTTTGATTGACACCGCTCAATGAGGACACCGCTTCCTGAGAGAGGCCCATTTCTGGATCCGTCTGTGAAGCAAACATACCCATGTGCTAGTTCTGATAGATCACTGTCCCAGGCATTTCTGAGTAGATTTTTTACTAAGTTGTAGATACTATCCTTTGGAGTACTAGTGGGTTAGTCAAGATCAATCAAACTTTGGAAGATTACCCTGGGATGCAACAATTGGGCAATAAGATACTCCTCGGTGGTGTTTACTGTATCGTACCAAAGTAAGACAGAAATCTTCAAATTCTTGAGTATGTAGGCTGAAGGCTTTTTCAACTCTTCTAAGTAAATGGCACATGACTGAATTCTTCTCAGTGTTTCGCGCGAGCATTGCTATTTGCCTAACACGTAATTATAACCACTCTAGCGTACCCTCTACCTGTGTTACAGAGACCAAAAAGTTACTAAGTATTTTTCTACAGATTAAGTGTTTCTAACTCCTCTCAGTAATATACCCTATCGTACCCTTAACCTGTGTTAAGCATACCCAAATATTACTTAGTCTTTAGAGTATTTCAGAGTCTTTGACAAGACCTAAAAACCTCCTGATCCTTCAAATATTTAAAATCTTGTGCAGAACTTAAAATATTCGACGTCTTTTGTGCACAACCTAATCTACCTGTGTGTTAATTCGTGATCTTAGACATTTTTTGTCTAAGTCTTTAGCGAAGGTGGTAAACCATAAAAACTCTTTAAGTCAACCCTAACTTGAAACTTTACTTGACTTAACTTTCGCAGCTCGCGCCTCAAGAACTCAAGAACACAGACTGGCCTCCCCTTGAAGGCTTTTTCAAGTATTTATAGCAAAATTCTATTACATATGCATTAGCATTTGATATCCGAAGAAACGTTTAAATAACGAATCCCTTAAAGTACTTATTTTTAATGTTTTTCAGGGAAAAACCAGATGCACCAGATGTAGATCTTGTGTTCTTATTCTATTTTTAGCTCATTTTAATGTTTCTGTCAAGAGCTTTAATGGATAGCTACTCGTTAATATGTCCACCATTGCATACATATATGCACGTGTACGATCGTTTTTAGTTTGTTCTATAACGCTAGGTAACAGGTGGCTCTTAGCGTTATATCTTTTCTGTTACTTGCATATATGCAGGTGTTTTTATGATTTTATTAAGTATAAAATCGTTTGCCAGGTAGTTGTTTACCAACTACTGCTCATTTTTTTGTTGAATCCTTCAAAAGTAGACTAAAATACTAAAAACATGGTCTTAAATGTGTCCGTTTCAACGTAAAATTCCCCTATATCGGTTTCCCTTGAATCCGAATTTTTAACATTGAAACAAAGGCTAGCCAAATAAAAAGTATTAATTAGTCTCTTTGCGCAGGATATAGTTTTAATCCAGTTCCTCGATATTCAGATTTATATGTACTGAACAAAATAAAAGTCGTTTCTATTTTTATATACTATTCAGTTTCTAGTTTTATGTACCTATGCCGTTCACGGAGCTTCTTATACCAATCTAGTGCATGTGTGCTTACTAATACTATAACTCAGATGTATTTTTCGCCTCACATGGCTGTCTGTTCAGTGCGAGCCAATCGGTCCCTAACGAGCTCTTAAAAAAATTGACCGAGGGTCCCTTTTTCTTGAAAAGACTATCTCAATTTGAGCCAGCCTGAGCCCGGAGGAGGGAAATTGTTCAATACCGTTCTTTTTATCTGTTTTAATTCCTCCGGTCCTGGTTTCTTTTTTGAGGGAAAATTTTTTCTACCTCATTGAGCTTTTACTACAATCTTCCCCAATCTGAGCCAACCCCCTAGGTACTGTAAGTAAATTCTACCTACCTACAAAAAATGTTCAAGACTAATACTAATATGACTAATACTAATACTACTTGGCGTAACACTATGAAAATGAAAATAAATCAATAAATGCACAAATATTATATAATACACACAAACACCAAAGGACACTTTATTTTTAATTTTTTATTATTATTATGGTTTTTTGTTTCTAGTTACAATTATAAATTAAAACTGTTGCTTCAAAAAATTTGATAATTTTTAATAGAAAAACAGATTAAATTAATAATAAGTTACAATTAAAATTAATAATTTCAAATTAAACTTAACCTAAATCTGCAGAATCTCACTCAATATTTACCAACAGGATTAGAATAAAATTAAAATTTTAAATAAAATCCTAAATTGGACAATAGATAATATAGAAAATATTTTTTAATATGCAACAATATAAATTTAAGTATAACACAGTATTAACTCTGGCTTATCCTCGTCAAGAAGTCGGTTTTTTGTGTGACAATAATTTTTGTTTGTTGCCTTTAACGCCCGAATTTTTACTTCTTGGCTGACATTTGTAGGCACTTAACTTGGCCGGGTGGTGTTGCTTTAAAAATGATTTCAGGCAGTCACCACATTTTATCATTAAAAAATTAACAGTTACCTACTTTTATCAGCGCACTGCACCACTTAAATAATCACCCTCTTTAATAATTGAAACACGATATGACACCCACTTTAGTCACAGTAGCACCAACCACCACTGTTGCCGTTGCAACACCACCAATTATATTAAAGATTAACTGTACAATTACATTTTAATCATGACAAGGTATTATCAAATGCACGGCGACAGCAGAACAGAAAGTATCAGCCTCTGCCTTTGCACTCCGCTGTGCCGTAGTGTCTATGTTATTTAAATTATTATTAAAATGGGTCCCTGTGAAATCTGGTTGTTGCTGTACTATATAGCGCTTAGATTTTTAAAAAATAATTATTTTGTTTTACATGCAAATGACTTTTAATAAAGATATAGTCAAAATGTTTTAATGATGTTCCATGCGCTCTATTTTTTCCATTGATGTGTGCATTAAAGTCCATGATCTTCTTAATGCACTTTGAAGGCGGTGTTTGCTCTATATGCTAGCAGTGTGCGCACCATGCAGGCATTTTATTCAAAATACAAAAGTAGCAGTACTATGCACTTTGCTACAGCACTATGTTTACACTTAATACAACAATAAATTTAAGATGAAATTATTAAATTCCTAAACACAATTATAGCTTGGCTACCACACTATCAACACTAAATTGTTTAATTAATATTTATTTAGTGTTATAAGGCATTACACCTTGAGATGCCAAATTTTCTATTATACCTAAAATTGCAAACAATAAATATGTTAAAGCATGCTGCAACCCAAACAATATACAATTGCAAACTGTAATTATTAAATAATTTTTAAATGACTAAAACGTCGGCCCGTCATTTTGTAAATTATTTTAAATAACTAGCCACTTAAACTATAAACTAGGGTAATTAATTCAATAGGTAAAAATTACAATTAGTGGAATTTAATACTATCACATAAATGTGAGATGTGCTTTATTTTAAGTAATTTTAGTCTTATGTATTTGCTGTTTTCACAACGTGACATACTATTTATATGAATAGCGTTATTTTTATCCGGCTCTATTAGATAACACTGATAGGAGACAATTTGAAGGTAATAGTAATGTTAACACTTAGTAGTTAGCGTGAACACTAACTTGTAAACCTACGGAATTGCAACGCTGTAATTAACTGTGCACTACAGTAGGTTGTGCACTAGATTCATTGCATCACCAAATAGCTAAAGCTTCAACACTGTTGCTGTGTATACGTAATCAGGTAAATAAAGTTATTCATGCACTAAATTAGGTGTATAAGTGCGTGTCTAGTGTCTGGCCGATCTACCTGATTGTTGCACAATAGTCATTTTTGTAATAAAACCGTTAATACACCAAAGAGGTTGCTGCACCAAGTAGATTCTACGTGTTATTCGCGGATAAGCCTATTTAATTTGTGCATAAATCTAATAAAAATAACTAGTTTGTGCACTCACTGTATTTGTGGACAAAAAATGTTTATGCGGCAAATTAGGTGGCACTAAGTAGGTGGTGCATTAAATTAGGGAAAGCACAAAATAGCTTGTGCACTAAATAAGGTTTGACACCACAAAGGTAACGTATCACAATAGCGGTTTTTGCACTGAAAAAATTGTAGCACTAAGTAGCTTGTGCACTAATTTAACTTATGTTCCATACTAATGTGTTTAGTAATGAAGTAAGTGCACAAAACAAGTTACTGTGACAGTTATCTCATGCATTTAACTAGTGGTGCTACTTTGTCAGTTTAGTGTTTATATCTAGAAGGAGTCTACCCTTTATTTGGTGCTCCGTCTTCGAGGAGGTATGGAAATATTTGTGGAGACCCTCACTGGAAAAACTATAACCTTAGAAGTAGAGCCCACTGATTTTATCGACAACGTGAAGGCCAAGATCTAGGATAAAGAAGGGATCCTACCAGATCAGCAGCGATTGATCTTTGCCGGGAAGCAACTCGAAGACGGCCGAACTCTTTCGGATTACAACATACTGAAACAGTCGACTCTTTATCTGGTGCTCCGTCTTCGTGGTTGGGTGTAGAATTTAGTATAGACTCACATTTATTGACATTTAATTATTGCAATTTTTATCCCGCTCGGGCTCAGTTTCACTGAAAAAATTAATTTCAATTTTCTTGTGATTAAATTTAGAGAAGTTTTATCGTTCACATTACAAATTTTATTCTTAAGCCCATAATAAATCTACCTAACTTTATGTATATATAAAGATACAGTACATACATACATTACTACTGTACTGCCGCACAGTAGCCATCAGCTAAAACAATTATACTTAATTCACTGTGACACCACTGACACCGACACCTGAAACCGTCCCCGCCACTGCCGCCACAGTCCGCCACACCACAACACAGGGTATAGGTATCAGTATAATAATTAATTAATTAATTAATATTAAACTAATATTAATAATAATAATAATAATAATTTATTCATTGGGTCGATTTAACCGAAGTTCATACAACCAGACTCAACCAGTCACTGTGGGTGAGGAAATAGGAGGCTACCGCGTTAGATCGTCTCGGTCTTTGTACCCTTTCACCTATCCCCGTTCCCTCCTCCACAGTAAAGGAGTCTCATTCCCTAGGCCCCTACAGTAAGTAGTGGTCACTAAGGAGCACCGAAGGAGATTGGGTTTCAATCAACCATCCAGTGACGTTTACCGTACAACACCGAGCCGTAAACGATTAGCAGTGGCCAAGGATTAAAGCCGGGTCTGAGACTGTAAATTTCGTTACAGTCTGCAGTCCTAACCGCTCACCCAAGCACGCCTGCTTATTAAACTAATATTACTATTACTATTATTACTAGTAATCATCACTCACTCGTACCGCTGACTATTACTTTTATCTTATAATTTGTGTCAGAATAGTGCCAGCTACGGTGTTGGTGTCGGTGTGTGATCAGTGTGATTCATATATTATTACTATCGTATACAATAATACAGTATATTTCATCATACTTTTACATTACACAGTACCTCTGATATTTGTTTTTATGACAGTATGAGTCCAAAACAACATTTACGACATATCGATCACTCTTACACTTCTGGGCTCAAATACCCCACTACGGATATCAAATTTCAGGACTCTAAAGGCGTTTTGAGCTTTTTCTGATTTTTGAGCATCGATGAGCTTCGAGAAAAAAAAATGAGCCCGCGCGTGCCTGCTATGTTTTCGATTTTACTGACCGGAGCTTCGGTCAGTGCGATCCGTCCTACCGGTCACCGGCTCCGTGTTTTACACTGAGTCTGTTACACTACACTAAAAGATTATGCGGCAAAAGAAATCTTCTGTTTAATACTACTTACTACCTATCTACATAATTTACTGGAATTTTGAAATTTTTTCAATACTGCTATAACTCTATCAAGTTATATATCATTCGAAAGGTAATCATTAGTTTATTTTAAACAAAGGAATACGCCTCCAATATAACAAAAGGGTTTCAACATAACGGACTTTTAATTTTGAAATACCGCTTTAAATGTGTAATATAGGGCTCAATTAAAAAGCAAAAAATATTGTGTGTGCTAATTTCTGAAGAGCTTTTGAATGATATATCACTTGTTAAAACCTGTTAACTTTTTAAAAATTTCAATTATGTTTTTTAAAACCTTTTTAAAAAATATAAACTATTTTGCAAGTAACACCAAATTATTTAGCTCCTCCTTATTGTTGCTGTTTTCATGATATATCATGGTAATGTAAGTTGATTGAGTTACGGGTCGAAATCTTGATTTAATTAACACAATATTTAAAGTTTTGTGGAAACTCACTGTTTCGAATTCTGAATTTTTAATTTTATTGACAATATAAAAACGCCTTGATGTAAATCAGCACAGCTCACCATTTCGCCGCTTTATTCGTTTAATATACAACTTGTAAATTCTCAGCTAAAAATTGTCGGAAAATTCAAAATGCCAAATTTGGATGTTAAGGCTGCCATTAAACAAGAGCTATAGCCCTTGTTTAATTGGTCTTATATTACAATGGCTAGAACAAAAAATTAAGATCAAGATCAAGTGCAATGCCATTGCACGCTTTTGTATTTTACTTTTACTTCGTCTCACTCAGTGTGTACTCAGATGCATATAGATTTGAGACAAAGCTACAATTTTCTTATAATTATATGTATTACATTTATTAGAGTAGAGACAAATGTGATAGTCAGCATGCTCATCAATGCTGCGTGGGAAAACAGAAGTTATCAATGCAATGTGCATCTTATGATTTTTAGGATGAAGATCCAAGGATTTTCCGTTGAAAAAAAACCAGCCAAACTACACAGTCAACAGTATGGGTTTAGACTATAATGCATCCTGAAGGGTGAATGCAAGTCAAGCTCAGTTCTTTTCCTGGAATATAGGACTGTTTGGGAGCTCGCATTTATAGCTTTATGAACAAGTTTCTTATTCAACATCCCTCTATTATTTACATATTAAATTATGACGCACGCAGTCTTGATGTGATGCTCTCTTTCTTGGAATTGGAAGGTGATTACAAAAAATGAAGCACGATCTTAACTTGACTGAACAATTTTAATAAAACGAAAGACGTGGTCAAGATTCAGTTTAGGTTTTCGCATCTTTTGCAACTGATGTCAAGGTGAGTTGCAGCTAAAAAAACATTCTTTTTGCCACGAAAATAATTTCTTAATTATTGTTGTATTCAACATATCAATTACCCATACCAATTTTTTAATTTTAAATAATTATCACTATCACAGGAGTAAAAAGCACGTGGAGTGTGAATATCAGACAAAATGTCACAAAATTATTTACAATTCGAAAATACAAGTTTGGAGCCAATAAAGCCGAGTTGGAATGCGAATGCAGAGGATACATGTAGCATTTCCATAAAACACAGTAGTGTGAGTTTAGAACCAACAGTATCTCCTAATAAAGAAAACCAACTTATCTGCGGCTGGAAACCAAAAAAATGGAGTTTATTCATCGGTTGTCTCCAAATTGTAATTTTTTTTTAATTGTTTACAAATAATTAATGTTAAATTGCTATGAAATATAATACTTATTCGCAATAAAATTTAATTTGTATTTTTTGCAGGTTGTATGTATTATTGGATTAGCAACGGTATTTCTGGTCGGTCAAGACAAATTGAGCGACTCGCTTATGAACTACTTTGATGAGGCTGACATAGAAGACTTCTCCAAGTGGACTATTTCATTTCTAAGTAAATAAATCCAATGTAGTTTATACTTATTGTTAAATATTGAACAACACAAAGTATGAGAAGTGCAACTAACTTTTTTTACTGTTAATTGAAGTACCACTTTGCCATCCTAAATTATGCTAATTTGAAAATATTTTTGAAATATTAGTTATTTTGTTTTCGAATGGAATATTCTGGGGATTTCTTCTCTCTCTTGGAGCTATATATGTACGTGCAAAGCTTTTTACATTTGGAGATTTTAATGTTAATTGTTGATTAATTAAAAATTCTTAAATTCAAAATGTATAATATTTTTTAAAAATTTAATATGATTTTGTAGGAAAATGATTGCCTACTTGTGATTTGGCTGATTGCAGAATATTTGACAATGATAGTGAGTGGATTGACCTTCTTGTTTGTTGCAAGAGTATATATTGAAGTTATTAGCAATACTAAAATTCGTTTTGTACCCGCGTCTGCTGTTTTGCCAATTGCGTGTATTCTTGCGATTGGATATATACTGTCAGTTGGTCGAATTGGGATTGTTTCCCTTACCAATCGTCAGTGTGAGTCCTATTCATCTCTTGAAGATCAGGATCAGGACAAGCCGTCACTACTGGGAGAGTTTACGTTGTAATCACTGTGTGTTGTGGCATAGGAGTGTTTTGGGGTTGGTGGGGTGAGTTTTGATGTTGGGAGTGAGAAAGGCAGAGTAGCTTGGATGGGGAAGATATCCGGGAAGGTATGGAGGCAAGGAACGGGCAGATATCATGAGATGCATTGGGAGCCCGGCAGATTTGCATTGCATTTGCATGGACATGCAAATAATAGTAATAATAATATTATTATTGAAGTGTGTTTGCGTGTGGGTAGGTACCTACGTATGTTGTAGGTAGGTAGCTCCCACTGAATGGGAATTCGCATTGCGTTGTATGCTGAGCATGGGAAGCGAAGAAATAAATGACTCAAATGGAGAAAAAAATGATATAAAAAATAAAAATAAAATACAGATTATGAATGTAGTAGGCAGTAGGTACTTGGTAGGTGCTTGGTAAGTGCGTGGTAAGTATATAGGAACTTGCAGTACTGCATTGTGATGTATGCTGTGACAGGGACTGTGAGGGATATATTGCCTTTATATAGGCATATTGCATACATGTAGGTACGTAGGTGGTTTGGGTACTTGTGGCACTGGGACTTGGGCTCCGTCTACGTAACAGTGGACAGGGCTGGGCATAACTAAGACGGCCGCAGTAGTGATTGGTCAATGGGCTGGAACTAGGATGAAAATTGTTCAACCCCGTAGCCAGTCAATGCAATGTATACAGGTGCAGAGTAAAAACGTGTGTGTCATTCAGAATGTATACAGTGTACTGTACAAAAATCCACCCGTCCACCTCCTGTATGCTTCATAGTAATAGGAATGCATAAACGAGAATTGAACGGTAACTTATGTGCTCAGTGTGAGCGAAGATTCAAGCCAAGAGTACCTACCCCTAAGTCAAGCTTTCCTTTGGCTTCAGCTTAAACTGTAATTTCCGTCAAGCTACAAGCAGAACTCAAGACTGGAAGAGCATAATACAGAAAATATATTTAAAAGTCTGGCTGCATTCAATTTATTTTTGTATTTACAACAGACTTGTCGTAAATACCTACAATATTATTAGAAAATACAGACTTTGCTCGATGTTCGATACACAAAACTCAACACAATTCTCAACAGAGTACAAATAAAAAGAAGTAATATTATTTACAACTACTCAGAAGCAGGATGATTTATTTCATTTTCATTTCTTCTCTCGATGCTCAGGGTACAATATTCAAGTTTGTACTGCTTACAAAATGCACTGACAAGGGAATGACGCGACATGACCGAACCAGAATTTGAAAAGACCTATTTGAAAAAATCAGGCTACTTTTAAATACTATGAATCTAAAGTAACTCAAGTGCATTTTGCGTCGTTCGCCTAAAACAGCGCGGCAAAGTTTAAAAAATTCAAATTTTAAAACTTTGCCGCCCTGCAGTTTCTACAGTTATTAACGGATTTTGATGAAATTTGGTTTTTTCTTATTCTAAGGCCGTTATCTGAAAAGTTGTTTCAGGATTTTCGAAAACTCGAAAATTTTAATATTTTTAGAAAAATTGGTAAAAAAACCGGGCCTCAAAAATATGGGTTTCCTAAATTTTTTTCCAAAAAAATTAAAATTTTCGAATTTTCAAAAATCCTAAAATAACTGTTTAGATAACGGCCTTAGAATAAGAAAAAACCAAATTTCATCAAAATCCGATAATTACTGTAGAAACTGCAGGGCGGCAAAGTTTTAAAATTTGAATTTTTTAAACTTTGCCGCGCTGTTTTAGGCGAACGACGCAAAATGCACTTGAGTTACTTTAGATTCATAGTATTTAAAAGTAGCCTGATTTTTTGAAATAGGTCTTTCCAAATTCTGGGTCGGTTATGTTGCGTCATTCCCTTGTGAGTACAAATAAAAAGAAATAATATTATTTACGTCTACTGAAAGAGGGATGATATATTTTATTTTTAATTCCACTCTCGATGCTCAGGGTACGATACCTAATACTCAAGTTTGTACTGCATGCAAGTTGTACGACGTACAAATAAAAAGGAGTATTATTATTTACAACTACTGGGATGGAAAATAAAACTAATTTTAATTTCCAAACCGACTATCACCGTAAATACGACAATACTCACTCAACAAATTTAAATCAACAATATATTATACCAAAAAATAAAACTTAAGATAAACCATCCCATTTATATAATATAAAATTAAAGTATTATTGATGAATTGAAAATAATAATGTAGAAAAATATCAAACTAATAGTAATACCCTATTAGTATTATGTAACATAGACATAGTAACACGCAAAAGCAATCATCTCGTAAGACATATTTACATGCTATAGTATCTTATGCAAAAGTTACCAAAATACGAAATTTAGCTTTTAGATTTTTTATTCGCCCGGGGCTATGTAATTAGACGCAAGGAGCGTGCTCCCAAAAGTTTCAAAATTTTTTGTGTTGCCATTAGAAATTTTTAGTTTGACCGCGATATTTAGACTCAACAAAATATGGGTTATCCTACGTGCAAAACGAATTTTTCATTTTCGCTCTAGAAAAAAATCACTTTTTTGTTTGTGGAGCAAATTTAATTTTTTTAACGCTTATATTCTTCTCTGATTTTTGTTACCCTAAATATCAAAAAACATTTCAAAAATACGCAATAATAAAGATTTTGGGTATACCCTATTGAGCCCTACTTTTTAAAACCTGCTTGTTAAATCAATGTTGCTGAACGAACTTTTTATATTAAACCCGATATTTAGACGTTATCCAGCATGGGCTATAATATGGCACAGTCGTTTTTGTGATTTTCGCGCAAAATTTTTAGGGTTATTTCAAGGGTCAATTTTAGGGTATGTAAATTTTTTTTTCGTACGGACTATTTTTTATTGATAGTTTAAGCTTATACGCTTGCCATCTGCGAAAACAGAATTCGAAAATTCGAAAAAATAAAAACCGGATCGGACAGGCCGGACAAATTGATCTACCCGATAAAGACTCTATTTAGCGTCAATTTAAATAGCTGGAGACCCAGTTGACGTATCGCAATGCGGTTTTTTGCTAAAGGTAGGCAATAACAGTAGCTACGTGCCTGTTGAATACTGACACCGGTTAAAATGTAATACCCGGGTTAATTCGGATTTTTCGGTTTTTATGCCTGTTTTTCAAAAACTTGCATGATAAACTACTCTGCTTTAACTCATACCTTTGAATCATTCGTATCACAATATTTTTTAAATTTTACTAGTAGCTTTTGCTAGTTTATTTGTTCAGTTGCGAAATGACTTATCTCAATTTTATTGGAATTTAATATTTTAAGTTCTTTTTAGAGTGAAATGAGCAAAACTTTTGCACGTATCTGTAAAACGTAAATCTTATCAAATCAATTCGACCTTTAATACTAGTGTGTTGTATAAAAATTTGAAATACATGAATATCTATCTAAAGCAGTTCATTTTGTTTATCCGTTTCGATTTTTTCGTTGGATTTTTTCAGCGTTTATTCTTATAATATTTGTAATTACTAAAAAGTATTATACATATCTAGCTTAAAACCAATCTGGACCCTGAAGTTTTTAAATGCACGTACATAGATAGTAGGTAGCTCCTTATGGATGGGACTTTGCCTTCTGTTGTATGCTGAAACTCGGAAGCGAGGAAAGAATGGATTGAGATAGAGAAAAATAAGGCAGGTGGCCGTGCAGCTGGCTGCGGATAGAAATTTTAATTTAATCGTGTTGTAGGCTTGAGACACAGACTGTGAAGGATAAATAGCCTTTATATAGGCATATTGCATACATGTAGGTACGTTGATGGTTTGGGTACTTGTAGCACTGGGTTTTGGGCCCGTCTACATAACAGTGGACGGGGCTGGGCTCAAGTAAAAGGGCCGTAGCTGTGATTGGTCAATCGGCTGGAACTAGGGTGAAAATTATCCAACCCTGTAGCCAGTCACTGTGTACAGGTACCGAGTAGAAACGTTTGTCATTAAGAATGTATACAATGTATTAAACAAAACCCACCCGTCAGCCTCCTATATGCTTTATAGTAACAGGAAATGTATAAACCAGAATTGAACGGTAAATTATGTGCTCAGTGTGAGCAAAGATTCAAGCTAAGAGTACCTCCATGTAAGTCTAGCCATCTTTCAGCTGCAGCTTAAACTGTAATTTTCCTCAAGCTACAAGCAGAACTCAAGACTGGAAAAGCAGAATAAACAAAATATATTTGAAAGTCTGGCTGCATTCAATTTATTTTTGTAGTAACAACAGACTTGTCGTGAATACCTACAATATTATTACAAAATACAGACTTTGCTTGATGTTTGATACACAAAACTCAACACAATTCTCAACACAGAACTCTAACTCAAGTTTGTACTGCTTACAACATGCACTGAGTACAAATAAAAAGAAATAATATTATTCACAACTACTAAGAGGGAGGATGATACATTCTATTTAATTTCCACTCTCAAAACTCAGGGTACAATACCTAATACTCAAGTTTGTACTGCATGCAAGTTGTACGACGTACACATAAAAATTATTATTATTACTCACAACTACTGCGATGGAAAATAAAACTTATTTTTATTTCCAGAAAGAATATCGCCGTAAATACGACAATACCTATTCAACAAATTTCAATTAACAATATATTATAACTGTCAAATCGTGACTAAGGACACAACAGTCGAATTTTCACTTGTCACCTGCAAGTTGTTACTGAAGTTCGTTGGAGATGCCCATAAACAAAACGTTTACATTCAAACGCCAGAGAATAACATTGAAAACCTCAATCTCACATACTTCAATAACGGGAAGTATTCAAAGCTTGTTCTGCACTGCCTCGTTCCAGAGCAAACGTCTGTGAAATACGGAGGATGGATGGGTCCGCAAATTAAATTGAACTACGATGAAATTGAAAACCTTGTGTTGTTCTTAACCCAAGATTGCAAATTGTAAAGTTTGCTAAGCGAAAAACATGAATACAATAACTCTGGAAAGTTTGTTGTGTGACGCATGCGAGTTCTGCTGGTTGAACTATATGCCGTCAAATTTGCAAAGCATAAACTATATGACGTCAAGTCTGCAATTAATTGAAAATGAAAACGAACAATACTGTGCGCGATGTGAAGCGCAAGAAAAGAAAAAAGATGCAAAAGTGGCTGAATGTCTAAATACACCGTACGATGAATGGATTGACTTAGAGAAGTTCGATTCTGTTGACAATTAGTGTGAAGTAACCAGAATTTTGGACAAAACAGATTGTTTTGTGTGTGAGTACAATCCTCATGATATTGCATCATCCACAGGAGAACCTAATGTGGAATATATTCATAGTGCATCTCTGTATGGGGAAACTGTATACATATACAAGTACATGCCAGAAATTAAAGTGTGTAACTACTGTATGTTTTGGCGAAGCTCGAGAGTTTTGGAGAATGTTCAAGAATATATTCGCAACTACAAAGAAGACGAATATAAAGCAATGCAATTGTCAATGGCAATAAAACAAGTGTAATTCGTGTTAAAAACAATATGAATACACGGCAGAGTTTGTTGTGCGAGGCATGCCAGTTTTGCTGGTTGAACTATATGCCATCAAGTTTACAAACTATTGAGTATAAAAACAAACAATACTGTGCGCGATGTGAAGTGCAAGAAAAGAAAAAAGATGAAAAAGTGGCCGATTGCTTCAATACACCATATGATGAATGGATTAACTTTGATAAGTTTGACAATATTAACAATTGGTGTGAAGTAACCAGACGTTTAAAGAAAACAGATTGTTTTGTGTGTAAATACGATCCGTATAATAAACCATCATCGACAGAAGGCCCAGATGCAGAATTTGTTCACGGCGTGTCTCTGTATGGCGAAATTGTGTTCATATACAAGTACATGCCAGAAATTAAAGTATGCGGTTATTGTATGCTTTGCCGAAGCTCTGCAAAAGTTTTAAAGAATGCTCACGAATATATTTGCAAGTACAAAAAAGATGAATATAAAGCATTGCAATTGTCTATGGATCAAGTTTAATTCATGTTGAAAACAATATGAATACACTGCAAAGTTTGTTGTGCGAGACATGCCAGTTCTGCTGGTTGAACTATATGCCGTCACATTTGCAAAGCAGAAACTGTATGACAAGTTTGCAAACTGTCGAGTATAACAACAAACAGTACTGTGCAAGATGTAAAACTTGCGAAAAAAAGAAAGACGAAAGAGTTGCAAAATATTTAAATACACCATACGATAAATGGATTGACTTTCGTAGATTCGAAAACATTAGAAATTGGTGTGAAGTAACAAGAAGTTTGTCAAACATCGATTGTTTTGTATGCAAGAGAAACCCTAGTATAAAAGGCACTACAAAAGACCCTAATCCAAAATATATTCGCATCGTTTCGCTATACAAAGAAACAGTATACGTATACAAGTACATGCCTGAAATCAAATTGTGTGAATACTGCATGATTGTGACAGACATGGAAGTTAAACAAAAATACATTTGCGAAAACAAAAAAGATGAATATATAGCATTGCAGTTGTCAATGGCAATAAAACAGATGGTATCTATGTTGAAAACAAAATGAATACTCTACAAAGTTTGATGTGTCAGTCGTGTCGGTTTTGCTGGTTGAACTATATGCCATCAAGTTTACATACCGTAATGTATAACAACAAACCGTACTGTATAGATTGTGAAGAACAAGTAAAGTTGAAAGAATTGGAAATTGCTTACAGCTTAAATACACCATACGATGTATGGATTTAGTTAAAGAAGTTTACAAATATTGAAAACTGGTGTAAAGTAAAAAACCTGTGAAAAACAATAAATGCTTTGTATGTGAAAACCTAGAAAATATAAAAGCATGGACAGTCAACCTTAATAGACTTTATTATATTATTACCTTAGACTTTATTTGCAAAATAACTTTATATCTGCTTCACAGTTAAAAATAAGAAAGAAATAAAAATGCCGAAAACTATTAAAAAAAATAAAATAAAAATGAAGGCAGCAATATAAAAGACGAATTCAACCCTCACGCCGTCTTAGTGTGCGGCACCAACATGAGATGCAATTGCGATGGAATGAAGAAAAACGTCTAAAAGAATTATAAGTTAGTAGCAACAAATCTCGCCAAGCTAATGTTGAGTTGCAAGTTAAAAGGTTTATGTAAAAAGCTTTGTTCCAAAGTAAAAATCAAACTGTAATAAGTATTGTTTTTTAAAAATAACAATAGTGAAATATTTATGTTAAAAAAACTACAACAGAAAAAAATAGTTATAAGATGTAATATATTTGTAATTCTAACTTGTACAGTAAATAAATTTCTGTATATATGTAAATTGTAAAATACTTATAACGTCTGGTTTTACAAACTTTTGCGCAGTTTTATTATCAACTATCTCAGTGACAGTCGCAAACTTTTGTATCTATACAATGGCAGAAATTCGTAAATCATATTTAAATTCAAGGCTAAAAGGCTCGTTCTCTGCCCTGAGTGGATTTATAAAAAACAATAAGCATTTTCACGACAAGAAAAAAGTTGACAAAGAACTAAGCCAACTGAATTCATTTAGTCTACACAGACCTAATAGGAAGAATTTTAGGCGCAGGAGAACCATTGTGAACATGGCAGGAGAATTTTTTTGCTGTGATTAAAAAATCTTAGGGTCAGTCTTATCAAAAGCGAATTCGGGATATGAAAACATACTTTTTTGCATTGACGCGTTTACCAAGAAGCTTTATTGTAGATTTATGAAGAACAAAAGACCAGAAACAGTAATTAAAGCAATGAAAAGTATATTCCATGAAGCAAAAATAACCCCAATTTATTAATTTACAGACCAAGGTTAGCTGCAAACAGCTAATAGGGTAACATACAATCAATTCAAACGTTTCAAATTAATCTTGGTATAATATATAGGACTAACAACGATATAAATATATTATTTTGTTACCTATAGGTACTGAATTTCGAGCCGAGTCGTTTCGCAGGTTTTTAAAGAGCAAAGGAATAAAATACTATAATACATATAGTGAGACCAAATCAAGTATAGTAGAAAGAGTCATAAGGTAAGCTTAGATACACATTTAACAACAATTTATTTCATTATACAAAACTCAATATAAGGTGCATGCACTTGCTTTAACTCGTTGTTTATTTGCTTATTTAGGACAATTTTTAAGAAGGTGGCGAGGTACATAACTGAAAAGCAAACAAACCGTATTCTTGAAATATTTCCTGCATTTGTAAAATCGTACAACAACACTTTTCATTCAACAATCCAGATGTTGCCGAATAGCGTGAACAGTTTGAATGAAAACGATGTATGGAGAACCATGTACTCAGACCTTATTAACGACACTACGAAACGTAGACCAGTGTTTAGGCCTGGCGACCGTGTGCGAATTAGTTGTACTAAATTAACATTTAAGAAAGTTAAGTATAATATAGCGTACCACGTGAGCTAAAATAACAGATTATAAAACATGTATAAATAGGGAGACTTTCGAACAATCGAGTTAATGTATTTTTATCCTTTACCTAGGCTACAACCAAAACTTTAGCGTTGAATGGTTCATTGTGAAGTCCGTAAACTTGGAAACCATACCTATAACATACTACTTGGAAGATTTAAATCACAACAGCATTACTTGATCATTTTATAAGGAAGAGCTTAGCCGAGTTGAAGAATCAACATGAATTCCACACCGTTTATTCCATTTTTAACCAATGCTATCAAGCAGCATATCAACAACAAACGCAGAAGATTAGACAAACATTGCTGTTCCCAATTAGATCGAGACCCAGCAGGTACCGAAAATATCTACATAACGATTACAAGTGACCAGCAAAACAATATTTATACTGCAAACACCCCGTCTAGCTTTGTAGCTGTTCTCCCTACCCCTCTAGACCTTAAAAATTACGACGTCGGACTAGTGAGTTTGAGATATACAAGCAGCATACAGCCAGCTATAGTTCAGCATGTACTAGCCACCCCAATACGTAGCGTGCGTAGCGCTGAAGTTTCTGACCTCGAGCCTAATAAAAAACTGTTTCCTAACTACAAGCCAACAGTAAAAAGTTTTTTTAACTTCCAGAAACAAGAAACAACAGTACACCAATTCATAACTAGACTTAACGAGGCGTCAAAACTAAATCAAGACAAAGTGCCGCTTAAAATTGAACAAAAAGCTCTCAGCTTAGACCCTGAGGAAATACATATAATCGTTTTAAACGTGTCAAAATCAAACAATGTAATTCTTGCAATCCCTACACCTCTTGCATTGTTTTTTAAGCAAGGCAGATCACGGTTTATGTCTGGAAACCATTTACTGTACGACTACTCACGTCAAGAAGACTTTGAGATAATTCCAATGGGCACAAACTTCAATTTTGGGGCTGAAAAAATTGAAAGTATGGAGAACGTAATACAGTTATACCAGGGCTTTGAGACTTTTATAATTTTCAGAAAACAAATAAATACAGGGGATTCTGACTATCGTAAATGTTTTGAACGTTTTAACTCTGAGATGCGTGATCCAGAAAATAATGACACAAATCTAAAAATTGAGTTTCCTTCTGATGCAAGCAATACCAAATGCAAATTGACGTTTGAAGGAAACGAAGGGGATTATGTTGTGCTACCCGAACCAATAGCACTGTGCTTAGGCTTGCAGCAACACGACAAGTTTTACAATGGCGTCTACGAATCTGAATTTGATTTAGATGAAGAGTTATACAATAACATTGTGGACTATGAATATATGAACATACGCCTGTTTAAAATGTGTGCAAACTTTATTCCAATAAACAAACCAGAAGAACTCGATTTGGATCACGTGGTGCATGAAATTAACCGCACTCTAATAAAAAATTTGTGGGCTGATACGCAAGTACAGTTTAAACATGAAGACGGACAGCTTAGTATTGCAAACCTACGAGAAGACATTACTGTACAGCTCCCACCACTTGTTAATAGATTCTTTGGGTTTGATGACAATTTCATATTTAAAGATGGTGTCGTCGCCAACTTGCAACCGGAATTAGCAAAGGAAGAAGAACAAGAGAAAGAAAATGAAGAATTTAAAGAAGATGTAGAACCTAAGCATACGGAACCAGCTAAGCGAATGCTTGTAACATGCAATTTGATCGAAAACCAGCTCTATGCTACCCATGCTCTACCGTTGCTGCGCTCAGTTGATATCTCAAGCGAATATAATAAAGAGACAGTGCACAACTTTTTGCCAATATTATATTTGCCACTTGAACAGGAGGAACAGCAAGTAATACGGATTACCCTTTTAAACGAATACCGAAGCCTTGTCACACTGCCTAAGAACTCGCAAACTATTATAGAATTGCAGTTCAAGCCTCGCAAAGTTTACAACATTTAATATAAAAAGACACAGTTTGTCATTTGCGAATCATTCTTAATTCAACTCTCAAACAACAACAACGTCAGCCCAGTTACTTGCAAATTATTTAAACAAACAGTGCAGTGCTGTACCAAACATTTTGTAAATCATGAGAAAAATTGTGTGTAAAAACGTTTACGAATCTGACGCTGGTGACGCACTCCAAATTGTGGACGAAGAACTTTTAAAAGATAGTTTACTCGGTGAATACTGTACACTCAAACCAATTAAAAACATTGCTACTGAAAACGACAAACAAATGGGGGCTGGAGAAGATACCGTAGGAGTTGGTCTTGAAAACACAATAAACAGCAGTGCAAACAGTAAAATAGGCCTAGAAAATACCCAAAATTTAGTTCCACTTAAATTGCGACAGCCATCTAAACGACGTGCAATTTCTCACAAGTGTCGCGTTACTCATTGCCGTACAATTTGCCTTAGAAGAAATAAAAAAGTAGTAAAACGCAATATGCCAAAAACTCAGACAGGTGGCCGTTGTGTAGCTCGTCGTAAGGTACAATCCGGAGGCTCAAGAAAACGCATTGTTCGCCGGCGAGTTCAAACTGGGGGCCGTCTCCGACGAAATCCAGTTACGCATACTAAGCAACGTGGAGGAGGCAGATCATCTGCTCAGTCTGGAGCAGGAAGACGAAGGAAAGCATACAGACGCAAATAACTTATAAACTTGTGTATGTATGATTCCACTTCATTCATCACTGAGCTTACAACCAAGCAATATCTACAAAGAACAAGTAGCTCTGTCTCATTATGGATTCCACGCCAGGATTTTACGACGAATCAACAATTTACGAGGGTTCTTAAAAGTCCATTCAAAACAACCTTATCTTGGACAAGTTACCTCCAACCAACATCAGCGTTGAAGATGCCCCCGAGTATTACCCATACTACCCCGTACTTAGCCCGCGAGATAACAAAAATCCCGTTATTTTTGATATACTGAAATCTCCGGGCAAGTGTTACGACTTAGACGGATCCTATTTAGATCTCACATGCCGTGTAATGCTATCAGATGGAAAGCCAATCGCTGCTACTGATATGGTCGCTCCGTGTTCAATGCTGTTCTATGGTTTATTCAGTAACATGGAGTTCAGGACAGTTGATATCCGATAATTCAAATCATTACGCCATCAGTTCTTACTTGAAAAAGGAACTCTCATCAAATCCCATTGAAAAGAAAAACAGCATGTTAGACCAGTTGTACATACCTAACACAACGCCAGATAATTTTACTAAAACTGACGACGGCTTCATGGCTCGATATAACATTGCGAGCGAATCAAAGCCGTTTACAATGATGGGAAGGCCAGAATCGCCATTCTTCACACAGACTTGAATGTTACCAGGAGAAACTGATATCCGAATAATTATAAGAAGATCTCACCCTGCCTTTTGCATTGATGCAGAAACTGAAACCAGAACCGGGTACTCAGGGTGTCCCTTTCGGGTGGACATTGTGAATGCTGTACTGTACTTGAAGAGACAGACAGTATCTCCGTTGGCTATTGAAAAGCATCGACTGAACCTTACTAATGGTACGCTTAAGTACCCGTGTATTGAACCTGAAATCAAGAACTTTGTTATTCCATCTGGCGTCAGTTCACATTCATTGGATAACTGCATCAACGGTAGATTACCACAAGTTATTGTGTTCGGCCTTGTGGATTCTGAAGCGTATTTGGGAAAGCTTACAAAATCCTTTTGCAACTTTCAACATTTCAATTTAAGTGAAATTACGGTCTCAATGAACCAAGAAGCAATTGAATATAAGACTTTGCCTTTACAATTCAAGAAAGAAGATGGATCAAGAGAAGAAAACTTTTTGCTAGCTCTCAACACTCTCAAGAAAACAGCAGCAAATCCAAGCCTTGGTAACCTCAGTAAATAAAAACAACTATACAAAGGGAAGAGTCTTATTTGCATTTGAACTTGTACCCACACAAGCTAATGCTTTAAGCGTGAACAAAACTGGACAGGTCCAAATAAGTTTGAAGTTTAGAACTGCACTAACCAAGTCAGTGACAGCTATACTATATAGCCAATATCAAAACATTATTGAGATTGATCGCAACAAACAAGTTATCATCAACCGTTAAAATGTAAAGTACCAAACAAGTTTGTGCAAAAAAAAGCAACAATTTAGCTGCGAGTATATATGTTAATGTATCTATAACAAGTCTGTTTGTTCCTTTACAGATGTTAAACAAACAACAACGTTCACATTAGGAACACTGGAGAATTACAACAATGTCTCAAAATCTTACTTGGAGAAACTCAAGTAAAGTTCTACGTAATTGCAGCAGATCAAATGCGGTCAACTTTGCTCAACGCAGAAAAAAGAAACAATGGAATTACTTACCCTATTGCAATTATTCAAAATACAGACAAGTTGGAAAGCCCTGGGAAGCATTGGATATCTTACTGGGTGACTTCAAAGGACAGCTTCGAATATTTTGACTCGTATGGAAACCCAATTCAACGTTATAAAAATGTGCAATTGCCAGGAAACCATATGCTGGCTGAAAACTACACAGCGCTACAAAGCGGCAGATCAACAGTATGTGGAATGTATTGTATATATTATCTCTACTGTAGAGCCTAAGGAATTAGTTATAAAGATTTTTTAAGTATATTTACAAGCTCTGTATTAGTTAACGATAGAAAAGTAAGAAAATTCATAAAAATGATTCCTAGTGTAATACCAAATATGTATAGCGTACCACCTTAACTACAGTCTAATACATTTAAAGTTTCCTGTCCAGAGTTTTGCCATAGTTTAATAATGTACTATTAATTATTATTGTAATATTTTGTAAGAAGTGTAGTCTAATTTTATGAAGAATGTATCACAAATTTATTATAAATAGCAGTATATGTAAAAACTTTTGTCAGTAGCAGTTTAGATTTTATAATGTCAACAGCAACCACTGTCGACTTTAGATTAATACACCCTTTTACGGCTATGATATGTGGCCCTAGTTCATCAGGAAAAAGTACTCTCTGTCTAGAAATTGTTGAGCACCGAAAACAAATTATCAGTGAAAAAATAAATAAAGTAATATATGTTAGTGTACATACAGAACCAGAACAGTTTTCTGGCATTAATTTTGCATCGGACAGTGAAATAACATTAGTGTCAGATATAAACAACATTGAAGCATTGTTAGATGATATCAACAGCCCGTGTCTTTTAATATTAGATGACCACTTAAACTTTATTGAATCAAACCCAAAGGCCAGACTCTTAGTTCAGAAAATATTTACTGAGTTGTCCCATCATATAGACTTTAGTGTTATACTTGTTCTACAAAACCCGTTTACCAAGGAGTTGAGAACCACAAGCTTAAATACGAAATACATGATATTGTTTGACGTACCAAGAGATAGAAGCATTATTGGACAAATTTCAAGACAGGTTTGCCCTGGACGGCCCAAGTTTCTGCAAGAAGCATACGAAAAAGCATGCAGTTTACGCCAGCATAGCTACATAATGCTAGATTTGCATCTAAAGTGTCCCAATCCTACAACATATGTGCGAAATAACGTATTTCCGTGTAATGGTACTGACATTTACGTACCAACTTAACAATAAACATGGCTTAAACAAACAATAGTGGCAGTCGTTTCGAACAAAATTACAAGTTTCTTTTAAATTTAACATTTTACAAGTCTAAGGAATACAAAACTCTTATAACAAGTGCAACGTCTGAACAATTATATGCCTTGGCTGAAACTATATACAACGTAAATAAATTTTGCAAACATCCACTGAAAGGATACAACACTCAAATAAAGACGCTAATTAGGCGATTAACTTGTGACGATATACTACGCCTGCGCAAAGTTTTACTCAAGTATCATAAACTTGTTGAAGCAATTTTAGCTACAGTGTTTTACAAGGTGTACAAAAGCGAAATTTGTCGTACTACTTTATTCTCTGACATAATTTGTGACTAGTATTCTACGTGTTAACAAATTATCAAAAATGGCAACAGTTATGAAGGCAATTGAGCCAAAGCTGTATGCTGAGCTTATGCAAATACGTGCAGAACAGACTACTAATAAACCCGCCTATAAACCCAATACAGCAGCTGCCCCCGCCCCTCTTAGCCAATTTGACAATACACAACTGCAAGCCATACAAAATGGCAATGAAACAGGAAATTACAAGAAAACCCTCAAACGACAAGATTGGATTCAGTATGAAGAAATGATTTCAAGACCCATCAAACGAAAACGGCGTAATATAAGTGCATAACGATTCTTGCAGAACTAAATGCAAAAACTTATATAAACAGTTGCAAATTTTCAATTGTCACCAGTTGCATACAACAACTCACAGCGTTTTATTCCATCGATTAACAATGCCTTCAATACGCATATACGTTGCAGTGCTGCTTGTGCTTCCCGCACTTGCATTAGCATGCAACTATGTAGCTGCATCGGATGCAGTTAAAACGCCACCTATGGCCGTAAATGCAGAATACAAACACGACAAACAATCATCTGAAAGTATCAAATCCGACATTGACAGTAATAGTAACGTGCATGGACAGCCTAATACTACCCCACTTCCTGTCATTCAAACTACCGCATTCAATAAATTTATACTTCAGGCACTTAAGTATATGCTTGAAAACTTAAATGCCCAGAATGAAATAATCATGGACGTGGTCCAGAAATTTCAAAAAGCAGAAGCAAAACCATTAGAACATAATACTTTTGATTACATACGTAAGTGAATACAGCTATTTGTTCACTTATCAGTAAGTAAACTTTTATTTAATAAAATGTAAAAACTAGTTGTATATATTCTACTTGTATCATTTAGTAATTGTACATACTGATAGATGACTTTTTATCTGTTTTTGTTTCTGCGCATGTGCAGCCATTTACGTCTCCTTCATTCTGGTGCTGCTGCTGTTTATATTTAAAATCATTAAGCTGATTCGCCGAAGAATGGACTGGGACCCGCCCACAACTGAAGGCTCTGAACCAATAGAAATGATGGAAACTCTTCAAAGTTCAGTTATAAATGCTGGTATTCAACTAAACAAGCCTCACACCACTCGCAGCAGCAGTTCACGCACCTAACTCAAAACTCCAAAAAGCCTTGCATTCTGACTTCCACAGAATACAGTTTTAAGCCAGACTCTACTGCTGTACTATAAGACCAACCGTGGTGTTTCACAGTACCCTCCTGTATATTTAACTGCAATTCGTGTATCGCTTGACTAACATGGACTCTCAAAGTAACTCGTCGTACATCACACGAGTTGTCGGCGCACAACTGCATTACGAACAAGAAAATTACCCTTTGCCCACAGTGCTCGGATCATCCCCCAACCACTTTAAGTGTTCTTTTCCCCACTGTTTGTTTAAGTGTTACTTTCACGTACCGTATAAGTCCCATGTGGAACACGTACATCAATGTGAAGATTGCAACCTGTTTTGTTTAAACAAACAGCACCACCAATGCTCTCATGTTGGAGAAAGACTTGGGCACATTGAGAACCGCAGCCAAAATCTGGTAGGGGGCGGCACCAGTCGATCAGGGGCAACATATGGACCAACTACAAGCACAGCTAGCCAACCAGCAAGACAACGACTACGCCGTTCACCTCAAATAGATTTAGACGTGTTTCAAGAATATTCAAGATATCATTAGGGAATGATTGTAATTTATATTCACAAGCCAATTGAAACATTTGCAAGTATTGAAACAATAATGGCAGAATTGCATGATCCCTTTGTGAAGTTACTAACCCAAAACTTAAGTGTACATAGTGGTATTAAAGCTCAGCTTATTATCGTTGCTACAATGGAATTAGAAGTTGAAGTGGAAACTGAAAAAACTATAAAAGTGCGTAACCCCACTTTCACAGGTCAGAATTACGATATTTTTAATACAAGTGAAATTGACAAGTTTGTTTCAAATAGCACGAATGAGTGCGTAGAAAGACTGACCGATTTTAACAAGTACGGAACTGGATGGGTACTTCGCGAAATCGAATCAGTTCAGGTGAAGATTGGTGTACTAAACTTATTTGCAAATGCAGCAGCAAAAGGATACATCAAGTTTCCCAAAATGAAACCCAAAAAGGAAGGATATTTGAACATTAAAAATAAATGCAACGAGTGTTTTAAGTTCTGCGTTGCTGCTCATCGGTTTCGACATGAAATAATAGACAATAAAATATACAAACTAAAACAGGAAAACAAAGTGCAAAGAGTACACAATATAAAACAAAACTTGGAGTTGCCAGAGCAGTACCGACCATATTTTTCCCAATTTGATTTTACTGATGTTACATTTCCTTTGCAAATGGACAATTTGACTGAACTAAAAAAATTTGAAATAAACAATAATCTTGGAATCAATATTTAGAGCCACCGAGAAGATCAAATTATTCAAATCCGAAGATGCCAGAATACCGACATGAGTGAAAAGTGTAATTTATTTCTGATCCAAAACAACTCTGCAAATGAAGGAAGCAAAGCTTATCATCTTGTGCTGATTACTGACCTAAACAAATTTCTGCGTAATGGGCATAATACCAGGCAATTTTATTGCCAACTGTGTTTCAGATCGTTTAATTCAGAACAGAATTTAGATCAACATCTAGAAAACTGCCAAACTCTTGTGACAAAAAACATTGTGTTTCCAGAATTACACAAACGAATCAAGTTTTTCAAACTGTGGCAAACCCTTCCCTACCCGTACGTCATTGTTTATAAATTTTCAACATTCTTAAATCCTACTGAAGATACAAAATCTGTTACACACAATATCAAGATTTCAAACGAAATTCTTCCAGCAGCATATTCGTTTGTTGTTATCAGTCAAATGAAACACTTCGATAAGGTTATAGCAGTGGAGTATTTTGATGGTCTAAATTTAATGAATCATTTCTTTAAAAGAATATTCACTTGGGCAAAAAAGTTATTGTCTAAAATAAGAAACACCAACAACTTTGTACTGCCATCAGAAGAAGAAAAAAAACAATTCAATAAAGCATCACATTGTCACATGTGCAAACGTGAATTTGACAACAATAAGAAAATATTTAAAAATTTTCATCATAACCACCACTAAGGTAACTTTGAGTTTGCAGCATGCAGCCGATGTAATTTACAAATAAAGTACAAGTTTGAAATACCCATAATTTCGCACTGTGGAGGAACAATTGACTACCACCTATTAATAAGTGCAATGAAAACAAATAACTTTAAAGCTAAGGATGTCAAAGTTATTGCAAAATCCGCCAGTGATATAAAATCTATAACAATAACTTTAAAGGATACTTGGCTAATAGATCTTTATCTCCAATACCCACAAGACAAGAACACTGGAGAACAGTATACTGGAAAAAAATTCAACTCAAAAGGTAAAGTTCGTTTTATCGATTCGAGTTTATTTATGGATACAAGTTTAACAGATTTAGTTGAATCTTTAAAATCGCAAAACAAACAAGATCTAAAACTTGTGTCACAGTGTGTGTCGCATTTTGCTCCTTCAAGTAAAATGAAATCAACAAACCCAGAAGCTCAACAATATAAAGAAAACTGTATTGAACTGTTACAGACGCCCCTGTGCTTTCCGTTTAAAGAACTAAACAATCGTTCTGCATTTTCGAAGAAACTTATATTAAGAGATCAATTTCAGCAATCAATACTAGACGACGGGCCAATTTATGAAACAGAATGGGAACTTGTGCTTAAAGTGTGTACTCAATTTAAACTTACAACATTGCGCGATTATACTCGGGTTTCGTGTATGATAGAAACACTTTTACTTGCTGAAGTATGGCAAAACTTTAGAAAGCTTGGACTTCAAAACTACCAACTGGACCCAACTTACTCCATGACGCTGCCCAGCTTCTCTTGGGAGTGTTTTTTAAAATTCACAGACGCTGAAATTGATTACATAGGAGATCAAAGAATATTAGACATTGCGACAAACGGAATACGTGGCGGTCAATGTATGTTCACTCAGAAGCATGTAGTTGCCAACCATGAGCGATGTCCGGAAGGATTTGACGAGTCAAAACCTCGCAAGCAATTGCTATCACTAGACATCAATAGTTTGTGTGCATATTGCTTAAAACAGCTAATGCCAGTGTCGGATTATGAGTACATGGAAGCCAAAGACATAAAACATATCAACTGGGCTGATTTTAACTTTGGCAACGAAGAGAATAGCTTCGGATATATACTGGTAGTGGATTTGGAATACCCTGCACATTTACACAAACGAGACGAAAACCTGCCCCTTGCAATGGAAAAGCGAACATTAAATCTGCAGGACGTTGCTACCATCATGTGCCCAAATAAAACTACAACTGCCAGTTTGCAGCGGCAAGTATCCCGCCCTCGATTAATGTTAACTCTTCATAACAAGTACAAGTATACAGTGCATTTCAAAGCTCTGCAGTATGATTTGTCTAAGGGATTAGTTTTATTAAAAGTTCATTGTGGCGTAAGATTCAAACAACAACGCTGTTTTAAACCATACATTGATGTAAACTTGGAAAAACGCAAAGCAGCCAAAACAGAATTTGACAACAAAGCACTTAAAAAAATTAACAATGTAATTTACGGAAAAACAATTACAAATATCTTGGAATTTGTTAATGCTCATATTTGTACAAGTGCAGCAAAAGCTAAAAAATCATTAGCATCACCTCGTTGCAAAGACTTTGAGGGATTGTCAGAAGATCTCAGCATATTCACAGAAGAATTGAAAACATACCGCGTTACTAACTCGCCATTAACTGGAGTCGCTATTTTAGATACTGCAAAAACGTTGTTCTATAAAAAATGGGATCGTCTTTGTGAGATATTCTATGACAAGGCACATCTGGATTACAGTGATACCGACGGATATGAAATGCACACAATTGACGAGCTAAATACATTTTGGGACGATATTTTTAAAGCAAAGATGGAGTTTGATTTTAGCAAAATTCCTCGCGACCATGAGTTCTTTAAAATGTATGAGCACCAGTACCCAGGCTTACACATTCTAAATAAAGACAAAAGCGGAAAGTTAAGAATACAAAGCTTAGACTTAAAAGAATTAATTATTTTAAAACCAAAAATGTATAGTTCATTGTACTTAAACGACACTCAACAACAAAAGTGTGCGGGAATTTCAGCAGTTGCAATGAGGCAGTGTAAACACAACAAGTATAAAATAATGTTGGAAACAAACAAACCTTGTAAGATAAATGTGAATTCTGTAAGGTCTAAGGACCATAACTTGTACATTGTAAACTTTAATAGATTGGCATTTAACTCTTTGGATTTATCTCGAGTATTTCCAGATCCAACTAATTGTAATTATAGTTTGCCCTTTGGCCATGTTAATTTACGTAAGACATAACTTGGTTTGCAACATGAACGTAAAACAAAAACTTGTAAATATTGTAAAAACAATTCTTGTAAATAATAGCTTTAGTTAAAAAACATAATAATTGTATGTGTAAACTTGTGTAAACAACTGTAGTTTTTAGTTTAATTATAAGTAGCACTATGTATTTAATGTTAGCCTAATAATATACTATAAATATAAATTTAAAAAAATATAAATTAATTATGAAACGTGTGTATTGTAGGATGTACATATGTGTAAATATTGAATTTGCGTTGTGTAAATATTTAATTTAAGTTGAGTTTAATTTAGAATACTGAAACCCATTATGTAAATATCAATGTAAATTGTGTCGGTGTAGCAAGAAAATTTCAAAAAAAAATAAAATGTAAATATGTAAATACTTTAATTAAATGACTTTATTTGCATTTCTCCTGGTTTATTTTACTTATATTCCTATAACTAGCATACAACACAAGGGAAATCCCCATTCATAGGGAGCTACCTATGTAAGTACCTACCTATCACCCACGTACCTACCCACCTACAAAGATACACGGATTCATATAATATTATGATTAATTCAATAGTATAATGCATTAATTACTGTACACAATGCCAGTCCATGTCACCCAATGCATCTCATGATATCTGCCCGTTCCTTACCTCCATACCTTCCCGGATATCTTCCCCATCCAAGCTACTCTGCCTTTCTCACTCCCAACCCCCATCACTCCCCACCAATCCCCCAAAACACTCCTATGCCACAACACACAGTGATTACAACGTAAACTCTCCCAGTAGTGCCGTCGAGTCTTGTGAGCTGTGACGTGTAGAGTTAGGAACGAAAACCTAATAAATAAATCAAATAAATGTCATAATTGCTTAAGTACCTATACAAACTGAATGTGCATGTAATGTCATTTATGGACGACCCTCTAAGCTTAAAAGTACTAATTTGTTTGGCAAAATCCCATTTTGTAATAGTTTGTATATAGTAATTACTACTTAATACATGCACTGAGTCATTGTAATGTTTTAAGTAAATAATTAAAACTAAAAATCAGAAATTCCAAGAAATCAACAAAAATTATTTCACCATGCATTTTGCACATTTTAACATAACATTAGTTTCCAAATATTTTGTTTTATGTACTTACAAAAATAGTAGTTTTTTTTTTAATTTAAAAAATTTAAAAAAAACGTCAAATGCATAATTAATAAAATGTCACAAAATTATTCCCGATTTAAAAACGCACTGTCAGCGTCAAAACCAAATTGTAAAGTAGGAGAATTTAGTATTCCAATAATTAACAGTATAGGATCAGAACAAAGAACAACGGGATGTTTTATTCATGAAAACCAACGACTCATCTGCTGCTGGGAACCAAAATTGTGGACTTTGCTCATTGGCTTAACTGTTTATAAATTATCTTTAAATTATTCTTGATTTTTTATAAATCAGGATTTAATTGATATTTTTTACAGGTTGTATGTATTACTGGATTAGCAACAGTCTCTGCTCGGCCAGGACAAAATAAGCGAATGGCTCTTGCATTACGTTAAAGATGATAAAACTGAGCTTTTTGAAACTTGGTTGTATTTTATTTTTGCGTAATTAAATAGGATAAGTAGTCCAGCTGTTTAAAATAATGACTAACATAAAATTCAGTGGGTTTTTATTTCCCTGTAAATTTAAGTACTACGCTATTTTTATGTTCTCTCTCTCTTGGAGCTAGATATGTAAGTGTAAACATGTTTACACTGGGAGCGTGCACAAATTATGTTACTTTTTAATTATGTAAGGAGATGTCTTAAAGTTAGTCTTAATTTTTACAATTTTTTTATAATTTTGTTATTGGTTTGTTACAGGAAAATTTTGGTGTACTCGAGATTTGGCTGATTGCACATTTATTGAGATTTATTTTTTACCCACCTCTGCACTTTTGCCGACTGCGTGTATTCTTTTAAGTGGACAAATACTGGCAGCAGCTTCATTATTTCTTGTGTTCCTCACCGTTCGACAGGGTCAATCCAATTTATCTCTTGAAGCTAAGGACAAGTCGTCGCGTGTGAACTGTGACCTGTAGAATTTGAAACGAAACCCTAATGACTGAATGTCATCAATACCCAAGTATATCTACTGGCTGTGCATGTGACGTCATTTATGGACGATCTCTATAGCTAAAAGTACTCTTTAATTTAGCAAAACTTTGCACTGTTTGTAATAAATAGTTTTAATTAAATAATTACTACGAAATACACACATGTAGTCATTATAGTTGTATCAAGTAAATTATTTTAACTGGAAATTTTGTTGAAAACTTTTAATAATCTAGAATGTTTATTTTTGTAAAAAAAGTAAAATTAGAATAAATTTTTACGTATTTACTTGGTATATTTTTTGTTAAACAGGTTTTTTTTAATTATCACGTACGAATACAAAAAAAAGCAGTAGAGCTGCACCACTACCTGTACATAATTATATTTAATTTATCTATACGTCTGCCGGCCTACCTGAACTTAGCAGGGAAGTATCTGTTCTGTCTGTCTGCCTTTTTAATTTGCACAAGAAAGCGTGCATATATTACGTGGTGGGAAATAATTAATGAGGGACAACCTCAAGTCGCCTATCTATTTCCATAGTTGTGCCAAAAAAAAAAGAAAATGCAGGTAGATACTTAAAGCTCACGGTGGTTGTTTCAATTGCCGTGATTCTTGCACGGTTCCTTATATAACGTATACTACATTGTGTTAATTCAAGGGCACGACTGGAAACTGGATTTCTTTGGGTACTTGCAATCATAACGGCAAGCGGAAATTATTGTTTTTAATGCCCCCCACATTCTTTACATATACCTAGTGTTCTTTAGCCATCGAAATGTTAGTGCGTGGCCAATTGGCTCATAGTTACACGCCAGATTGAACTTTACAATTTCTAGTTATCTATCTCCTCAAACCCCATAACGTCAATGTAAGAAGCTCCCAGATTCTTGGAATTTGAATTAAAGCATGGAATTACTATTCGCTTGGCCGGTTTTTCTGAGCGGCATTTACATTTCGCTGTAACTTTGATCTTGTTACTCGATCTTCCTTTACAAATGACAGTACAGATAAAAGTTTTTGCTATTATTTTAACTTAGGAAAATAGCGGGAATAAAGATATAAAAATGATTTTGTAACATTTAAAATTACATTTTTTCCCGTGGTTTTTAAATTTGTTGTAAGATCTACGCACGCGTAACTTGAGTGACTAATTAGTTTCTCGAAATATTTATAAACAAATTAAAACCAAAAAGGTGTAAAAAATATTTTATCAATTGAAAAATAATTTTTTAAACCTACCAACCCACTTGACCTACTCATATAACTAAAAAAAATCCAAAATTCTAAATGTTGGTCGATACAAATTATTAATGTGAGTGCAGACCGTGACAATAATAAATTATAGATCAGACGCTTAAAATGTCTCACAAAAATTCTGAGACTCTCCCCCCGTCACTATATTTAATTTCACACTGTGAGCCAATTCAGTCTCCAAAATATAAAAAATCTCTTGTATGTTGCTGGAAGCCAAAAACGTGGACATCAATTTTTGCTGGATTCCAAATCGTAGGACTCTTTAACTTTTATTTTTTAAAATTATTTTGAAAGCGTTAAAATTTTATTTTATTAGCACATCTAATTTTCAAATTTTTAAATATTTAAAAACAGCGTAATTAATGCAATTTCTTTACGATTTACTCAAAAGATAAACAGTGTCAACTATTGTACTGTATTGTACTATTTAATGTATGTATTTATTTGTATTTGATTTACATAGGTATTTTGTGCGTTGGGTCTCGCTCTTTATATGACACAATATGAGGATAAAGCGAATTGGATATTTGGAAATGAAAATAATCTGTTTATTACAAATCGACTGTTATTAGGTAATTAAATATTTAAATTGTTGTATAATTGTTTTTTTATAATCTAACAGTCCAGTTTTAAAATCTATAAAAACTAATTGCAGTCGATGTTTTTTAGTTTCCCCTTAGTTATTTTAAATTTTTTTAATAAGTATTCAAAAAATTTTTTCAACTTAAATAACTAATTTTTTTTAAATTTTAGTTAGTTTCTTATCCAATGGAATATTCTGGGGAAGTCTTCTTTTTCTTGGAGCTCAGTGTGTAAGAATACTATTTCCTATAACAAGTCAGCTTGCACTGCACTGCTTGCGTCACTATGAGTTTTCTGTCACATGTCTGTTCATTGCGTACCTGACGTTCCTTAACATGGGCTGTCACCAATATGCAAAAAGACCCCATGACTTTTCTTGGGACCCGTGAAGCTTTTTATGAAAGATCCCTTTCGATATTCTATGAGTATCCAATTTCTGAAGTTTTGGTTCTATTTCACACAGGAAAGTGCGTGTCTGCTTGGGATGTGGCTCATGGTAGAAATACTGACAATAGTTTCCTTGATTGTAGCTGGGATTGTTTTTCGCGCGGAAGTAGCTCTGATATTTTTGTACTTTTGGAGTTTATCATGGAGCCGTCCGACTGTTGCGCTGAGCGCAATAATTGTTTTGACTGGAGCGGTACTTGGCGTTTGTAGATTTAATCTCGTCATTCTTACCTGTCGGCAGTTAAAATTGTGAATTTCGTAAATCTCTCTGTGTTAGCATTCTTAACTTTAGAAAACTAAACTAATCTTTAATTATGAAGTCTCAGTGTCAGTAGTTATATTTCACTTTTATTTTTGTTGATACTGTTTTTTGCAGATCTAAGTACTTGCAGCTGCAATTATTGTTAAAACTCTTGTATTTTGGTACGGAAAGTTATTTAGATACAAAATTTTGCACTTTAATAATTGACATGTCACATTATTCTATTAGGTAATGTATCACATTTTGCACTTGAATGATTTAGATATCACAGTTTACATTGTAATTATAATATTCTATTTATTTTATTCTAATAAAGTGCATTTATTAATTTGGAATTCAGATAAATTTGGGCATCAATCCTTTTAAAAAACGAATAATAAAACTTGAGCAATAATTTGTTTCATTTATTTCTGGAAATCTGAACTGATTATTAAAGCAGGAGTGTGTCTTCATAGATACAACATAGTTAGTTGATAAATGTCATGATGTTCTTACAGACATAAAACAAAACTTGCAAATACTAACCCAATGAACCACAATCGTTATCAATCCGCATTTCTATCGTGTATATTTAACGTTAAATGGTATACATAACGTTATACTATTACGCAACCTAACGCTTTAATGGCCATTTTGGCAGCGCTACAAAACCGCATCAAATTTGCGCTTATGCAGCGATTGTTTTTCACGTAATATTTCGTTATTATTTAACATTCCACAACGTAGTAGTTTAACGATATTTAGACGATAATCCATGCAGTTATATGACCATTATTTTGCGATAAAATATTTACTATAATAATTGCGCGGTAGACTTCAATTAAAAATTTTCCTTATTACAAATCAAATTTTTTATTTTAAAATACTCATATCAAAATATTATTGATTATTTAACAGTAATAATTTGACTACGCTATTTTTTAGCAAATCTAGCAGGAGCATTTTTGAGCCAATCCTTTATGGTGTCTTCTACTTCTTGCGCTGTAGCCGCTCCAAACAATTTCTGAACTGATTCTAGAAATAAAAATAGAAAACTTTAGTAATACATTAATTAGTTAGATTTTGATTCTGTAACGTAACTATGCATTGCTTTCGTTAGGTGGCACTTAAATAAAATTGTAAAAACTAACACACAGATTGATTGCAATAGATGTTATAAATTTTTACCTAAATATTCAAATACAAAGTCAAACCAAGAATAAATTCCACACAAAATCATGTAGTTAATTTGAAAACTTAAATTAGCATTCAAATTTTTAACAGCTTACTAATTACGATTGGAGGAATCAAAGTTGCCTTGAATGCTATTTTAGTGGGCCCGACTTTAGGCTTTTTCCCTGCCCAATTATATGCACACGCTAATTCATCTGAGAGAATCATTTCCATAATTCTATTTGTCGCCTGCTTTATAGTGTGTCCTCCAGTTCCAGCAAACAAATAGATCTATACATAATATAAATACTTTCGTTAGTTCTTTATATTAAAACTTACCATTACTAAAAAGCTTAGGTGTATTTCTGCATTGTGTTACAGTTAAATTAATCTTTCGTACCAACTGTGTTTCATCCTCTTGAGATGATAAAAAAGTATTGAATGAATCAACATTTTCTACAGACATCAGAGGAATTTTCGGCATTCCTTCAACCCCAGGGCGAATATAAGGAGCGCCTCCAACAACGCTAGCTGAACGTTTAAGCTCACGAACTTCAAGGGTTAGCTCTTCCAAGTTCTGAGCGATTTTTCCCAACTTTTTAAGAACAGCGCGCTGAAACCCTATAATAAATTACACAGTAAAGAATTATTAAATAGAGCTATGATTTTTTATAAATGAGTATATGCCTTTAACGTTCAATTTTGAACTAGGGGTCAGCTCTGATAAGTAATGCAAATTAAAACAATTGCTTAATAATTATAGTTTTATTAACTGAAGTTGAACTAGCCACATCGTGGATAAACTTTTCTTTTAGTAAACAACAATAACTAAAAATTATTAAAACATATTGCAATATTGTTATTACCTGCTGAATCAGCCAACACCTTTGGTGTTGAAGCAGACACCGGCAAAATATTACTGGTGACATCACCGTCGTCAGGGTTACTTTTATCAGGACTTTCTTTGAAGCTCAATTCAATATTTGGGAAAATAGGTGGAGGCGGCTCAATAAGGTTCTCAAAGTTAAGATTAGAACTCAAAGGAGCATTTTCGTTCCCTGCTTGTAATACTATTACTGAACCCTCGTTTTCATCCGCATTCTGAAAATAAAAAGATTCCGAAATTCCAAAACTCGAATTAGCAGTTTCTACTGTGGCCCTGAGTCGAGACTTCCGAGGATGAATTTTTCGTGATTTTCCAGGAGAAACATCCTCATCTTCATCACTTGGGTCCGACGAGTCCAGATTGGACGACTCAACAAACTGATTGCGTTTTTTTCGAGCGTGAGCCAAAGTTGCTGATAAAAAATAGGTTATTTACAAACGTGGTACAAATTAATTGAGCAGACAAGGCCGAAGTTCATACAACATTGATTTAAAAATTACATGTTTATGTTCTACATAGTTAATTATTGAATAACACAATCTTGCTGAAATTAACAGTATAAAATACTAAGCTTCACAAGTTAAAACATTTACCTGTCGTATACTTCACGTCGATGTCAAAAGATTCCCAAGAAGTATCTGGCTTCACTAGCTTGTCAAGTGCTTTTTGAAAGCCAACAGATGATGGTGGCCAGAAACATTTTTTCAGGTCCTTTGAAAGCCACGAAAATGGCACTGCTTCCACAGCTTGCGTGGAGTCATCATTGTTTTTGAAAATTACAAGCGCAAACATTCTAAAATTATTAAATATTAGTTATATTATTATAATATATTATGTGCAATGCCTCAACACAACGCAAACCATTTTATTGTTATAATTAAAACACATGCACTTGGATACTACATCTCGTAATTCATAACACTTAAGCGCACTTTTAGAATTTTGAACGACACATATACCAAGCTTTTCACTTTCACATGGGTAATTAAAATAACTTCCTGCAAATTTTAATTCGTGTCCTAATAGCACTGTTTGGTTTTGAATCTGGACAATATTTTTTAACTCAACAAAGGAGTTTTTTGTCTTAAAAAAACAATCTTTAAGATTAATTTTAAAACAAAAATTTTTAAACTTGATTTCATTGTATTGGATTGCATTGCAATCAATCATATATAACAAAACGGGTCCATTTGTATGAATGTTTTTGCATACTGTTGTTATTGGTGTAGGTATGTACTTTGACGTTTCATTTTCCAAAAGTCTAGCTTAAAATTGTTGCAATGGATGATGAGGAGCTCTTAGAGATCTCTTTATTTGGCCAAGATGGTTTTCGAACGGAAATGCACTAAACCTGTCGACACTACCGTGAATTGCTACGTCGTCCATTATGTGAATTAGTGCATGAATATTGTACGTAACTTGGTCCTTGCCATAAATTTTTGGAAAATGCTCAACAAATGCCCTTAGGCAGCTTTGAGCGAAGGAATCTAATGATCTATTATTGGAAGTCATAATTAAAGCACTGCAGCTAAGCAACATATAATGGTTGTACACTGATGGATTTAAATAAGTTTTTAAAATAATCGGAGCAATGTACAACAAAAACAAACGCGATTCAGTTGCTTTCCACTTTTCACATTGTTGTATGTCTCGCGGCACGCGATTAAAATCTGAAGGAACACATCTATTCACTAATTGCATTGAATTGGAAATTTCTGAGGCTATCAAATGACTTATTTTAATTTTTCGAGGGCCGCAGAGCCAAAGTTTTACAATTTTTCGGTTACCAAGGCAAACTAAGTGCATGTAATCCAGTGGAAATCCAAGAATCATGTCAATATTTAATTTTTCTAAGGGAGTGGGAACATTTTTAAATTCGACAAGATGATGTTCAATTTGTTTTCTAGCTCTAAACGATTCATCAGTTCTTAGCATAGCATTGATATCAGTAAAAATTACTTTTTTGTCCCAAGACCCTTTCACTTCACATCGATCACAACCACAGTAACCGTTATGGCCTTTTGTAGCTTTTGACAATGCCCGTGCGGGTGTGTCACAGATAAAAATACACTTTTTGACATTAATTTTGAAACTAGTATTATTGTATACAAATCCTTCTGACAGTCTATTAAGCTCATCTACAAATTCATCAAAATACAACTCGATTGAATCAGGTTTGGAACCGCCAAGGTACACTGCAACACTAAACGGGATTTGATTGATACTTTCATTTAAGATTGCTAGTATTGGCCAGAAACTTTTAGAGCTACTTTTATATAGGGGAATACCATCAACTTTAAATTTTAATGAGAGTTCATTTGAGTCGCAAGGGGAAACACTTCTGTCAAATTCGGATTCCAAAATGCCGTCGTCAATTCGTTTTTGTATTCCTGATAGTAGCCCACAATGTATGTATTCACCTTTTCCTAGTGGTCGAATTTTAATGTTTCTTACAGTTTTCAATAAAGTTCTAGCACAGGATGGCAAGGAAGAGTGAAATGGTTTTAGTATTTTTAATAGCTGATCGATAGCGTTGTGCGAGATGTTGTTTGAAATACTCCAGTTCTGCAAATCTGTATTTAAATTATTACATTCAGTTTTTTGGGAAAAATCACTTTGATGTTCTGATTCTGAACTAGTAAAACAATAATTTTTATTTCCTTCTTCAAAGTCACTTTCTAACAACACACTACTAGAATCACTTTCAGAGCTTAGCTCACTATTAACATCGTTAATTGAAGTTAAATCGCACACGGAGGAATCAACATCATGATTGCAATTTTGTATTTTAGTAGCTGATACACCAGTTGAATTAACGTGAGCCGAACTTGAGGTTGTCCTTAAATTTTCATTAGCTGTGGCTGCACTTTGAATTTGTATGATCTCACTTTCAACATGTTTATTCACTTTTCTACGCTTGGATCTACCACTATATCCCCTGCTGAATGTGTTCATGATTGGTAATAAAGAATTTAAAGTATGAATTACCTGTTAATATTTTTTTAATCCAGAAATTCGATTCGTGATCTGCAGCTCTGTACGGTAAGTGTGACTGTGTCACTCTTGGACAAAATGGATGAAAGTTAAAATTTCCGCTCTAATGATACGTTAGTATTGCAGCTAAACATCGTACGCTGCTTGCGGTTCAGAACGGAAATGCATATCGTTGTATTACCGCAAAGTTCTGACCCTATTCATGCCATAGATTTTCGTATTTTTGTGATGATTTTATTACGACAGAGAAACGATAAAATACTATCACTAATAATAGCAACTAAATTGCGATGCATACACCATTATTTAAGGATGAATACTGACGATCTAGCTTTGCAATTTGATGACTATACTGTTGCGTAAAATTATCGTTATTTTTTAACATCCGTTAGTCGATCAAACCTAACGTTACAGTATAATTAATTAATTGCTGTAGGCTATTTTAACGTTAATAGACGGTTTTAAGATTATCCAAAAACAAATGTGGTTCATTGGGAAGCATGCTCGCTATACTAATGCCATAGTAGATGAGTAATCCTCAAATTAAAAACGAAGCCGCAGTTAAGCATAACCAGTACCTAGGTAGGTACCTGTACCTACACATAAGGCTAATGCTGCCTGAACTAAAGAGTGAGAAAGACAACTTTATTAAAATAAACTTGACACTGTCGTCCAACGACGATAGCCCACAGGACTCAGTATACGGTGCATAATTTTGCTGCATATAAATTATGAGTAATATTACAAATATGAATGTGATTTAAAAATTAATTACTGCTCTGCCTATGTTTTCTTGTGTTTTTTTTATTAAACGTGAGAAATTATTCATGGTGAGTGCACAAATGACTTGCTGTAATTTAGTGATTGAAGATTGGATGCTCAAGTTACATACATACTGATTTACACTATGATCGTGAATAACAAAAAAATGAAGAACGTAGGTAGATGCTCAAATTTTATGAGGATTGTTTTGTTGCTGCATTTCTTGTACATTTGCTACTACAATAAAAGTTGTAACAACATGTAATTAGTTTATATATTTTTAGTACTGACCAACCATTGGAATTCAGAAGCATTTTTGTATTGATATTTACAAAAATCAGATTTAAATTCTTCAAATTAATTATTTTTGAATTAACCTATGAATTAAAATTTTTTAAGTCTACCTACAGTAATAACGTTAAATTCCGAAAACAAAAACTGTGGTTGGCTTGATATGTTATCTGACGCTGTACAAGGAAAACACAGAGTGAAATACACGAAATGAAAACATGCAATTAATCACAGATATATTTTTTATAAGTTTAATGACGTATTTTAGTTATCACTTTGTTTTTGTATTTTTTCTAAGTCTAGTTAAGAAATCAATTAAATGTTGTCGTACTTTTGAATAATAATTTTTTTTAAAATAGTATATATATTTTTGTTGAATTAATCTGCAGCGCTATAGTAATAGATTGTAAATGACTTACGGTAGGAAAACTATTTTAATTAAAGGAAAACATGACAGGAAAATTTAATTAATTATAACATTTCATTGCTTTACACTGCATTGCAAATATAAGTATGTAGATATCCTGACGCATAATTATTACATGCTTATCAAAAATAAATTTATAAAGTGTCAAGTATGACTGTGTGATTTCATGAAACTAATTGAAGACTGAATGGTACGAGGAAGGAAATTAAAATAATATAGAATTTTAAATGAGTCAAAACAAATAATTCTGTAAAAGTATTTGTAGGCCTCTAAAAATAACAGCAGTCATAGTTTAGTCTCCTATTTTTCTTCATACTTAACGGCTTTTCCTTTTTTTTTCTTTTTTTTTCTTAAAGCCTGGATTGTAACAAAATTTTTAACAATTGTCAAAAATGTATTTTAATAAATCCATCTTTCTATTTGGGATCTTAGTGGTGGTGGCCAACGTTGTACAATTGCAGGCGGCCCTAACTAATGATGAGGCTGAAGATTACGACAACCACATCGATCACGATCTATCTCCTTGGTATACGTGGTTCAGCCATCATGTCAACAACTTTCGAAAATCAACCAGGTTTATTTTCTAAATTAAATATTTTAGCTTTTATTTATTACTTAGGTACTTAGGTACGTTAGCAATTAATAGGCAATGACAAATAAATACAGTACAGGTTGTTTCTAGTAATTTCTTAAGTACTTTAATGTTTTGCTTATTCACATGTGATTTACCAGAGAACATGGATGGGTCCCAACGATCTGGTCTTATTCGAAAAAGGGAGCAACGAAATTCATGACAGCAGCAAGAAACAGATTTAGGAACTCGGACTTAGAGAAAAGATTTGAAAATATCAATTACAAATAAAGGATGTTTTAAAGTTCAAAATTAAATACGTACAATAAATACATTTTAAATACTTAAAAACCATAAAAGTTTTTTGTTTTCACTTTAATTTATTACGCAATATTTTGTATGTATAATGTTCAAAATGTAAAAGCTTTTTTAATGTCTCCAGAATTTTCTGTTTAAATAATTTTAAATACTTTAAAAAGCAATGCAATTCAAAAATTTCAAAAATACGATGCTTTCTGTATACATTTATGCATTTTCTAGAATTTCCAAGCATTTCCTATGTTTAAGTACTTTCAGGAGTACATAAAGTTTCTATCTGCAAGATTTAAAAAAAAATACAAACACTGTTCTTTTTAAATCACAACAGGTTTTTTAAAAAAAGCCCAAACTGTAATTTATTATTACTGTCATTGTTAGCTTTACAACTAAATAGAAACTGGTCATCTTGAATATTTACTGAAAACTTGCAATTTATTAAAAAAATAAAACTCGTGAGACTCATGTAAAAAGATTAGGGTTCAATATGGTAACTTAAATTTTGCACCCACATTACTCGCACCCACATCACTTGCACCCACATAACTCGCAACCATATTACTTTATTACTTGCACCCACAATTTAAATGTGTTTTGTTTACTCTTTATTACCGTCTGCAAAGAATCAAGATGACCTTTATGATGTTTCCAATTTAAGCAGAAATTAAAATTAGCTGAATACCGAGAAGGTAAAAAAATCGAAATTTTTAATAATTGCATACTTTTAAAAAATCTATACGTTAAATTTGATTGTTGTCTCAGAAGTTGAGAACGTTTTAAATACAAGTTTTTAAAAACGTAAAAAATGATTTGTTTAGTTACATTTACACAAAAGTGCAATGCGTTAAACACACACGCTTTTGAAAGAGTGAAATCTTTTGTATTTACAAGATTTAAAACAAAATAAAATGTTATTTTTAATAAACTATAATGAATCATAATACAAAAATATTTTTTTTAAATATGATATATAATATATAAACTATAGATATAGAGCCTGTCTGTATAAATGTGCGTTAGTCGTTTCTTAGATTTTGTATTTCGCCTGTAAAATCAGCGTGATATAAAATAACTGACGAATTAGCTAGATTACAAAATTTAAAATATCGTCTATGAAGGAACAAAATGACTAATATCCAATTGAAGCTGGAATCAAAATGAGCCATGTCATAAAACAAAATAGGAAACAGCCGTCATATTTTAATGAGGAGTTTTTTTAAAAGTGTTAAATCTTCTATTGACATGTTTTTGAAAATTGCAAAATGTTCCATGTAAATGAATTTAAAGAGTGTAAAATGCTATATTTACTTTTGGAAAAGTGTTAAATGTTTTATTTACATTTTAAAAAAAAAGTAAAATGTTTTATTGGCGTGTTTTAAAAAATTGTAAACTGAACTAGGTATTGAATTACATGATTTTCATATATGTAAAATGTACTATTTACATGTTTTGGAAAAGTGTAAAATTTTTATTTACATGTTTTGGAAAAGTGTAAAATTTTTATTTACATGTTTTGGAAAAGTGTAAAATTTTTATTTACATGTTTTGGAAACAAATAAAATGTTTTATTGACATGTTTTGGTAAAGTGTAAAATCTTTTATTTAGCGTATTTTGAAAATTTCGAATTTTTTTTATGTAAACGCTAACAAGACATATTTTTGTATTTTTGTAGATAGTTGATATTGTTTTTAGCTACAAATGGATATGAGCTATTGTGGTTTTTCTCAGACGATGTGTGACTAACTATTTCTAAAATTACATGGAATTCCTGTAGAAAGATAAAAGCAAAGTAAAAGTGGTTATAAGAAGGAAAATAAAAAAAATATATTACATACCAATAAATAAATCAAGTAACCTATTTTACCTTCAGACTTTATCCCACGCTCAAACCAACAAAATTGTTTTGTCAAAAGAATTCTATTTCAAAAAAAAGGGAGAAATATTTAATTACACTAAAATTTTTTTCAGCAAATATGTCGCTCTCGTCGCCTTCCTTGCGTTGCTCATCTTCCAACTTGAAGCTTTTCCTATGCTAGACGATTACAAAAATTGCATCGATCTGGATTTGGAGGTCACAGCAAATTCGCCTGCTCGGTCTGGTAGGTTTTTGAAGTTTATCAATAAAACTAAAAAAAATGTTTACGGAATTTAATGTCGTTTTCAGTTTGACTTTGGCCGATTTACCAATCTTTCTAGCCGAAAGTACATGAAAATTATTGTAATATATTCGATTTTAATTTTGTTTCACTCTCTGCTGGAGTTCTTCTGGCATTATTTGCGTGTGGTTTTTTACTTTTGACCACTTTATGACCAACTGGTTTAGGTAGCTGATATTGACATAACTTCCTTTCTTTATTCTCTTCAAGTCATGTCCACAACTGTGAGGGACTGTGCATATATACAAAACCTGTCTACTGCCGAATCAGGTTTAAAATAAACTTTGTCAACATTGTTGGTCCACAAAACAAACATCAGAAACATTTAATAAGCTTATTGAGGGTGAAGTATCAGATTGGTTGCCTTCCACGTTTTCTTAAAAGCAAAAAAGGTTTCCTTCTATTTTTACCTAAAGGCAAAATGGTGTCCTTCCATTTTTAGCTGCGGACAGCATTTTTATTGGGATGATATATAAATGACGTAACAAATATTAGGGGTCGTCTACAAATGATGTCAAGGATTGTTGCAAAAATTAAAGGGGTCGTCCAGAAATGACGTAAAGGATTGTTGCAAAAAATAAATGAGTGATCCATAAATGACGTCAAGGATTGCTCCAAAAATTAAAAGGGTCATCCATAAATGACGTCAGAGGTCGTTGCAAAAATTAAATGGGCCATCCATAAAAGAAGTCAAAGGTCGTTGCAAAAATTAAAGGGCCGTCCATAAAAGACGCCAAGGGTCGTTGCAAAAATTAAAGGGGTCGTTCATCAATGACGTCATAGATAGTTGCAAAAGTAATTGGTTTCTTCAATGAATGACGTCTATGGTCGTTCTAAACATTGAAGAGGTTATGCCCAACTGAGGTCTGTGGACCTTTTTAATGTTTAAGACAACCATAGACATCAATTATGAACGACCCCTTTAATTCTTGCAACGATACTTGACGTCATGTATAGACGATCCCTTTAATGTCCTCAAAAGACTTCACAGGTCAGAAGGCAAAGTTAATTTGGAAAGTGATGACATTACATGTTAAACATAAACATTTTCGAAAAAGTGAAGCTATTGAGAGGGTCCTAAAATGAAGATTTTTCGATGACGTTATGTAAGGATGATCCCAATCGTACTCAGGTTTGAATGCTTGACCTCTTAACAATCATAAATATATATAACACATAAGTTGTATTTTATGAAAAATGGAGATAGTCAGATTTGCTTTAAGTCCAAAATAGAGATAATTAGATTTGCTTTTTGTGCTGGATGGAGATAGTCAGTTTTACTTTTAGTCCAAAATGTAGAGAGTCGAATTTGCTTTTTGTGCTGAATGGAGATAGTCAGTTTTACTTTTAGTCCTAAATGGAGATAGTCATATTTGCTTTTAGTGCTAAATGGAGATAGTCAGTTTTGCTTTTAGTCTAATATAGAGATAGTCATATATGCTTTTAGGGCTGAATGGAGATAGCCAGATTTGATTCTTTGCCGACGATATTCCACTCAGCAATGCTCTAGCATTACTAATTATATATGTACAAGTATGCCAACCTAATTCACGGGATGCACGGGTTCCAAAAAATGAGTGGGTGCCTACCGCGGTAAATCGGCTACTGTGGATATCCACGGCCAGCCGCGTCTGCAAGAAACTTTCAATCGGCTACCTATCAGCCGTTGAACAGGCATGTGCAGATGTAAAACAGGAGAAGCATTCGATGCATGCTGGAAAATTAGGTAAGCTATATAATTACATGTAATTAATTATTATTTATCATAACATACAATTAACTGTCATCTCCAGATAGGTGCAGCAATGTCCACGCACGTGTGCTGATTTATTAAACCATTTTTATACACAAAATTTGGGTCGCATTAAAATTGTAATAATCCTTTTACATATTTAACAAACATATTTTACAACCGCTTTTTTTGTTAGGTGGGGCTAACTGAACCATGTTATAGTTCGACTGGGGTGGACGCCATGAGATATAATGAAGTCCAAGACTTACTCAATTAATTAATTATATCTTCACGCGGCTTACAAGAATTGTTACCAAATTTGAATATGTTAATTTTACTATGCATGTTTTGCAACTCGTAATGTTATGATTATAAATGTTTTATTTCCTTGCAAAATTCTAATAAAAAACTTTGAGTCTAAGTATTAATTATATTTCTTATAAATAAACATTACAGAAACATTGTTTATCAAGCTTTACATTACTTTGTATTATACAAAAATCATGCAATTAAACATTTTGCTTTTTCAAAAACGTATTAGTTAATTGAAATTTTACATCACCTGAATTTGATTTAGTGTATTTTTTATTTTAACATATCTGGTTTAAGCATTAATTTAATCTAGCATCAATTTGCGATTTGTGCAAAAATGTGATTTTTATTTATTGTTAAGAATTACCTTGAATTTATCTGGTTTGAACTACAGGTAATTATACAACATAAATATTTCCATTCAATCATTTGCAATAAAGGTGTACTCATTGAACTTTGTGTGCGCATCTTTGGGATCGTCCATAAATAAATTCAATAAGATAAAATCAACCAGTCAATATACTTAGATATTTAAGACATTCTATGTTAAGAATAAACAATAGGCAATGCTTTAGCTACCGACAGAGAAGTTTTGCTTCCTAAAACTTACGAGCTTCTATGACATCATTTATGGACGACTTTTTTACAGTTAAAACTTTTTGAGTATGTGCAATTGCATAAATGTGGTAATTATTAGCAAACATAAGTTAAACATTTACTACATACAAGTAATAATTTTTTGGTTTTCACAAAATAATGGAAGAGGAAACCCTAGCTTTACTAAAATTTTACACTGCTATAACAAAAGAATTTAAAAAAAAATTTATTTTAGAAGTTGTAATTCAATTAAAATAGAAGTAAGCCATTTTGCAGCCGATTTAGCAGAGCCGAACGACTCAACTAGCTGTAAATACTAGTCACACTACAGGTAAAATGTTGTGATACACTTTATATAAATCTGTATCCAAGTTTTCGATTAACGACCCACTTCCTATAATATGCGTGATAAATAACAAGGTGCAAATCGACGGTGAAGTATCAAATTGGTTAACTTCCACGTTTTGGTAAAAGCAAAACGGGTTCCTTTCATTTTTAGCTGCGGACAGCAGTTGTACAGGCATAGCCACACTGAGAGTACACGTAAGCACGGTTTTATTGGGATGATGCATAAATGACGTCACAGAAAATAGGGGTCGTCTAAAAATGATGTCAAGGATTGTTGCATAAACTAAAGGGGTCGTCCAAATATAATGTCAAGGACTGTTGCAAAAACAGAAGGGGTCGTCCACAAATATGATGTCAAAGACTTGCAAAAACTAAAGGGATCGTTTACAAATGTTGTCATGGACTGTTGCAAAAACTAAAAGGATCGTCCACAAATGATGTCAAGGATTGTTGCGAAAACTAAAGGGGTCGTCCACAAATGACGTCATGGATTGTTGGAAAAATTAAAGGAGTGATCTATAAATGAAGTCGAGAACCGTTGCAAAAATTAAAGGGGTCGTTCATAAATGACGTCCATGGTCGTTCTAAACATTGAAGGGGCTGTGCCTAAATGAGGTCCATTGACGACCATTTTAATGTATGGAATGACCATGGAGGTCATATATGAGCGACCCCTTTGATTTTTGCAACAGTCCTTGACGTCATATATAGACGACCCCTTTGATTTGTGCAACAGTTCTTGACTTCGTTTATGGATCACTTCTTTAATTTTTCCAACAATCCATGACGTCATTTGTGGACAATCCCTTGTGTTTTCGCAACAGTCCTTGATAATATTTTTGGACGATCCCTTTAGTTTTTGCAACAATCCTTGACATCATTTGTGGACGACTTCTAATTTCTGTGACGTCATTTATGTATTATCCTAATAAACCCGTGCTTACGTGTACTCCCAGTGTGGCTATGCATGTAAAAGTGCTGTCAGCAGCTAAAAATGGAAGGAACCCGTTTTGCTTTTGACAAAAAGTGGAAGGAATCCGATTTGCTTTTACCAGAACGTGGAAGTTAACCAATTTGATACTTCACCGTCAAAATATTGCTTTTGATGCAATGTGCATTTTGTGATTTTAGAGAGCACAAGCTTCCTGTTGAACAAAACACTAGTCGAACTGCACAGTCAACAGTGTGCGTCTAGTCTATAATTACTGTATCATAAAAGGTGAGTCCAGAAACTAATTGGCAATTTTTGCAGATTGTATGTACTACTGGATTAGCAACAGTATTTCTGTTTAGTCAGGACGAATTGATCGACTTACTCATGCATTACTTTGACACCGATGAGAACCGATATTTATTTAAATGAATCGTTACATTTCTAAGTAATTAAATCGAATGTAATTTTTTTGTACCTTCAAATAATGACAAACATAAATTATGAGTAATCCGAAAAACGTTAGTTTACGTAGTACAATGCTATTTAAATTTTTTTGCTAATTTTAAATGATGATTTAATTCAAAGTTGTTTCGTTTTCGTATGGAATATTATCAGGATTTCTTCTCTACATTGCAGCTACAGATGTAAGTGAAAACATTTTAATGTTGGGAACGTGCACAAATTAGGTCCTTTTAACATCCAATGTTTTCAACCTAGACTCTATGACTTAATTTGTGCAGGCATCCTATATTTAAATTAACATACGCTTACTATAATTATTGCAATCAATTAAAAACTTCTGTTGACTTTAATGTCCTATTGTTTTTGGAGGTTTTACCCTAAATTTTGATTATTTTAAAATTTTAAAATAACAAAAAATGTCTTAACTTTTAAGTTTTTAAAATAATTTTTCTGTTAATCTTTTGCAGAAAATTGTTTGTTTACTCAAACCTTTTCTGATTGCAGAATTTTTGGCATTCATAATGTTTGGAGTTGCCGCTATCCTAGCTGTGCGTGAATATATTTGGGGCTTAAGGATTCGTATTTTTCCCCTGTCCACGGAAAGTTCTCTACTTTATTAAACAGTATGAGTCCAAATCATCTCTTGAAAAAGACGCCGTGATATAACTGTGACCTGGTGAATTTGGAACGAAGAAAGCCTAATAAATCGTTGTTATCATTACCCAAGTAGACCCACTGACTGTGCATGCAGCGTCATTTATGGACGCATTCCAAAGCTTAAATTTTGCACCATAATAATAGCGATATCACATTTTTCTATTTATAAATTGACATAATACATTTTGCTATTAAATGATGCAGATATCACGGTTAATATTTAAATTTCAATATTCTACTTATGTAATAATAATAAAATTCATTTACTCATTTCGAATTTCGATGGATTTGGGCATTAATCCTTAAATAAAACGAATAAACTAGGGCAATAGTTTTATTCATTAAATTCAGGAACTCTAAACTGGTTATTAAAGCAGAAGTGTATTCCTGTAGATAATACATAATAAATTAGTAAATACCATGCTGTTTTTACGGACGTAAAAAAATACTTGCAAATAATGTGAGCATGCTTCCTATACTAATGCCTAAGTATATTAGCAAGCTTGCAATTGAAAACGAAGCCAGCTAATAGGCATCACGAGTACCTAGGTACCTTACCCATAGGGATAATGCTGCCTCAACTGAAGCGTGGAGATTACTGCTCGCCGCTCGCTGTCTCTGTCTTCTTGTATTTTTCTATTATCTGTGGGAAATGACTAAGGGGGCGTGCACAAATTACTTGCGGTGATTTAGTCAGTAAAGATTGAATGCTCAAGTTACATACATATTGGTTTACATCATGAATGGGAATAACATAAAATAAAAGAACGTAGGTAGATGTTCAAAAATGATGATTTTTCTATTGCCGTATTTCTTGTATACATTCACTAACACAATAAAAATTGTATCAAGTTAAGAACACACTGAAAGGAACTAGAATTCCTAGGGGATCACATAACTTACATTATGAATAAAATCGTGATTTCCCCCCCCCCCTCCACTTCCCCTATAAGTTGTGTTCTTTATTTATTAAATTGTGTACATGAATGACCCATGCTAGTATTGCAGCAGATTCAACATCTTTATTCCAATTTGCACTCCTCTCTCAGTCCCATGACGTCGTGGTTTGAATAACTCCATAATTCTGGAAATGAACTCAACTCACGTGGGATTCACTTTTGGTCTCTACGGCCTATGCTGCATTTAATGTGTGCAGTAATTTTTAGTTTGATATTTGATCTCCTCACACATATCGTGTACTACAATCAACATTCTGAACTTAAGAAGTCAAGTGCAATAAGGATGTTGAAGAAACAAAATAAATTGAATTTTCGTAATAATTTAGATTAGTGTGATTCGCGAGTGGTGTGAGTCCAGGTAGTACTTGCATTGATAACATTAGTTTAAATTTTTTTTTAAATATTTATTTATATTTACATTTTTAGCACTGGCAAACCATCGGAATTCAAAAGCATTTTTGTAGTCGTATTTAAACAATTACTTTAAAATTCATAAATTTATTTTTTTTAATTAACTATCTAATAAATTAGAGATTTTAAAATCTACCTACAGTAATAACGTTAAATTCCAAAAATAAAAACTGTCAATAAAAAATTGTTGTACATAATAATAATAATTATAACAGGTCGTGGAATACTGGACCTTAAAGAAATGTCTCAAAACAATTACGCACTCACTGTTTACCCGCCAGTGGTGTCAATTTCAAAAAAAGGACCAAGTCAAACAAAGACTGTCCAACATCTGGCCTGCTGCTGTGAATACAAAACATGCATTTCAATTACTGCTGCTCTCGAAATCGTAAGGGGATTTTGTCGTCATAAAGTACATATGTTTTTTCAAAATTTTGAATAAATTAACGATGACAGGAAGCTAAGGCAAAACTTAATCTATGTGATTTTATTTTGAAGGTAATTTGTGTGGTGGGCTTGATATGTTATCTGACGCTGTATCAGGAAAGCACGGAGCGAAATGCAAAAAATGAAAACATGCAATTAATCACAAATAGACTGTTTATAAGTAATGTCATATGGAATTTAATTAGGAAAATATTTTTTTCTAATTTTTTTTGTTTAGTTTAAAATTAAATTGAAACGTTGTCGTCCTTTAGGTTTTAAATTTGTATTTAATTTCAAATTTGATTGTGGTCAACTTGATTTTTTGGTTGTAATTATTAGTTGCTGTCTTATCTAATGGAATATTCTCTGGCTGTTTTTTACTTCTTGGAGCTCAATGTGTAAGGAAACGATAACTACATTAACTAATGAACGTGCATGCGAGTTGCGTTGGCATTATCTATGAATTGCTAATTATTAAGAAAAAATTATCAAATGATACAAAAAAATGTATGTAGCTGAAAAAATGGTAGTAAAAAAAGTAATTATTACAGTTTTGCGTTTTAAACTACACAGAAAAGTACTTGGCTGCTCGGGATGTGGCTGACAGTAGAAGCGATGACAATCGTTGGGTCAATTGCGGTTGGAATTGTGTATCGCGAAGAAATAATGGCGTTTATTTCTGTTTTAGGGAATCTCATTTTGGCCAATGCGTTTTTTGTCGTCATGGTGATAATTTTTATAACTGCAGTTGCACTGAGTATCTACCGTTTTATGTTTGTAATTCGTACCTGTAGACAATATGCAAAATCGTAAATCTGCAGGTACGGAATTAATTTAAGATTTTTAAAAGCGCGTAATACAAAACGAAAAATGGCTTTAAGCAGTCAAGAAAATTCAACTATGCGTAGGTGTGTAGAAAAATTATTTAAACACAATTACTTCCAATAAAAAATCTCAGATGATCTGTACGATTTCAAATTATTTAAAATTGCAATTAGAACTAAACTCTAATGATTGAGAGTTCTTAGTATCCCAGTATGCCTACTAACTGTAGGTGTGACGTTATTTATGAACGATCTCTGAAGCTATAAAGTACTATTTTATTTAACGAAAATCACTGTTTGTTATATGTAGTTTGTATAATGTACTACTAAATACTTGTATTGAATCATGACAGTTGCTAAAAGCAAATTATTTTGTTAAAAACTTGTAATTATTAATCTCAAATTGTTATTGTTTTCAAAAACGGGAAAGGAGAATAAATGTTACCGTATGTTATGTATGTGGTTAAACATGTGATTTTATTTTTAATTTTAAGCATAAGTTGCAAACCTATTAGCAACATATTCCATAAAATATTTTCGTTTCAAAAGGAGCTTCTAAAAAAAACTAGCATGGCTTAGATACGTAGTGAGCGTAATCAGTTACGGTCAATAAAATTTTTTTTCGAAAAAACAAAAATGAACTCATATTAGTTTTTAGTTTTATTTGTATTTTTTACTTTTAGCACAATTTTTGAAACGTTCGTATAAAAAACCATCTCAAAATATTTGTTATTAAAAAAAAGGAAATTGGAAACAAATTTTTTTCTAAACTTTTGACCAAACCAAAATTCTATAAAAATACAAATTATAGAATGTTTAATTGATTTTTCTTAAAATTTAAAACACATTATATTGGTTTTACATAATACATACAAAAGTTTAAAAAAATGTGCTTAAGATGTTTTTGAAAAAGTAAAAATATTAGGAATAACTAACCATTAACGGCCTTTTTTGTTTTTTCGAAAAAATGTTTTATCAACGCAACTCATTACGCAACTCATTTGGTTAAGGCATGCAACTCATTTTGTTTTGGACGCTCATTAAAAAAAAATGTACAGTAATTAGTGGGTATAAAATACAAATTAACCACACAATTAACTGCAAGATATTTATTGTTTGTATAATTATAATTATTGAATTTTATGTGAAGAATCAAAATGACCCATTCCTAATTTAAGCTAGAATCAAAATGAGCTATGTCATAGGAATAAAATCAGAAAATGTTCCGAAAATGTGGTTTCTAATTTAACGTGTACTGTTTCCTTCGTTAAATTCATTAGCTGATTAATTAATGTTGTGGTTTAAAAAGCGACAAATAAGGGGTAATAAAATTTTGAGATGAGTTGTAAAAATGCGAATTATTCCAACTAGTAATTTAATACTGTATGTAAAACTATATTTAAGGGTCGTCCACAAATGGTGTTACATAATTATAGATAAGGGTAATTGACCGCTACCTAACTCGTCAGCCTCTTTACTCTTTAGACAATAATAGAAATTTCTGAAAATGAAAAAAAAAACATTTTGTAGCTTAAATAAATTTTTGTTGTGCACACAATATGCGTATTAAATGAACAAGATGCAGCTTATGCAGTTAATGCTATCAATGCAGTGTGCATTTTATGATTTTAGCGATGCACAAGTTTTCAGTTGCACAAAAAAACCAGTCAAACTGCACAGTCAATAGTGTGTAAGTGTAAGATAATCCTGAAGGGTGAAGTCATGTCAAGTTTTGTTCTTTTCCAGGAATTTGGGGATTGTTTAGGAGTTCGCAATGATGACGTCATGAACAAATTTCTTATTTTATATTCTATTTCTATTTAATTACATAATGATGCATAACTTACGAAGCTGTTTTAATAGCTCCCATTCTAGGAATTGGAAGGTGGTTCAAATGTAACACGGTTTTAATAGATGAACGCATTTATTACAAATAAAAAGACGGAAAAAAGATTTAATTTAAATTTCTGCATTGTTTGCCACTGGCGTCAAGGTAAGTCGCTGTTGAAAAAAAACGTTTGTATGCTACAATAATTATTAATTAGCTTTAAAATTATTTTTGTATTTTTAGCATATGAATTATCTACAATACTTACACAAACTTTTTTTAGGTTGAAATATTTATCACAAGATTAGAGAAACGTGCAGTGAATACGCGACAAAATGACTCAAAATGACCCTCAATGTGAAAACAGATGGTCAGAGTCAGAGCTAAAATGGAAAGATGAGGTATGTAGCATTCCAGTAATGAAACGTGTAGATCAAGAACCAACGGCATCTCTTAATGAAGAGAACGAACTTATCGGCTGCTGGAAACCAAAAATGTGGACTTTATTCATTGGTATTTCTCAATTGGTAAAAATCTTTTCTTTATTTTGATTGCTTATAATTATAATTATCTCAGATTATTTTTATTAACCTGAGCTGATTCACTTAGCATTGATTTTAAACACCCTTTTTGTCGTCAAATTTTATGGTTTTGATTTAAAAATCTAATTAAATCTGTACTAAAAACTAGAAACTAATCCTTTTTTTTAACAGTTTGTATGTACTATTGGATTAGCAGTGGTATTTATGTTTGGTAAAGACAAATTAGGGGAATGGCTTATGCTCTACTTTGAAAGCGATGACAACCAAGGATTTTTTAAAGGGATGGTTACATTTCTTAGTAAGTATATTTATTGTTGTTTATTTTTATTTTTAATAATACAAAACATACAATATAAGTGACCCAAGTAACATTGTTTTTTAAATTTTAAAGGACAGAGCACAGTAAGTGTGGGAAATCGCACCCCTGTTAGATTTTTCTAGAAATTAAGTATAATTTATGCAGAGAATTTTAAGCTTAACAACTTTTCTAAAGACACTTTTCTTAAATTTTAAAAATTGACCTCTGAATTTCGGGTCAAAGGTCAAATGTAAAATTGCGTTTTACTATAAAAAAATAAAAGAATGCGATGTAGAATTTGCTGCTGATTAACGTGATTGTATTTGTTTTGGAAAAAATCTCACTTTTGACCTTAGTATAGGTCAAAGGTCAAAAATTATAATTATTGCCTATTTCTGTAAGTTACTTTTAGTGATGCAGAATTTGCTGCTGATTATCGTGGTAATTTTATTTTTAGCAAAAAAATAATTTTTGACCCTATTGTAGGGTCAAAACTAGAAATTACCCACAAAAGGGGCCAAAAATTAGTTTTTTGACTGAATTAGGACCACGAAGTTAACCAGCAGCAAATTCTACACAAGAATTGTGAATTTTATATTTATAAATTGTGGTTTAATGTTTGACCTTCGACCCGACATTTAGAGGTCGAGTTCTAATATTTAAGCAAAGTGTTTTTAGGAAAGTTGTTAGGCTTAAAATTCTCTACATTATACTTGATTTTTGAAAAAATATAACTGGGGTCTAATTTCCCACACTAACTGTGCCATGCGTTTTAAAAACTAATGTTATCCTTATTTTTTTGCTAATTTTAATTTATTTTTTAAATAATAGTTGTTTTGTTTTCGAATGGAATATTCTGGGGATTCCTACTCTATCTTGGAACTAAATATGTACGTAAAATATTTTTTACATTTTTAACGTGCACAAGTTATTAAGATTATGTGATTGGTTTTTTAGGGGTTTTATCTTAATTTTTGATTAATTTAATATCGGTAAATTAAAAAAGTCTTTTTAAATTCTTAAAATTTGGTATAATTTTGCTGTTGGTTTGTTGCAGGAAAGTGTTTACATACTTACCATTTGGCTGATTGCAGAATTTTTGGCACTTACAGTGACTGGAGTTGCCTTCATCCTAGCTTTGCGTGCATATATTTCGTATATTGAGACTATTTTTGTTCCCCCGTCTACGGTTTTGCCAATCACGTGTGTTCTATTAGTTGGACATTTACTAGGACAAGTTCGACTTTGGCTTGTTTTTCTCTTCGTTCAACAGTGTGAGTCCCATTTAGCTCTTGAACGAGACGTGGCATCAGAAATTTGACTTGTAGAATTTGGAACGAAACCTTTATGAATAAATTATAATAATAATTTGGATAGTAACTGTTGGTTATCCATCAAGTTAAATGTGTTTTTTTATTTTTACTGGCAAGCATAACTTGCAAACCCATCTGCAATAATTTATGTTATGAATTTTGTTTCAAAAAAAGCGTTCAAAAAACTTTCAATAGCTAAACAATATGATAAGCGTGATAAGTTACGGTCCATGAAATATTTTTTTAAACACAAAAAAGGCCTCAAAATGGTTATTAAATGCTGAGCTTAAGCATCTATTTCAATGGTAATGTCCGTCCGTCCGTTGGCAGTGCACTTCAGACACAGACCACAGTTTAAAACGGATTTGCTTTAAACTTCTTTTAAACGATCACAAATGCGACTGAGCAGGTGTGCTTTGTTTTTTAGTTGTAGTCAGGCTAACAAGTTGTCTACATTTTACTGAAAATAGACCTTTGTCAAAATTGCCTCAAATAAAGAACATAAAAACGGGTAAACTTAATGGAACTTATTCACAGAAGTTTCATACATTACTTTTTTAGTGGTATTTTTAAATTGTTTTTGAATTCGATAAATTATTATTTTTGAACAAACTAATGAATACCTAATTTTAAAATCTATCTAAAGTTAAATTTTGCTTTTGGTTTGAATATTTAGTTGCTGTCTTATCTCATAGAATATTATCGGGTTGCTTCCTATGTCTTGGAGCTTAAGGTGTGAGAAAACGATGATTACATAACAAAGAAGCTTGTATTAGTTGCGTTACTAATAAATTGCTAATTATAAAAAAAATATGTCATCAAATAATAGGAAACAATGTAACCTTAAAAACGATAGTAAGTGTAAATATTACATTTTTGCAATTTTACTTACACAGAAAAGTGCATGGTTACTAGTGATGTGGTTAATATGTAGTAGAAGCTTTGACAATCATTGCGTCATTTGCGGTTGGAATTGTGTATCGCGAAGAAATAATGGCGTTTATTTCTGTTTAAGGGAGTCTCATTTAATCATTTTGACTAGTACGATTTCTATCGTCTTGATAATAATTTTTATAACTGCAGCTGTACTGAGTCTCTACAGATTTCTTTTTGTAATTCGCACCTGTCGACAATATGCAAAATCGTAAATATGCGGGTAGGGAATTTATTCAAGATTTTTGAAAGCGCCTAAAATGGCTTAAGGGCAAGAAGAAACTATGTGTAGGTATGTAGAAAAATTAATTCAAATACAGTTACTCTCAAAGCTGCTATTGAATTTCGGTTTTAGGAATTGTTATTTCATGTACAGAAATCGACAAAAACTGTCAATTTAAATCCGACCAATAATAGAAAAAAATTTCTTAAGCATTTATCCTTGTTTGCGGTTTTTTTTTAAAAATAATTCCATAGATCCTATTATCTCATACAAAATGTAAGTGAACCTTGGAAATTTGGAAATCAATTAGGAAACTTGTAATTATTTCTGTACAGTTAGATTAGATCGGAGTGGCCACATGATTTAAGAGTCTCAAAACCACTAAAATAATTAATTGTCGTGACAAGGAATGATAGAAAACCAGGAAACTATTTTTTTTAGGAAATTTGATTATAGATTACATAACCAATTTATATTATTAGTTATTTACCACCTTGCAAAATCTGCTATGATAAAATTATATATGCATTATAGATAGCTTATGGTTAATGTACATTTCTTTTTAGTTTTAGCAAGAATTAAAATCAGTTATAGGTATGTAAAAAAACTTTAAAGTGAAAATAAATTTGTAGAAGTGGTTACAGGAAGGAAAAAAAATTAATAATTATCAAGTTTAAATAGTCCAGATTAGTGATTTTAACTTCACATTTAATTCCACGCTCAAACGAACCAGTTGTTTACTTAAGAAACAAATCACGAATTATAAATTCAAAAATAAAAAAAAAAATTTCAAAAGAAAATGTATCTCATTAAATATTTCGCTCTCTTCGCCCTCTTCGCGTTGTTGATTATCAAAATCGAAGCTTCGTCTGTGGCAGACGATGAAGAAAATGACAGCGATGAGGATCTCGAAGTTACTACAAAATCTCCTTCTCGGTTTCGTGGGTTTTTTAGTTGGTTCAAACAACGTGTCCCCGCATCCTTCAACTCGGCCAGGTACTTTTGAAATTAAATCCAAATTATGTCATACATCACCCTTGTAATTTTAAGCATTATAAATCAAGACTACTTTTCTATTTTTTATTCTATAGAAATAAATTCTCAAAGGGGTGGTCATACCTGAAGAACAAGGCGAGAAATGGCTTGTCTTTGGCGCGAAACGGATTTAAGAAGCTGCGTAACACATTTAGAGGAAATGAGCAAGACTAATAAATATATTTCGTTTACAATTTAAACTTTCATTTACGATGATTATGTGAATTAGTAATACAAATTGTAAGGAATTAAAAACCAAAAATTAAATAAAATTAAATTCGTTTGTAATTCAATTCTTGCAGCATTATTTGTGTGTAACTAATGACCACGTAGTGGCTAATTTATTAATTATTAAACATATTTCAAATTAAAATGTTAAAATGGTACATGTTTTTCCATTGTACATTACGACTTGTATTTAATCAATTTATTATTTTGTGGTTTTTAATTTAACGTGTACTCTTCTTTTGAAAGATTCATGGGCTGATTAAAGTTGTGGTTTAAATAGCAATAATACAGGTCTAATAAATGTTCTCAGTTTAGTTATAAAAATTCAAACAATTCACACTGAAATAAATGCTTTTACAGATTCAAATCAAACTTACTTTATTTTTAAATTAAATAATGTTAATAACCATATCGACGGTGAAGTATCAAATTGGTTAACTTCCACGTTTTGCTAAAAGCAAATCGGATTCCTTCCACTTTTTATTAAAAGCAAAACGGTTTCTTTCCATTTTCAGCTGCGGACAGCATTTGTATAGGCATAGCCACACTAGGAACAAACCGGCAACCGGTTTTATTGGGATGATGCACAAATGACGTCATAGAAATTAGGGGTTGTCCACAAATGATGTCAAGGATCGTTGCAAAAATGGAAGGAGTGATCCATAAATGACGTCAAGGACTGTTGCAAAAATTAATGGGGTCGTCCATGAATGACATCAAGGACTGTTGCAAAATTTGAAGGGGTCGTTCATAAATGACGTCAAGGACTGTTAAAAATTTGAAGGGGTCGTTCATAAATGACGTCAAGGACTGTTAAAAATTTGAAGGGGTCGTTCATAAATGACGTCAAGGACTGTTAAAAATTTGAAGGGGTCGTTCATAAATGACGTCAAGGACTGTTAAAAATTTGAAGGGGTCGTTCATAAATGACGTCAAGGACTGTTAAAAATTTGAAGGGGTCGTTCATACATGACGTCAAGGACTGTTGAAAGATTTGAAGGGGTCGTTCATAAATGACGTCCATGGTGATACCAAATATTAAAATGGTCGTCAATGGACCTCAGTTAGGCACAGCCCCTTCGATGTTTAGAACGAACATAGACGTCATTTATGAACGACCCCTTCAAATTTTTAACAGTCCTTGACGTCATTTATGGACGACCCCATTAATTTTTGCAACAGTCCTTGACCTCATTTATAGATCACTCCTTCAATTTTTGCAACGATCCTTGAAATCATTTGTGGACAACCCCTAATTTCTATGACGTCATTTGTGCATCATCCCAATAAAACCGGTTTGTTCCTAGTGTGGCTATGCCTGTACAAATGCTGTCCGCAGCTGAAAATGGAAGGAAACCGTTTTGCTTTAAACAAAAAGTGGAAGGAATCCGATTTGCTTTTACCAAAACGTGGAAGTTAACCAATTTGATACTTCACCGTCGATATGTAAAATACTATTTGATGGTCGTCCATGCAATGTACATTTTATATTTTAAGGAAGCACAAGTTTCCGACTAAACAAAAACCAGTCAAACTGCACAGTCAACAGAATGGGTTCAGTCTTTACTGTATCCTGAAAGGTGCAGGCAAGTCAAGTTCAGTTCTTTTCCAGGAACTTGGGATTGTTTAGGAGTAAGCAATAATGACGTCGTGAAATAATTTCATACTTAACACCCCTTTCTCATATACCTAACGATTCATGACTCAAAATGCTTATGTGAAAGCTCTCATTCTAGGAATTGAAAAGTCGTTACAATTGTAGTATGGCCGAAAAATGAGAAAGCTATTAGTATTAGTGAGAATACGTAGAGATTTAATTCATATTTTTACATCGTTTTCAACTGACATCAAGATGAGTCGAGCGGCCTTAAAAAAAAACTAATTTGTTTTTGCCAAAACATTAGTTTCCAAAATATTTTTGTATTTACTATACCGATTACCGATATTGCATACAAAAATATTATTTTTTGAATTTAAGATAGCTATCATAATAGTAGAAAAAATCGTGGAGTAAATAAGGGACACAATGACTCAAAATTATCAACAGTTTGAAAACCGACTGTCGGAGCCAGAGCCAAATTGGAAAGAAAAGGCATGTATCATTCCAATAATAAAAGGTGTAGATCAAGAACCAACTGCATCTCCTAATGAAGAAAACAAACTCATCGGCTGCTGGAAACCAAAAATGTGGACTTTAATCATTGGTATTTCTCAATTGGTGAGAATCGTTTTCTTTATTTGAATTATTTATATCCCAAACTGTTTTTATTATTCATCTTCTAATTTAAGAATCTAATTAAATTTGTACTAAACACCAGACACGAATTGTAATTATTCCTTATAGTTTCTATGTACTATTGGATTAGCAACGGTATTTCGGTTCGGCCAAGACGAACTAAGCGAATGGCTCATGCTTTACTTTGGTGGCGATGACAACGACAACCATGACTTTTTTAAATGGATTGTAACATTTTTAAGTAATTAGGTCAAATGTATTTTTTTTTAATTTGTAAATAATTACTAACAAGGAAGGGTCAACACATGTGCGCCGACTTTTAACTTAAGTTTGTGCGCGTTATAAAATTATCGTAAAAACCATTTTTCAGAGGCCTTTATATTAGCCTCATTTTTTGAAAAAAATTAAAATTTTCGAATTTTCAAAAACTGAGAAATAACTTTTTAGGCAATGTGTCAGAGATCACAAAACTTCAAATTTTTTGAAAATCGGATGGAAATTGTAGGAGCTACTGGGTTGCAAAAAACCAAAAATTCAATTTTTTAAAACTTTGGCGGGCTACTGTGGGCGAATTTTGGACCTGTGAAAAAAATGGTTTAGCACACGTTTACTAGTTGCCATAGACACGTATAACGCGCACCAACTTAAGTTAAAAGTCGGCGCACATGTGTTGACCCTTCCTTGTAAGATCAAATTTACGTAATAACAGTAATTACTTTATTTAATATTTAATTTAGTAATTACAGTGCTACCCTAATTATGTTGCTAATTTTAAGTTGTTTTAAATTATAGTTGTTTTGTTTTTGAATGGAATCTTCTGGGGATTCCTTCTCTATCTTGGAGCTGAATTCGTACGTAAAAATAGCTTTTACATTGAAAACGTGCACAAATTAATAAAATCATGTGATATATTTTTAGTGGCTTTTTTCCTAATTGTTGATTAATTCAAAATTAAAAATTTATGTTAAAATTTTAAAAATTGGTTATAATGTTTGTTGTTGGTTTGTTGCAGGAAAGTGTTTGTTTACTCGACATTTGGCTGATTGCAGAAATTTTGGCACTTACAGTGACTGGACTGGCTTCTATCCTAGCCATGCATGCATATATTTGGGGCTTAGAGATTCGTTTTTTTCCCCCGTCAATGGTTTTTCCTATCACGTGTACTTTAGTAAGTGGACATTTACTGGGACAAGGTCGAATCAGGCTTGTTTTGCGCTTTGTTGAACAGTGTGAGTATAATTCAACTTTTGAGCAATACTGTGACCTGAAGAATTCGGAACGATACCCATATTAATAAATGCCATCATTTCCCCCGTGAACCCACTAACTGTATGTATGACGTTAATTATGGACGATCTCCAAAGCTCAAAAATAATTACTGTTTTATTCAACGAAAATCACTGTTTGTGAAAAATAGTTGTTAAACAGCTTTTAATCATTAATTTTAAATGTTTATTGTTTACAAAAAGTTAAATAAGAATAAAGGTTACCATATGTTATCTATGTAATTAGATAAGTGATTTTTTTGAACAAATTTTTAATTCTATAGCACTCACTCACGAGGGAATGGTCACAGCCTGGCGTCGCCAAACCACCCAATAAATTTTTGTTCTGAAAAGAGCATGTAAAAAAAATCGGAGTAGCGTCAATTATATTTCAGAATGGGCCCTTTGATTTGCTTCAGGAATTTTTGAAGACGTAAATTTGCCAATGTTAATCAAATTGACGCCATATTTAAATGTATTTATAAGTTTTCATTTGTGTCTGCAGGCTACATTTCTCAACTGATTTTGAAAACATTTGAAGCTTTGTGATCGTAGGCTTCGTAGGTAGTGGTAATGGTAATGGGATCGTCCGTAAATGACGTTGGTAGGGCCCATGAGTCTACTTAGGTATTGATTTCTACCCGTGGTAAATATAGTCATTTAAACAACAAGGGGCGTTTTAAGGTCCAAAAATATTATGATTTTGATGACGTCATTTGTGGACGACCACAAACTATTTTAGTGGCGGAAGTCCCTTTGCAGTAGGTTTCTCCTTCTTTAATAGCGTTAATGGCTATTTTTGAAGTTCTTCGCGAAATAAAAAAAAATTAAATTTTCTTATGGGAATTAACATGTAAAATAAAATTGAACTCGTTTTGTCGTTTTGAGGCAAATGACCTATGACCTTGATACAGTTGACCTGAGACAAAAATGATTAAAGGTGCGTTTGCTTGCCACTATAGGTCTATCTGACGCATATGATCTTACGTTGAAAGTCGGCGCCCATGTCGCGACATTTCCTTGTAAGTTTTTTTTTTGACGCTCATTTTGAAAAAAAATATCACATGGTCAAATTTGCTAATGGTTTGGCGGGTTATGCTCGCTAAAACTACGTCATATTAAAATAAGCTAGTGTCATGCCCTAATAACGCATGCATAAAAAATTGCAGGTAAATAATATATTCTGGTTTAAGAGCATGTAGCATACGTTAAGAGTAAGAGTTGTTCATCAATGATGCAATAGGTATTAAAAGTAGCTTTGTTATTATGGTATTGATGATATAACATAATAAGGATAGCAATCCTTGCAAACGTTAAGCTAATAGATGATATGATATGATAGCTGATCGATGCAATGTGCATTTTATGATTTTAAGGATAAAGATGCACATGTTTTCCGTTGAACAAGAAACCGGTTAAGCTGCACAGTCAACAGTCTATGAGTCTGTTCTATACTGTATTCTAAAGGATCAACGCAAGTCATGTTTAGTTCTTTTCCAGGAATTTGGGGATATTTTACGAGTTATAGAATAATGACCTGATGGACAAATTTCTTATTCAACATCCCTTTTCTATTCACATAATAATTCATGACTCATAATTTAATGTCTTATTTAAAATAAATACGTATTCTTGGAATTGGAAGGTGGCTACTAGTGTAGCATAGTCTAAAATTGACAAAAAAAGGGTATCCAGAAAAAGAAGTAGAGAAGATTTATTTAAGATTTCGCATCGTTCGCAACTGACGTCAAGGTGAGTCCAGCTGCCGTTGAAAAAAACGTTTTTTTGCCACAACATTGGTTTCCATTTTTTTTTGTATTTACCATATCAATTATCTATATTACGTACAAAAGTAATATTTTTTGAATTTAAAATATTTATTAAATGAGCTTAAAAAACGCGCAGTAAATAAGGGACCGACAAAATGACTCAAAATTTCCCTCAGTTCAAAAACACACTGTCGGAGCCAGAGCTCAATTCGATACCAGGGGTATACAGCATTCAAAAAATGGAAAGTGAGGGTCCAGAGCTATCAAGGGCTATGATTGAAGAAAACGAACTTATCTGCTGCTGGAAACCAAAAATTTGGAGTTTAGTCATTGGTATTTCTCAATTGGTGAAAATATTTTCTTTATTTGAATTAATTATATTTTAATTTTTTTTTACTTTTAATATTTTAATTTATGAATCTAATTAAATCGGTACAAAACACGAAACACTAATTGGTATTTTGTTTTCAGATTTTATGTATTATTGGATTAGCAACGGTATTTCTGTTTGGTCAAGACGAATTAAGCGAATGGCTCTTGCTCTACTTTGAAGGCGATGATAACCGAGAATTTTTTAAATGGATTGTTACATTTTTAAGTAATTAAATGAAATGTATTTTTTTTTAATTTTTAATGATCACGCACATAAATTGTAGGTGATCCTAGTAATGATATTATTATATTTTTAATTTAGGAATTACAAAGCTATCCAAATTATTTTTTTAATTTTAAATTATGTATTAAATAATAGTTGGTTTGTTTTCGAATGGAATATTCTGGGGATTCTTTCTCTATCTTGGAGCCAGATATGTACGTAAAAATATTGTTTACATTAAAAACGCGTGCACAAAAAATATTTGTGATTGGTTTTTCAGGAGCTTTTTCTCTAATTGTTGATTAATTTAAAATTTCGAAATTAAAAATATGTTTTAAAATTTGCTATATTTTTTGTGTTGGTCGGTTGCAGGAAAGTGTTTGTTTACTCACCATTTGGCTGATTGCAGAATTTTTGGTACTTATAGTGACTGGAGTTGCCTCTATCCTAGTTTTGCGTGCATACGTTTCGGATATTGAGATTCCTTTTGTTCCCTCGTCTACGGTTTTTCCTATCATGTGTCTTCTAATAATTGGACATTCACTGGGACAATTTCGAGTCTGGCTTGTTTTCCTTTTCATTCAACAGTGTGAGTCCAATTCGTCTCTTAAACAAGACGCTGCGTCAGAATTGGAACCTGTAGAAATTGGAACTAAGCTCTAATGAATGAAGGTCATTATGACTCTAGTATACCTGCTAACTTAAATTATGTGTGACGTTATTATTGGACGATCTCTGATCTGATGCTCTCTGATATTTTTTATGACATCATTTATGGATGAAGTTTTATTTAAAAATGAACCAGGAGTCACATTGGTTTGAAATTTCGTTTTAATATGTAATTATTTATATTATTGTATATTTAAATTTTTAGTACTGACAAACTATCGAAATTCAGAATTATTTAACTAACTAATGAGTTAACAATTTTAAAATCTACCTACAGTAATTTCGTTAAGACTGGTAGAATACTGGACCTGAAAAAATGTCTCAAACCAATATCGCATAACTAATATTATTTAAAATTAAAAAGGAATTTGTTATCGTCTGCAGTTTGGCTTTTGTGAATTTACTACTCATTTTAGTCCAAACTACATGATAGTTCATTGTTATATATTTAATTTTAATTGTATTTTTTTCCAACTATCTGTTTAATTTCTTGTGGCATTAATTGTATGTGGTAATGTGGTTATTGACCACCTAATGACCAATTGATTTTTTACTTATTAAAATTTAGGTTCAGAATATTAAATGTAAGTTGCTTTTTTAAAATTTATTTTACTACACGTATTTACCTTTATTATTTTTGGTTTCTAATTTTTAAATAAACGGGTACTTTTCCTATCCTAAATACTGGACTACTCTAAGTTGTGGTTGCAAAAGCGAGAAATAAGGCATTGTATAGAAACTTTCAGTTGAGTTGTAATAAAGAAAAAAATTATTTACACCGCAAATAAAATTATCTAATTTCATGGATTTCAATTAAACTAAATTTATTTCAAATTATATCGTCTTTAATACCATGTAATATTAAACTATAACGTAATGTAAAAAAATTCTAGAAAGAAAAACAAAGTATTCCTAATGCATTTTAAAATGCCCATTATAGGCGTACTTAACGAATAAGGTGCACGCAATGTTATCGATTCATTGTGCATTGTATAACCTTATAGGGATGCACACGTTTTGGGTTGAATAAAGAACGAGTCCAACAGCAGTGTGGCACAGTCAGCAGTGCACTGTGGGTCTAGTCTATAATTACTGCATTCTAGAGAGTGAAGTGAAGGGAAGTCAAGTTCAGTTCTTTCCTAGGAATTTGGCATTGTTTAGGAAACAGCAGTAATGACGTCATAGACACATATCTTATTCACATCTCTTTCTTTTTTACATGATGATTCATGACTCAATTTAATGCTCTCATTCTAGGAATTGGAAGGTGGCTAAAAATGTAGCATGGTCAAAAATGAGAAGGCAAGTGGTATAAAAAAATTAAGGAAGATTTAATTTAGGTTTTTGCATCGTTCGCAACTGACGTCAAGATGAGTCGAGCCGCCGTTAAAAGTTGAAATAAAAACAATTTTTTCTTGCCACAACATTAGTTTTTAACTTTTTTTTGTATTTACTATATTATTTACCTAAATTGCATACAGAAATATAATTTTCTGGATTTAAAAAAATTGTAATCACAGGACTAGAAAAAAACAAAAAGTAAATAAGGGGCAGAATGACTCAAAATTATTCCCAGTTTCAAAACACACTGTCGGAGCAAGAGCCAAATTGGAAAGAAAAGGCATGTATCATTCCAATAATAAAAGGTGTAGATCAAGAATTATTGGTATCAGTGAATGAAAAAAACGAACTTATTGGCTGCTGGGATATCAAAAATTGGACTTTATTCATAGGAATCTCTCAATTAGTAAGAATATTTAATTACCTTAAGTTGTTTGTATCCAAAACTTTATTATTAATCTTTTAATTTTTAAATCTAATATTAAATTGTACAAAACAACAGAAACTAATTGGTATTTTTTCCAGATTGCATGTACTACTGGATTAGCAACGATACTTCTGTTCGGCCGAGACGAATTAACCGATTTGCTTATGCTTTACTTTGACTATGAAGGCAATGACAAACGAGACTTTTTTAGATGGATTGTTACATTTCTAAGTAATTACCTCAAATATTTTTTTTTCATTCTTAAATTATTACCCCAAGATGAAATATATGTCATAACAGTAATCGTTTTATTTTATTTTTAATTTAGTAATTAAAATGCCATCCTAACAATTTTGCTAATATTAAATTATGTATTAAATGATAATTAGTTTCTTCGTTTTCGTATGGAATATTCTGGGGATTTCTTCTCTATCTTGGAGCGAAATATGTACGTGCGAATATTTTTTACATTCAAAACGTGCACATCTTATTGAAATTCTAAAATTTGTTTTTTAGGGAGTTTGATCCCCACTGTTGTTTCATTTGACATTTTAAAATTAAAATGGCTTTTTAAATTCTTAAAATTTAATTGTTGGTCTGTTGCAGGAAAGTGTTTGCGTACTCAAAATTTGGCTGATTGCAGAATTTTTGGCACTGATAGTGACTGGCGTTTCCTCTCTTCTAGCTGTGCGTGCATATATTTGGGATATTGAAATTCCTTTTTTTCCCCCGTCAACGATTTTTCCTATGACGAGTATTCTAATTATCGGACATTTACTAGGGGTAGGTCGATTCTTTCTTGTTTCCCTCGCCGTTCTGCAGGGTCATTCTAATTCATCTTTTGAAGCTAAGGACAAGTCGTCCTGTCTAAACTGTGACTTGTAGAATTTAAAACGAAACCCTGGGGAATAAATGTCAGCATGACCCCCGTATACCCACTAGCTGTATGTGTGACGTTATAAATGGACGATCTCATAATTTAAAATCACTCTTTTATTCAACGGAAATTACTGTTTGGTAATCATAGTTTGTATAATTTTCTACTAAATACGTGCATTAAATAACTGAATTATTGTAGTTGCTTTGATGCAAATTATTTTAACTGGATATTTTGTTAAAATCTTTTATTTACACTTTTATTACTTTTATTAATTGGTAAAGTTTTAAAAAGTAGAATAAGAATAAATGTTACAATAATTAGGTAGCTAGTTAAACAGCTTTTTCTTGATATTACTCACAAGCATATTTCGCAAAAGCATTAGCACTATTTTGCATGAGATAATTTGTTGCAAAAAGAGCCTAAAACAAACTTAAAATGGCTTAAATAACAACATAAGAAGTGTAATGAGTTTAATAGTTTTTAATTTTTAATGTTTTCAAAAAACACCTTAAGCACAATTTTATAAAAATTGTGTATTAAAAACCATTGTTTAAAATTTTAAATTCATAATACAATTTAAATAATTCATTTGTCAGTCGTACCCTGACCATTCGTACCATGGTTCCAGTCGTACCTTGACTATTCGTGCCCTAGTCTGGGCAGCAGTATTGGCGCTACGAATTTTTTGAATTTACAAATTAAACATTAAACATGGGGTAATAGAAGAATTATACCTACTTGAACGTACCAGCCGGATGTCAGTTTTCGTTCAAATTCCAAAAATTAGTACTTGTTACGTAGAGAAAAAAGAAATCTTTATGAAACTGTTACGAACATTTTTTTAAAACAAAAATTATGGTTGTGAAAGGATTTCAAAAATCTAGAATATTGTAAAATCATTTCTAGGTAGCACTGAATATAAGGAATATATCTGCTTCTAATTTTAGTATGATTCAAAATATGCTATGTCAAAATACTCTACGTAGAGCGGTGTATGCATTAGGATTAGCAGCGGTGTTTCTGTTCGGCCAAGACGAATTAAGCGAATGGCTCATGCTTCACTTTGAAGGCAATGACAACCCAGACTTTTATAAATGGATTGTTACATTTTTAAGTAATTAAAGCAAATGTAGTTTTCTTTTCATTTTCAAATAATCGGGAACCTAGAATATTATTAGTGTTGTGATCAGAGTAATTTTTTTTACTAATTTTAAAATTATATTTTAATTACTTGTTGTAATGTTTTCGACTGGAATATTCTGGGGCTTTCTTCTCTATCTTGGAGCTAAATCTGTAAGTGCAAACATTTTTACATTGGGAACGTGCACAAACTATGTTCTTTTAATTTCCAAAAAGTTCTACCCAGACATTGCATGACGTTATTTGTGATGGCATCCTATATATGAATTAACATAATTAAGCTTACCATTTAATCAATTACAAACTTCTGTTAATCCTTATGTCTTGCTATTCGAGATAAAATTTTAAAAAATGTTTTTTCAAGAGTTTATTCTAATTGTTGATTAATTTTAAATTTAAAAAGTTTTTTTAAGAATATTTTTTTGTTGGTCTGTTGCACAAAAGTGTTTTTTTACTCAAAATTTGGCTGATTGCAGAATTTTTGGCACTAATTGTGACTGGAGTTGCCTCTTACCTTGCTATGCGTGCATATTTTTCGGGATTTGAGATCTGTTTTTCCCCTTTGTCTACGTTTTTTCGTATTATGTGTATTCTAATAATTGGGCATTTACTAGGGGCACGGTCGAATAAGGCTTGTTTTCCGCTTCTTACGACATTGTGAGTTTAATTATTCACTTGAACAAGAAGCCGTGTCAGAACTGGGACCTGTCGAATTTGGAACGAAATCCTAATGAATAAATGTTATCATTACACCCGTATACCTACCAAATGTATGTGCGACGTTATTCGTGGACTATCTCTAAATCTCAAAAGTACCTATTTATTCAACGAAAATCACTTTTTGTTATAGTTTGTATAAGGTACAACTAAATTTTAGAATATGTATAACTATGGTTTTGCTACCTACTAACAATAGTATGCTATGAAACGAGGGTCAAACCAGTGACTTTTATCTGACCGGTTCAACCCCCGAGTTCTGCACGCTCCTACCCCAAAATCCTAAATTAAATTTTTGTTGAATCTAGAAATATTAAATAAATAAATTTTATTTTTATATTTTGAAATTCCTAACCTATGCATTCATACTTTATTTACATATATACATGACGGAGCAGATAGTAGAGTTATGTTTTGGGGGCGTCCACCAAGTTACAATTAGAAGTAACTACTCCCGTGGGGGATGGCAGGGATGAAACGATGCTCGAAGAGCCAATGCCTACCTATGTTTGTGAGATATGAAAATTTTCAATGTTTACATTTGAGCTCTGATCTAAATAGAATTATTTTGCATGGATTAAATTTTAATAGATGAGTAGTTATAGACTTAGTTATAAGATTTATTTTTAGCGGATAAGTGGCTCAGAGGTAAGATCGGTTGAAGCGCAATCACTCCATCGTCCCCACCTCATGAGCTCAAGAGGACTGGGCAAAAAGGAGATGTGATAGATTGCATCCAGAGTTCCAGTCGAAAGTGCAATCCATCTCCCTCCCCCTCTTCGGCCCAGCGTGTCCTGTCCATCCTCAATTTTGAATTGGAATACTGATAATGTAAATTTTATTTTATGTTGAGTGCCAATTATAAGTAGTGAAATGTTCTTTTGGAATAGCAAAAAGTTAAGGAGGGACGACAGCGATAGGGTCTCAGTCGTTCCAAACTTGAGTTCTAAATTTGACTGAGACTGGTGAAATGGTCGAGGAAACCGCTGAAATCAGTTAGCCATTGATGTGGTCAGGGCCCGCTTCCATCCCGACTCCCGATGCTGTCATCCTCTCCTTTTGTATTTTGCCTAATTGAATTTTGAATTTAAACTAATGAAGTGTTGACCTGATGCTGTGTTTGGAATAATTTTAATTTTAATTTTTAAGAAGTTAAGATCGAATTGTTGTGCCAATAATTTCTAATTAGGGCAACAGTTCGGGGTAGAACGATTCCCTTTATCACGAAGACCATAAAACAATGCGGGTAGGAGGAGCAGTCAATGTCTTGAGCAACATAATAAGCAACACGACCGACAAAGTCAGAGCATCGCTTCCCCATAAGCCTTTATATTTTTAAAAGTATTTTGTTGGAAATTTCTTTTGAATTACTCAATTAGAATAATATGCAGATGTACATTGTTTGAGTTCAAAAGAACTCCTGAGACTACATTTGGTCTACTAAAGTAGAAGGAATATGAACCTGCAGAATGCATATGCCAATACTTAATTAGAAATGAAAATCGTATATCTAAATATTATTATATTGAATACTGATTTAACTTTTACGAATAAGAATATGAGAATTGATTCGAATAGTTGCCCATAAAATTATGGTACACAACATCGGAGATCAGTATAATTTAAAAGTTTTACGGATAAATATTTATCGAATATTAATTTGAACAGATACTAAATCGAAAAAGGAAAATCTAAATGTAAAATGATACCGTGAGAATGATTTTAAAGTTTTCCTCTGCCAGAAGTGCAGGGACTAAAAGTTTACTGTTACTTTGAATTATTATTTTTGTTTTGTTTTTTATGTTATAATTTCGTCCACAAAATTTACAATCAATTATAATTTACAATTTCTTTACGGATACCAAGGATTAGGATTTACAAGCCAATTGGTTTCGAAGGTTGAGTCCAGGTAAGATTCACAAATTATTATATATATCATCTATTATTTTACAATTTTTGTTTTGGTTATTCTTGGAGACCTCGAATTACTATTTTGATTCAATTAAAACAAATATTGAAGACGGGAAGCACGACAATGGACACTAGGAAAATTATAAAACACATTAATAATAAAGTTATATGACACTGGAAACTAAAACTTTTTTTTTTATATTTTACAGGTGCTTTCTTACACCAGCAGGACTCACAGAGAATCATTTGGCTCCCCTGATCCCCCTGCAAAACCTTTAATCTTTTAGGAGTCTCCATTATGGTCTTTCCCGAATTCGAGAATTTAATTCCGGAGATGAAAATATAATATGTTAACGCGACGAGTATTTTTCTGTTACTCCTAAAGGCAGTGCTCCTTCCTCTCCTTCCCTGAGATGCGTGGCGTGGTACTCCTATGGAATGTATTGCTCCAAATGTAGCTTACGTTGTGTTGATAGTTCCGCACGTTGCTCCCAGTTTAGAATGAGAAGGATGCGCTAAGGTGAATGGCTTAAAGCTATTTTGTCTGATCCTGTCTTCTTCTTCTGGCTAGAGATGGCTTTGGCTACTCTCCGGCTGAAGAAAGAATTGAGGACAAAGGAAAGTGGCATTTTTATTCCCCTTTTAGAATCCCCCTGCAGTAGGAGTGTCCCCACGACTGGCGGCTTTAAGAAAAGGAGGAAGGAAAATGGCACGCACGCAATTATGTCATACCTAATTGAAATGATAATAAAAATTTGATGTTTTGAATTTTCAGATTATTCGGAACGTTTTGGAAATAAAATTATTTTGTGTAATAAAGAGGATTTTGAAATCTTGACAAATGAAAATAATTTGATTTTAAATTGCTTCATTTTACTCAGAAAAATTCATTACTGCATAAGCTTCATACTGGTATGAAAAATTTTAGAATAAAAATAATTTGAATTTCAGAGGTACTAGTAAATTTCATGAAGAGATACTAACCCCAAGAGGGGAAATAATTCATAAAGGATTACAGATTATATCTAAGTATTTAGAATTGGAAAACTTGTAATATGTAAAATAATATAAATGAAAACGAAGACAAATAAAAGCATATAATTCATATTCATACGGAGGCCTATCTTGAGGAGACGCGTACAATTCGTACCCATTAATTTCCCTAAATCATTAAGATAGGCCCTCCAACAGATACCATCGCATATTCGGTATTACATGTGAGGATACCATACTGTTATATTACATATTAATTATAATTTTAGTTTATTAGGTGTGTATAATTATGTTTTTAGATTTTTAAGGTTTTTATTTTCAATTTTTAAGTTTTTACGAAGAAAATGTGATTTTATATTTTTAACGTAGATCTTGGGAAGGAGAGACAACTTTCAAGTATTTTTAATTTTAATTATTCACAATATAAGAGGTAGGAAATTTTTATTTATTTATTATAAGTTTTTAGTTGGGAAAACTTTATTAAGGGGGAAGATTTGGGTTTGGATTGGCTTTTTGAGCAGAAGCTGGAGCTGGAGCTAGAGCTTGAGCTTGAGTTGGAGTTTCTGACGGATTTGCTGATGTAGAAGACGGTCCAGGATGCGGAGCATCAGAAATCCCAGCATCTGGATTAATTCGTGGCAGATTTTCCGGGAAAAGGAAATCTCGGGGAAATAGAAAACCCGTATGCATTGCGATGTAACCGTCTTCTCGATGAGCAAGGGTGAAGCTTACATTCTGACTCATATTAGAGACTTCCAGAGTTCGAGGGTAAAGACGGGGCGCGTCCTTTGGAACCCGAGTATGCTTTATTTTTGAATAGCTTGGTGGAGGAAGAGTTAAAGATTCTGATTGATCTGATCCCATTCCCCTAACTTCGACCGGTGGCCATGGAGCCGGATTGATAGGTCGTAAGCGCGGCATGAAAATAGCCTCGCTGAAGGCCTCACGAGGAGGGCGATCATAATATCAGAGAAGAGCAGAGTTCACAAGATTCGCGGTAATTCGTAACTTGTTGAATAACATGTTTACACCCTCGTGCGGTACAAAATCATTGACGTATCCCGGACTAACTATAAGAATGTTAGGAGGGTCCTCAGTGATTGTAATCTTTCTTGGAAATTTTACTTTTTCTTTTCTTTTTATTATTTCAAAATCAATATTGATTCTTTCAATTTCGAAGGCGGCGGCGACGAGTTTGAGTTTTTCGGCGTCGAAAAAGTCCTCCGGTTTTGCTTCAATATTATTGATGGCAGGAGTTCTACTCGAACTGCGATCTGAAGCTAATTTTTGTCCCCGAGGGGAAGGTTCTGCTAGAACCGGATGAAGATTTACGGCGGAAGGAGGTTAAGGAGGCTAAGGAGGAGCTACTGGAGCTTCCGAGGTAATAGTAGCTGGAGCATCACTCCGTTGTGGATTTTGATTTCCACCTAATTCATACCGGCGGCGAGTTAAATCGATGGGAGGCTTCTGCGCCTCACCAGTGAATGCACTGAACGGCTAAACTTTTGCTGGAGGAGCCTTTTTTGACACGCGTTTAGATAAGCGTGTGGGCCCTTTCATCGCAGCAGCGGAAGTTGAAGCAGACGAAAGAGGAGCGGGGGGTGGAGGCAGTAGAGCACTTATTTTCTTTTTATCTTTAGAAGGTTGACCAGGAGGAGGCACGAGTTTAGGATTCATTTTTCGGAGACGATAATTCTTCCTACGCGTTGCATTAGGAAAATCTTTCTTTTGCTGAAGGAGCTCTTCTTTCTCCTTCTGAGCTTTTGCGGCCGCATCCCTGGCGGCTTTTTGTTGAAGAGCATTTTGATAAGATTTTCGGCCAATATTTGAGAACGGATTCAATCTTGATTTTGCTTTCTTCATCTTTGCTTTCTCCTTCAGAGTCGGAGGATCAAGTTTTGAAGAAGATGATGTAGGTGTAGAAGGCTTTAGTGGCGGAGTATTACGCGGCAAATTTCTACGCGGTGAAGTACTACCCAGGGACGGACTTTTCGGTGGCGTCGGCCACAAATTTGACGCTGCATCTATTTGGAAAGTTCACAGATGGGAGCACAAAAATTTGGCATGTGTTCCGGCGGGGCGTGTAAAATTCCGCTTTCACACCAGATCGCCAATGTCAAAAGTTATCGCTGGATATCGCTTGTCGAAGGCGAGCTTCCGGCGGAGCTGACGTTCACAGGAATTGTAAAAAGCCTGCATCCTGACCCGGAAGAGCTCACCGATTCGAACTTGTTGTTGTTGAAGGTCCCATTCGGGATTGAGATGAGGAGCAAGAAGATTTGCTCCATAATTTGGAAGACTTATGCCATGCATAAGGAAGAATGGCGTGAATTGTGTACTGGAATGTTTAGCCTGATTATATTGATCTTGAACCTCGGGGAGAGCTTTGTCCCACGCCCGACGGTGATCATAAATTAATTTCTTGAGAATGCTCCCGAAAGTAGAATTGACCCGCTCGCAATACACATTGGAGCTCGGGTGATACGGAGCAGTTGTTACACGTGTAATTTTGTTTTCCTCACAAAACTTGATGTATTCGTTTGCAATGAACGCACCCCCATTGTCAGTGACAATGCATTTGGGATGATGCTGTTGTACAAAAGGCTGGAGGACTTTGAGGAATTCCTTCCACCCAGTGGTTCTAACTGGGTATAACCAGAGAAATCTGGTGCACTGATCGATTATTACTATGATATACTCTTTACTCCTGAATGTTTTCGGAAGGGGTCCCATATGATCAATAGAAATTTTGTGAAAAGGAATTTGGGGTGTTATCATTACATTTAAGGGACCTCTATTTTTCCTATTAATTTTAGCGTACCTTTGGCAAGTCACGCAGGATCGGCATACATTAACTACAATCTGATGCATATTGAAAAACCAATATTTAGTGTGTTACAAAGCAAAAATCTTTTTGTTGCCTAAATGTGATTTCCGATGGAAGTCTCTAGTCACTTCCTCCGGAAAAAGGTACGGTAGTACCGTGAGCCACATGGGGCCCAGCGGATGATAATTTATACCCTCGAGAGTTCCATTCTTGTTTAACTGATAAAGTTTGCGGTATCTATTTTCTCCTACGTAACCACTTTCGATGTCTTTTTGTAATGAAATAATATTTTTAAGTAATTTAGGATCATCGGTTTGAATGGTAAAAAGTTGGCGATAGTCATCGATAATCCAATATCTAGCCGGATTAAAATCAGTAGCACGAAGTGAACAGAGTTTCACGGTTGATTCAATTTCAGTGTCTTTGTCGAAAGGATCAGGTAAGTCACGCGGAGGACGGCTGAGACCGTCAGCCATCTTGTTGATCTTTCCCTTGACATGAAAAATTTTAATTTGATAAGAACTTAATTTAATTCTCCAGCAAATCAGGCGGGAATTTACTTTAGAGGTCTTAAGGATGGAGGTCAACGCAGAATGGTCTGTGTAGACATTGATAGGACGACCAATGATTAAGCTATGTTGCTTTTCAAGGCCGTGAACGATAACATAGCACTCCTTTTCTGGAGTAGACCATTTGAGCTGCGGACCGGTGAGAAGATGAGAGTTAAAGGCTAAAGGCCTACGAACTCCATTAATTTTCTGAATGAGGCAAGAGCCTACGCAGTATTCAGATGCATCCGACCATAATTCCATTTCACCTTCTTCGGCTGGATAAGCTAACAGCGGAGCATCGATGATCAACGTCTTGAGAGAGTCAATCGCGTTACGACAGGATGAGTCAAAATTAAACGGAGCATTTTTCATGAGTAGTTTAAAGAGTGGTCTGGCCACGTGTAAACACCCATTGATCATGCGACGGAAGAAATTGGAAATTCCAATAAACCGTCTGATCTCCGTGGTGTTCTTTGGATACGGATAATCCATAATGGCCTTAACACGTTCTTTATCGATGCCTATCCCATCGGCGCTAATACGATGTCCGAGAAAAATAATTGAGGGGTAAGCAAAGAAACATTTAGTGGGCTTTAATTTAATATTAGCTCTGAGTCAAATGTGTAAAACTAGCTCTAGCCTCACGAGCACCTGAGCAAAATCTTTACTCCCAAAGCTCGTGTCGTCGACATAAGAGGCTAGGAAGTCACAAAGTAGGACATACTAGATTTTATTCATAATCTGTTGAAATAAAGTTCCAGAATTTAGAAAACCATAAGGCATAGTTAAAGGGCGGAAGACACCTAAGTGATTGATGTAAGCGAGAAAGTTACGGCAACTTTCGTGAAGACCTATCTGTTGATATGAGTTGGCCATATCGACGTTACAGAAAAGGGTACAACCTTTAAATTTTGCAAATAATGAATGAGTGTTTGGAACAGGAGCTGCAATGGGTTTGACCCTTTTATTGACATCCCGAAAGTCAACGACCGGGCGCCAATCTGTAGTGCTCTTACGGACAACCAACCTACGGGAGACCCATGAGCTTTGACATGGTTCTCTGCTTTTTCTTGCGATCCCTGCCTCAGTTTCGCGGGTAACCACGTCCTGGAATTTCTTGGACATGACTGTGGCTTGGTAGATCATTGAAGAATCGTCCAACATCTCGATCATAACTTCAAGAGTGGCACCTGTAATTAGATCCCTAACTGTGGCGTGGAAATCTTCTGGTTTCCACCCGAAAACGGAGTAGTATTTACTTAGCAATTCACGAAGTTGAAGTTTTTGTGAAGGTTCTAATTTTTCGTAAATGTTAAATTGTGCAAACTCCTCATCGGAGAGAGGCTGGCTCCCTTCAACGACTGGAGGAGGTGGTATTATTGTTCGTGAAGAAGGATATTGTTGAACTTCCGTACTGAGTCTAATTGACCTAAGATGATTGTTATCCTAAAGAATTATTCGATATGTAGCAAGAGTATCCTGAGCGGGCAAAATGAAATCCTCATTGTCTGAATTTGCTAGGTATCAGACGCCTTGGCCATCCTCAATACTGAGGCATGTTTCCATGCCGTTGAGTCCAAATTTTCGAAAAAGAGAATTATTTGGTTCTAATAAAATGTCCCCAGTAAAAGATCTATCCTCTACGTAAACATTTACTGGGTTTGGGCGATCATGTTCAATGAACGTGGGTACTACGGTACAAAGTCTTAATTTAAAATAAGGTAATAATTTTTTTGCTCAAGAGGACATAGTAGAAGTTGAAAAGCTTTGAACGACCTCATCGAGAGTGTCATCCGATTCGTAACAAGGACGAATAGTCTGGGTGACTGAGGAGTCATCCGACATCTCTGCGTCCGCAGGAATAATTTCTGATTATATATTAAGACCATAAAAAGGGTCATCTTGTAACGGATTAAAAGCATAAATGATACCAGAATTAATATTGGACTCAGGATCAATACTATCAGTTCGAGTTAATTTCTCAGCAACTTTCTTTTTCTTATTCTTTTTCTGTATGGGTTGAGTATGTAATCTTTTTAAGTTTTGTCTCTGAGATGAAGTTTTAGCGTCAGCGTGATTAGAGAGAAACTCGACAGTACCTTCATAGCACATGACCCGGGCTCGATAAGCTTTGAGAAGATCCATCCCAAAGACTAAATTATCGCGGGCTTTGTCGAGTACGAAGAAACCCCATTTAATTCATTGCTGGAATTCTTCGATGTACAGAATTATATATACATACTTAGTAATGATATGTTTATTTCCGTCGTTAGGAGATAACAGGTTTAACCTTGTGTTGTAGCTCTAAATTAATTATAGTAGCTTGGCTAATGGTACTAATTGTAGCGCCTGTATCGGTAAGAACTTGGGTAAAGATATCAGATCCGTATTTGTTTTTAGCTCGAAATTCACGGCGAATCTCCATAGTAGGTTGAGAGATAGTGCGCGCGAAATGAGTAGATCCCTCGGCGGGGATACTAAACGGATGTTTTAAGAGTCTCAAAACATTTAATTTGGGGATGCCTTCACAAGCTGCTACCCTAGAATGAAAATCCGAATCCGAATCCGAATCAGAACCAGAGTCTGATTTGAAGTTCTTACGCTTAGGAGAATTAGGCATGGAAGAATACGGAGAAATTTGTATGCTTTGGGCTGTAGCCGGAAATAAAAATGTAGTTTCAGTTGTGTCTGGAATAGGAAGTAATTCAAGCTTAATATTAATTGGAGTATCCGTATCAGGTTGTTCAACCTTGCATGAATCAATTGTTAGTACTTCAGTTTGGGGCTCAGGTGTATCTACACCCCCCCCCCCCTTGGGGTTTAAAGGATCCTGTAAATGAGAAGTAGGATTCCTGGTAGCTGAGAAAGCAAATGAGGTCCCTTGTGGAGGAGGGACTTGCTCAACTAAAGAGATGCTCGGCCCAGACTGAGTGGTTAAGCCTCGTAAACTTGAGGCGCCGATTGCATTGGTTGTGGTGCAGGTTGCTGATACGGATATGAAAGAGCATGAAATTGCTGTTGAGGAATAGCCTGGTATTGAAGTGATTGAGTAGAATATGGTTGCTGTAATTGAGCATACGGAGGTTGTGATTGTCTACCTAATTGTGTATGGATGTGTTGTATTGTCTGATTTAAAGTTTGCAACGCTTGGGCATAGGCTTGCTCTTCGGCAGGCGCTATACTCCGAGCTGCATTATTTTGACTTGTGGTATTATTACTATTACTTTAAGCTTGAGGTTGATTATTATTATTGTTGGCTTGTTGGGGCGATCGCGCGTCCTTCGGATTAGGCGGAGGAAACGGGATCCCCTGATCTTTCAAAAGAATTTGACACCTACGAGTAGAATGCCATTCACTATTACACTGAAGACAATTAAAACGACCTTTATTGTTTTTGGTCTGAGTCTTGTGAGCTTAAGCGTAAGCGGAAGTGTCGGCGCATTTATATTCCAGACCGTCTCATGCTACATAATAATCACGGTTGATGAGGTCGTTCGACATTTTCTGTTACGGATGAAGAAAAGTTGAAACTGGGCTCGGAGCTGCTTCGAGACCTTTGAAATAAACTTTAGGTTGGCCGTGCGGAGCCCCACCAGGAGGATTATTTGTAGCACGGTTCGACTGGTTGCCCTGAGCTATGTTTATGTGTCGCTGAAGGATGAGCCTGAGAGAATTGATATCAGTCTCATTCTCAACCTTAGATTTGTAATGGTCCGGCAGACCATCGATGATCTGCAGGATCTTCTCTTTCGGATCCATTCGAGGATCAATGAGATTGAGACAAGCTGAGCGAGTGACGATGTAATCACTTGCATTTTGCTTGTTATTATAGGCAGTTGCGTTTAAATTCATTTCGGCCCGTCCGGAGACGTATGACCTATCGAATTTACGCTTGAGGTCTGTAATTAAGTCGTTCCAAGCTTGAGCACATGCGTTGTAATTAGTGAAATCTAATCCGGTCATGTACACATGTTTATTATGTTGCCACTACTGTAAAGCTTGCCCAGTGAAAATTTTGTCAAGAATGGTCAGGACTACGGAAGGATGAAGGTCGAGAAGATGGATATATAAGCTGAAGTCAGTTGCCCAATCTTCTGCCTCCTTTTCACCTCCGTATTGAGGCATCTTTTCGGCGCATTTTGATTGATGGTAGACATTGTAACCGGTTGAGCTCATGCCTTTTTGTAGTTTCCTCATAATAGGATCGACTATTCCGGCAATCATGGCTACCTCCCGGCAAGTAGGAATAAAAAGTTCTTCATCAGCACTGAAATCCTCTTCCTCGTCATCTGGAGGACGGAAGGGATTGGTAGGTTCGGGACGACTCAGAGTCGTCGGTGCCTGAGCTTGTTACGGAGCAGTTCGCGACTGCGGACTGTGGCGATGAGCCGATGCCGTACGAGCTGGAGATTGAGGAGCTCGAGGTGGAGGAGCTTCAATCTGTAATAATCTAGAATTTCGTTGTGGAGGAGCAACGGAGGCTTGTGCCTGTGGCTGCGGGTTTGGATGTTAAGGAGGAAAAGGTGGGTGGGCGGAACTCAGGCCCGGAGGCAATTGAGTTGGTGGAGCCATATGTGGCTGCTGAGCAAAAGTATACGGAGGTTGGTGGGTTTGAGGATAATTAGGATAATAATTAGTTGAGATTGGTTGTGGAATTTGAGAATAATTAGGATATATGGGTGTGTGAGAAGTCGGATAAAAAGTTTGAAGAGCAAAGGCATGTGAAGTCTGAGGATACGCGTTATGCGGTGGTGGTGGTACCTGAGGGTACTTCCACGAATGCGGAGGCTGAATTGGAGCCTCTACCGGTTGAGTTGTAGAAGGTGGGTTCGGAGGAGCAGTATGAGATCTAGAATTCTGTGCTGAATGATCGATAGCAGAATACTGTACAGATTGAGGACGAGTGCCAGGCGCAATGACTGGTCTTTGAGTTCGTGGTTGCTGAGTGGCTCCGGGTTGTGAAACCTGAGGAGCTACTTAGACTTCAGCAGTAAAAGGCATTTGTAGACTTCTAAAAGCTGAATTTGAGTTAGCCTGATTTGACTAAGGATGACTAGGCGTCGATGGTTGTGATGGGGCGCCTCGGCCACCATGAGTGTGTGAATGACCTGGATCAGAATGGTAATGACCAGTGGGAGGAGGCGAAGTCCTAATGAATTCTGCAGACGGGTTGGTCCGTCCTACCTCTTCTGGCTAGAATTGTACAGAAGTTTGACTACGGCGGAAAGGATTACGCTCTGACCCGTTTTCAACGGAAGTCAGGTAATCGTTGACAGTATTTTCCAAAGTATTTCCGGTGTCAATAGCGACCTAAATGATATCTAAATAAAACCTGTCATCTAATGCCTGTATCAAAATTGGAATTTGTTAAGAAGGAACATTTTCAACAGCAAATCGTTTGGCGAGATAAGTATTTATGACTTGTTTATCAGCGGCGATTTTAGCGTAAGTCAATGATTGAGTGTTATTGTCAGCACGCTGAGCAGAGAGTACAGTAGCTACAGATTGTGGAGATGTATGAGCTGTATTGTGAGGCAATGTTTCAGAAGAAGCTACAAAATTACCGGGGTCGGGGCCAATAGCCTCGAAAGTCCCGGTTACTGAAGACTGACTTTCTTTATAACCATACGATTTGGAAGCACAGATGCCATCAGGCCATCTGTCTCGGAAGAAACCAAAGGTTTCCCCTGCTTGAACTACTCGGTAAGTAGGATGAGAATACGATCGAATTGTATCTTTTTCCACGACATAACCGATTTTATCAGTTTTAGGTTTGTATATGATTTTGGGCGCTTCCCCGAGGGGAAGAGTACGTTTTCGGTAAGGAATGAATCCCGTCGTTGAAGGATCGTCGAATTGAATTAACATATTTTTAATTCGGTGACGTTGTACGCTCGCATTGCTGTCACTCTCGGAGTAGTGGTTGCTTTCACCATCTGTACCCCAGAAGGAAGCAGATTGGTCTCGACGTCCCTGATGGGAAAAATCAATTCCTCTCCTAGATCTCCCTCCCCGCACAGACCGACTGGTGCTGCGAGAACTTAGACGAGAACGAGAATCATTCCGATTGAGATCGTTTTCAGGAATTTGGGATGAAGTTGAAGCTACAACTTCTTCTAATAAATTCCGAAGTTGTGAACCCGGTTTTCCAAGATTAGGGTTAGGAAAGAGAGTCCGATTAAGATCGGGTTGACTCCCCATAAAACCTGTGGCTTGTGAGCCGTCAAGATTTTGTGAGGAAATCTCCTCCCCTCCGGCCTCGGCCATGCTTGAGGGAAGAGGTAGATTCCGTATAATTTTAATATTGAAACTTTGTTAAGAAGAGTGGAAGAAAAATTTTTATTTTGACTCTGACTGATTACGGAGATAGTTGCCGTGAGTAAGATAAATCTCAGCGGACGCTCGAGGTTTATCTATATGACCTATGTACGGGGAAAGGATCTTAGCGAACGCTTCAGATCGAGATGAGTCTTATGAACTATTTGTGAATTCAATTCCTCAGCAACAGCCTCAGGAATGAATCCAATTATACGCGTCATTGACCTTCTAACAGAAGTTTAGAGATAGACTTGACCTTCCTTAAAATTCTAACTGAAATGGGTGGGTTTGACCTACTTAAATTAGGGAGGAATGACCTATAACTTAATTATGGGGTACAAAGAGAAGGCTCTGTCTGTTGGCGTCGGATTACTGGTAAAGATCCGTTCACCTCAGGCAGTTGACTTCTTGAGTGGTGAAAGTCCGTGAAGGGAAAGGAAAGATTTTCGTTGAAAATCCGCTTTTCTCTCTTGAGAAACGAGTGAGTAATTTTTGAACTTTGAGAACACTCGTTGGCTAATGAGGAGGTACGGCGACGGGTCGAGTTAACCGCAACTGTCACCTGTTCTCAAGTTTGAAAATTTGGATTATTGGAAGATCTTACTTTGCTTTTGTGAAATTTTGATTTGTTAAAATTTTATGAAATTTTGTGAAAATATATAATGATTATGAATGGTATGAAATTTCTTACAAGAAATGGAAGTACCTTGAATCGCGTTGGAGGATTGCTGGGCTTATGAGGTCGGTGCGTAGCTGCCTTGCTCTAATACCAGAATCCTAAATGAGCCAACGATCGATTAAAGATCTGAAGTTCCAGTTCCGGAAAGCATTGATTAGTGAGATCGAAAACTGATATGTAGATGATGAGGAGCATAAAGAGATGTTCCTTGTCGACTATCTTATTTCCCCCGGCGATAAACCACAGAAGTGCGTCCTTGACGAACAAGTGGTACTGTTCCTGAGAAATAATCGGAGGCATGTACTTAAAGAAAAAAAATGAAACTGGGCACGGACACTAATTAGTTTCAACTTTGATATGAAATTTTATTTATTTCCTATCCTAGGAGGGAGCGAGAAACTGTTGGTTTCCCTTGCTCCAAGATTATTGATTTTGAATTAAATTAGTTTACTTATTCAAAAGAAAATTAATTTTTGATTTGAAAATAATTTGAAAATTTAAACGAAAATAAAATTTTGACTTGAAATTTTGAATTAGAATTGCAACGTACAACTTATGTTTACCTTAACTAAGATTTCAGCGATCAACATTCACGGCAAGCGAGTGTGTTGAAAGCCAATTTTATTCCCGGCAGAGTTCACTATCCTGAACTTTGATATTCTTCCTACATTAACTGTAATTTATTGAGGTCGAACTATTCACTACTCAGCCCTGAAAAACTATTTGTTTCCCCCGGACTGTTAGCCTGTCACTAAAACTAAAACTTATTGCTAATTTTAATTTCGGATTTCTGTGAAGCTTGCCCTAATTATTTTAGAGTTGTTCCCTCTCTTCGACCAGACGGAAATTGAAATAAATATTTACAAACTCTTTGTAAAATTGAATGAGAGTTACGATAAGGAAAACCAGAAATAATACGATTACATCAGTGGTCGATAAGGCAGATACGAACAACATCTATAATTGTGACAAATCGACTGTTGGAAAAGCTGAAATTAATTTATTCATACACCCTGAATTTATGAGGAGTTAATCGCGGCACCAGGTAAGACTAAAATTAATTATTGTGTAAACCAAAAATCAAAATTTCGACTTCCACCGATTTTCTGGGAGGGACACAATATGTTTTACCACTTACGATTCGGTTTGAATTGTTTTGACTGGAAGTATAAAAGGTCAGGTCAGTGACGAGCCGGATAACAAGAATATCCTCAGTAACGGCAGAGTTGTTGAATGTACCTGGTCACTGGTTGATGTGAAAAGTTTTCCACTTTGTATGAAGTTCTCCCGTAAGAAGCACACTTACACTGTATATGTACCGTCTATGTTCAGTGAACTGGATAAGTACACGGCCACGGTATAGCTACGGTACGAGTACACGACACGTAAATATGTAAGTCAATGAGTGTAAACGGGGACAAAGGAACTTGTCCTTCACTATGTCCGTAGATGGGAGAAGTCGGAAAATTGGAATTTTCCTGACTCCCGGATAAATTTCGAACACTGGATTTTTCTTCGGACTATGAAGAGAATCGACAGGTAGGTTTTTATGAACGTTTTCAGGTCACGAGTTAAGGTCAACACTGAAAACTTGGATTTGCCACTAACGGTTGACGATGCCCTATGCCTTTAACACGACACGGGAAAATGGAAAATTGAAGTTCGATTTTCTATCATTTACAAAGAACTGGGAAACACGAAACCGTATAAAACGGAATAAGGGTAGTCGATTTAACCCAACTACTACTTTGGAAATTTTCAAAACTCAAAATTTCAATAAAATTTTTGATAAAAACTTGAAAAACTCAGAGAGCGAAAAGCTTGCTTGCTTGTTGGAACCACGGACACATGAAATGGCGTGATCTGGTTCGTGTAATGTTCAAGAAACGTATATGGTGAATGTGGAGTACAAAACACTCACTTAACGTATCTTTGATGCTGGGCCGTACAGTGATGCTGAGTCATCACACCAAGTGCTAGCGGGATAGTGCGAACATCGGCATGACGGGTGTGGCCATCCCAAACGCAACATCGTATCGTTACGGACCCGAATGAGAAAGATGCTTTACCATCGGTGCATGTGAGCGTCCTCACGTGTGCGAGAAATTTTATCGCGCGAACGACGGGCGATGCGGCGGAAAGATTTTGCGCTCCCTCCACTACCACTGAAAACTTTGCATGTACTGTGCGATGAGTATATGGGCATCCATATGAGCTTAATTTTATATTTTTAGTTTTATTAGATAAAAAAATAAGTATTTCATTTTGAAAAATGAACATTCTGGGTTTTTAGAAAATTCAAGAAGGAGGGAGCAGGGTTTTATCCCTACCCCGCACCTTGTGAAACGAGGGTCAAACCGGTGACCATCATCTGACCGGTTCAACCCCCGAGTTCTGCACGCTCCTACCCCAAAATCCTAAATTAAATTTTTGTTGAATCTAGAAATATTAAATAAATAAATTCTATTTTTATATTTTGAAATTCCTAACCTTTGCATTTATACTTTATTTACATATATACATGACGAAGCAGATAGTAGAGTTATGTTTTAGGGGCGTCCACCAAGTTACAATTAGGGGTAACTACTCCCGTGGGGGATGGCAGAGATGAAACGATGCTCGAAGAGCCAATGCCTACCTATGTTTGTGAGATATGAAAATTTTCAATGTTTACATTTGAGCTCTGATCTGAATAGAATTATTTTGCATGGATTAAATTTTAATAGATGAGTAGTTATAGACTTAGTTATAAGATTTATTTTCAGCGGATAAGTGGCTCAGAGGTAAGATCGGTTGAAGCGCAATCACTCCATCGTCCCCAACCCATGAGCTCAAGAGGACTGGGCAGAAAGGAGATGTGATAGATTGCATCCAGAGTTCCAGTCGAAAGTGCAATCCATCTCCCTTCCCGTCTTCGGCCCAGCGTGTCCTGTCCATCCTCAATTTTGAATTAGAATACTGATTATGTAAATTTTATTTTATGTTGAGTGCCAATTATAAGTAGTAAAATGTTCTTTTGAAATAGTAAAAAGTTAAGGAGGGACGACAGCGATGGGGTCTCAGTCGTTCCAAACTTGAGTTCTAAATTTGACTGAGACTGGTGAGATGGTCGAGGAAACCGCTGAAATCAGTTAGCCATTGATGTGGTCAGGGCCCGCTTCCATCCCGACTCCCGATGCTGTCATCCTCTCCTTTTGTATTTTGCCTAATTGAGTTTCGAATTTAAACTAATGAAGTGTTGACCTGATGCTGTGTTTGGAATAATTTTTTAATTTTTGAGGAGTTAGGATCGAATTGTTGAGCCAATAATTTCTAATTGGGGCGACGGCTCGGGGAAGAACGATTCCCTTTATCACGAAGACCAAGAAACAATGCCGGTGGTAGGAGCAGTCAATGTCTTGAGCAACATAATAAGCAACACCACCGACAAAGTCAGAGCATCGCTTTCTCCTAAGCCCTTATATTTTTAAAAGTATTTTGTTGGAAATTTCTTTTGAATTACTCAATTAGAATAATATGCAGATGTACATTGTGTGAGTTCAAAAGAACTCCTGACACTATCATTTGGTCTACTAAAGTAGAAGGAATACGAACCTGCAGAATGCATATGCCAATAGTTAGTTAGAAATGAAAATCGTATATCTAAATATTATTATATTGAATACTGATTTAACTTTTACGAATAAGAATATGAGAATTGATTCGAATAGTTGCCCATAGAATTATGGTACACAACATCGGAGATCAGTATATTTTAAAAGTTTTACAGATAAATATTTATTAAATATTAATTTAAAAAGATACTGAATCGAAAAAGGAAAATCTAAATGTAAAATGATACCGTGAGAATGATTTTAAAGTTTTCCTTTGCCAGAAGGGCAGGGACTAAAAGTTTACTGTTACTTTGAATTATTATTGTTGTTTTGTTTTTCATGTTATAATTTCGTCCACAAAATTTACAATCAATTATAATTTACGATTTCCTTACGAATACCGAGGATTAGGATTTACAAGCCAATTGGTTCCGAAGGTTGAGTCCAGGTAAGATTCACAAATTATTATATATATTATCTATTATTTTACAATTTTTGTTTTGGTTATTCTTGGAGACCTCGAATTACTATTTTGATTCAATTAAAACAAATATTGAAGACGGGAAGCACGACAATGGACACCAGGAAAATTATAAAACACATTAATAATAGAGTAATATGACACTGGAAACTGAAACTTTTCTTTTTATATTTTACAGGTGCTTTCTTACACCAGCAGGACTCACAGAGAATCACTTGGCTCCCCTGATTCCCCCGCAAAACCTTTAATCTTTTAGGAGTCTCCATTATGGTCTTTCTCGAATTCGAGAATTTAATTTCGGAGATGAAAATATAATATGTTAACGCGACAAGTATTTTTCTGTTACTCCTGAGGGCAGTGCTCCTCCCCTAAGATGCGTGGCGTGGTACTCCTATAAAATGTATTGCTCCAAATGTAGCTTACGTTGTGTTGATAGTTCCGCACGTTGCTTCCAGTTAAGGATGAGAAGGATGCGCTAAGGTGAATGGCTTGAAGCTATCTTGTCTGATCCTGTCTTCTTCTTCTGGCTGGAGATGGCTTTGGCTACTTTTCGGCTGAAGGAAGAATTGAGGACAAAAGAAAGTAGCATTTTCATTCCCCTTTCCTCCAGTCACTAATTGTGACTGGAGTTGCCTCTTACCTTGCTATGCGTGCATATTTTTTGGGATTTGAGATCTGTTTTTTATCTTTGTCTACGTTTTTTCGTATTATGTGTATTCTAATAATTGGGCATTTACTAGGGGCACGGTCGAATAAGGCTTGTTTTCCGCTTCTTACGACATTGTGAGTTTAATTATTCACTTGAACAAGAAGCCGTGTCAGAACTGGGACCTGTCAAATTTGGAACGAAATCCTAATAAATAAATGTTATCATTACACCCGTATACCTACTAAATGTATGTGCGACGTTATTCGTGGACTATCTCTAAATCTCAAAAGTACCTATTTATTCAACGAAAATCACTTTTTGTTATAGTTTGTATAAGGTACCACTAAATTTTAGAATATGTTTAACTATGGTTTTGCTACCTACTAACAATAGTATGCTATATGGCTTCAGCTTGGTTTATTTCTTGTGTCATATAATTACCTATACCCCAGTCAACATTGCAATATCAAAATGAGATCATAAACACCTCATAAGCTCATAAATGGTTTATATATTAAAATAATAATATTTTGATAACATTTTGATGGACTGAAACGGAGCTTTTTTTGATATTGTATCATTTTAACCTTAGCAATGGATCAGTTTTCTAAATGAATGTCATAAGCATAACATAAAGCCATTCTGTTTCTGAGCTGATGTTGCGCATGGGCATTCGATATCATAAATTGCTTACTAGAACACCAAAAACCTCAGAAATCAAATTCCCACCGCGCATGAACACCACATATCATAAAACACTCCGAAAAGTATCAAAAGTTCTCATAAATGTGCTCACCACGTAGGCAGTAGACATTGAGACGTGAGTTGAGCGGCAAGGCAAGAAAATATTTAACCGACATCGTAATTTTTACTAGTCAGCTCAGCATCTTAACCATCGGCACGGTCGGTCTTATAAAAATTATCGCAGCCAATTTATAGTTTTGGGAAATCTTTACAGTTAATTGTAAGTAGTAAAACCAATAGTTTAATAGAATGTAAACTAAATAACTTGAACTAACTGTCAGTTTGTATGAATTGTGTTGTAAGTGTCAGCTATTTATTTATTACGAACGAGTGTGATCAACAATGAACCACGAATAGTATCGAAGTTACGGCTCGGCCTTAGTGCAATTGAAATTTCGAAAGTGTTTAATTTTTGAATGTACCGCTTGTGCGTTAAGCTGTAATTAATCGAACTGCAGACTACTTAACACTCACTTCACTTTATTTACAAGCTCAACATTAGCACAAAGTATTTAGTGCAATAAAAATCTCATTAAACTGACAATTTGATACTTTCAGTTAACAGTAAGCTTTCTAGCAAAAACAGCAGTCAACAATCAGGCTAACTGTGCAAAGGAAATTAGTTTTGGCTCTATGAAGCTGTAAATGAAGAATTTAATAGTTCACCCAAACTCAATTGTACAGAGACAGTAACAAACTACTGCAGAGTAGCAGCATTTCTGTTAAAAAACAGCTTATGATTCTAAGCTATTTTTCTGTGGTAGTTTAATATAAATTCTTTAGTCGAATAAATACGTGAGTTCAATAATATTAGGATTGCTGGAAAGTAAATCAACCAGTGTTTTTTTACGTTCGGTTTTAATTACTATGAATCAGTGGCATTGTGACAACAATGAAGCAGCATAGGTTTTAGGTAGTGTATTTGATTTTTAAATCATTGTTTTCATTTACGAATTAAAGCTTTTGGTTTTAACTAGGAAGTGATATAAGCAATATATGAATAATATGAACTAGTTTTAACTTGTTTAGTGTTGCTAATTTGTGAAAAATTATTGACTACATAGTTGTTTATTCAGCTTGTAGTACTTAAGTGGTATTGAATGATATGATTAAATGTAGTGATGTGCTTCGCGAAATTAATTAAGATTTACCTAAATGATTTGTACGAGTAGTGTGTATGGTGTGTGAGTAATAAATGTCGATGGTAGAAATACTGAGAATAAGACTTGTATTTTTAATTAAATTAAACTGATGTAAATTGACAATTAATTTAAACTGATAACACGAAAAGTGTTTTATAGAACAGAAGGTTCAAGCTAGTTAGTTGATGGTTGAAATGAATATGATTTTACATTTAAATTATCCTATAGAAATCAACTCGGCTTCCAGCCGTAGTGGTCATTCGATTACAATACATTGTTATAGAATCTCTTTCCGCTGACCTGCATAATTAGCAAGCTACACAAAATTCATAAATCATCTTTGTCAATAATGATCAAGCCCATTTATAATTTTGCAACTCAATTCGAGTTTTACAAGAGTGTTACGCAATACATAATTCCATTACAATTATTTCATGACTTACATCCGTTGGCATAAATAACATTATATGATTGCACACATAACTCATCTAGAGATTCATCCTTAATGATTACCTTTTTATTACTTAAAAATGTACGATGTAAATAAATTAATTTTAATCTACCGTATGACTCCCACTGGTCGCCATACTTAACAATCCTCCTCTCCGAATGTAATTCGTCCTCAAATTACCCTAGACTTACTTAAAATTAAAATAACCAAAATTTATAAAATCTTAAAATTTTGAGAAATTTTGTAATTTTCATAATTTCATCTAAATGTAGAATCTAAATAAATTACCTGAATTACCTAGTCTACCTAGACCTACTCGTCTACCTAAAACCTATTAATAAGCCATTAAATTCTTCCTGTCTTCATCGGTCAATTTGTCCAGTCCGTAATTTTCAGCGATGCCTTGGCCTTCCTTGCATTTTGCTAATTCGTCGTTTAGACCCTTTTGAATCTGGAATTGTTTCTCGATGAAATCCTCCATGCGTGCTACAGCCTCATCTGTGGTTGTATAATCACATCCAGACTTGCCGGATTTTCCTATTCAGCGGTCATCATCATCAGAAGTATCCGCCGGTGGTGGCTTGAATTTTTTGGTGACTCTCTTCTCTGGATTCGGCTTTTGAAGTCTCATACGGCCTTCTCTCCAATTTGGTGTTCCATAGCATATGTAGATCTAGAAACTCATAAAAAATACAATAACAATTATTGCAAACCCACCAATTCCCATTGTAATCATGTACGATATGTTACCATCTGACGCAGTTATCGTTCCTTCTATGTTATTGTTTTCCTCTCGAATTAGTGCGTCCTGCTGTGGAAATAGTGTGGTTAATCCTTTTCGTAGAGTTCCATTGAAATGGGTCTCGTTTGCTGTACGTATCGCCTCGGGCAACCAAGCTCCAACTACCTGCAGTCGTAAAGGTTCATCGTCATCAGAGTAGTCGTCGCTCTCACTCCGTGTAGGGCTGGCTGGCTCTCTATTCTCGTATGGCCTGTATTGTGGATTAATAACATCTCTAGAAATTATAATTGTATTATTAATAATTGGTGCTGGAATTTCCTGTAGACCCATGCCCATCGCCTTTGCTGCCGCTGCCTGTACTAATCCGCTTGCAGTCAATTCTACTGTGAGTCCTGCTGCCTGTGCAGCTGCCGTTGCTACCGTATCTCTAGAGGAAAGCTTGTCTTTTACGTTCTGTACCTATGTACTTGGTGGTTGAGGTATTTGTGGTGAACCTGGAGGTGAAGCTGCTGGAGACCAACCTTGATATACAGATTGTGCCTGTGGTGACATCGAGTCTCCAGTCCTGGCCTGAGTGTCTGGAGTCTTTATTAATGAGTCTTCCCTGGCGGAAATTTCCTGGTCTCCATTAGAAGTACCTGCCTTTGGTGAAGGTGGATTGTCTCCCATCGCATTCTTATGTTTTTGAGAAGCCATCTCCGCCTTAAATCCTTCTACTCCAGTCGCCTCCGCTCCTTTGGGTAGATTTTTAATTGTCCCTGGGCTGGGTGGAAAAACAAGCTTTAACATTGTCGGCTGCGATGGCATATTACCATACCTATCCGCTACCGGGCTACCGTTTTTTAGAATTTTTCCCCATCCCCATGGCTTTGCATCTACTAGGCCTATCCCAAACACCAACATCAACATTAAACACATCCATGACCATTTATGCTTAAAAGTTTTCGGTCGTTTTGTTACCCTTGCTGCCCGTGCATGTACACGTAGGCTCCGCATGGGGGCTATAAGCTCCCATTCATAATTGTTGTTGTCGTTTTCCTTTTTCTGTGCTTTAGTTGGTGGTGGTGGGCATTGAATCTCCTCGTCCTTTTCAACGCCTAAGACAATAATATCCCAATCCTCTTCTACGCTAAAAGGTGATTGGGATTTTTCTACCTGAGGCTTAGCCTTCTCCAGTTCCTTTTGTTGTAGTTCATCGCAGTGCTGGTCCCATTCATGCTCGTCCAGCGCACGTTTGAGTAGATTCGGCTTTTTCTTGTTTGAATCTTGTCCAGACTGGTGACTACTACCTGCTACCTCATCGTTAAAGCTCACTTGCTTTGCCAGAACTTTTTTCACTGTCTTTGGTGTGCTCCCTAATGGCTTGGGTGGCATCTCCTTAATGGGCTGTGAAGTGGACTGGGCTGGACCATCTACTATTTCTTTCAATAATTCAGCTTTAAATTTTTTAAAAACTTCTGACTTACAAATTTTTGATGGTGTGTCCAGAGTCCATCCGCTTCGTGGCTTGCCATGTTTCCATTCCCAAAGGGTGTTGGATTCAGTGTATCCTTTCCATTGTTTTCGTATGTTCTCAGTTTCCTTTTCAATTTCTCGTGCTCTCGCCTCGGACCTTTTCTTTGCATCTCGTAGTTGTAGTGCTTTTGCCTTAGAACATATTTCTCTCCAATCCTCATCAGTGGTGACGTCTCCTTCTTTTTTAGTCTGCTCTCGCTGGTGAGGGGGAATCCATTTTCTGTCGCTAGAATGGGGGCGGTTATTTTCACGCTGCTCCCTCAGTTGGATGATGGATTTTGCCTTCTCATGTTCATCTAGGTCATAAGTGGTAGGGAGTACCGTTCCATGGTATTGGTCCAGATTTTTCTGTCCCTTTTTTTCTGCTCGAATACCCAGTCTCCAATGATAGGTTCTAGACATAGGTCGCACTCTCCTCCAATTTCATGCCTTTGTTCGATAGCACGTCTCATCTGAGTAGTGAGTCGGTCCTGTCGTGTCCACTCTTCAATGTCTTTCTTGACGGCTAAATCCACTTCACGCATAGTGCCTGGAAACAGCATCGCCTTCACTCTCAAATTAGAATAATGACATGAGTAATACTCTACTGTGAACATGGGATCAAAATTATATTTTTTACAATACCCTCGCAGTACGTATGTACCGATTTTTTTCTCGCCTTCCACGATATACTTTCTATCTAGGTATAGTATGTTTCTAGACACATACCAGGTAGTTGGTTCCTGGGATAAATTAGGAAAGTGAGTAGCAATGAGTTTTGGACTTACATGTCTGTATGTTTCATTACCGTATACTCTGAATGGGCTTTGAGTTGTCTTTCCCATTTCGGCATTTAGCATTTCCTCTTCTCGCTTTGTCAGTCCATTTGCATTGAATGTTTCCCTTTCCAATGTGGTTAGTGCCTTTTTTCCCTGATCCTTTTCTCGACCATTATCCCTGTGTGCAGGTACAGATCGACTTCGCCCTTGTTGGTAGGATCTCTCCCCTTCCAGAGAAGTCTTCGGCCGTACTTCTCCTTGGTCGCGCTGGGTCCAGAGTTGTGAACTAACGGACGGAGGTGAGATGGCACGTTCCTTTTGAGTTCTGCCTGTCTCTCCTCGGCTCCTGCGGACACTGGGTTTGGCTACGAAATGAATAGGTGATGATCGTCCTGTCCTCACGCTCGTAAATCTCCTGGTGGAAGTTCCAGCCCTCTTTAAATTCTTTTGATCCTTAAGATGTCGAAATAAGAATTTTTTCTCTTGTTTCCTTTTAGGGGGCTGAGGGGGTGGTTGTACTGGCATCGCCTTAATGGTTGCTCGCTCATCCTGATAGTACTGAACGATTCCAAATTTTCTGGACTACAATTGCCTGTTTCTAAAATTCCAATTTACTCAAAATCTCGAAAGAAAATCAAATCCCAAGACAACTATTGGTTCCAACACATCCAAGACCACAAATTCGACATTGAATGTACCTGTACCGATTTGAATGGCAACTAAGGCTACACCTAAAGCTTTTTCAGACCCGATGATTCCATGGATAATTACTTCCTGGTCCGTGGAAATTTTTTGAGTGGTCAGGGCCTTCTTACTGATCATGGATAGTGAGCTCCCCGTGTCCAGAATTGCTGTAGTCCATTTTCCATGTATTTGGAGATCCAAGTATGGAGAATCTGAGTCCATGGCTGTCATCATGTACCCAAATCCATTTCTGGTCGGTGGCTCGTAGTCCGGTGGTGGCTCTCGTACTACTTCTCCTTGTCTCGCCTCCACCGTGTCGTATGAATTTTCATCTTTTTTAGAGTACGTCCCTCTCCCTCTGCTCGTGGTTCCTCCTCGCTTGCTACCTCTGCCTGCTCGCTAGGTAGGCCTGTCTGGGCAGTCCTTTGCAAAGTGCCCAGGTGCTCCACATACATAACAATCAATTTCTGATTTATCATAATTTTTGCCATTACCTCTGCCACGCCTTCCTCTGCCTCGTCCTCCTCCCCGTTTGCCATTGTCCTTTTGAGTATCAGCGTTATATTCATTTTTTAGAGATTTCTGTTGTTCTCGCTTTTTATCGTAGCCTGCTCTGCCTCCCTCCTTCGTGTTAAGAAGTTTGGCCTCCAGCGTTGCGATTCTCACTTCACATTTGTTCACTTCCGATTCGGATGGTCCCATATCGGTCGCTTCCATTTCCACTAGAAAGGTGGTGAGGTCATCGACGGTTTTGAGTCCTCTTCCTCCGTAACCGAGTTTGGCTGTCATCCTTGGTGTAAGACCGTTTTTGATTTCTCGAACTAAATCCGCTTCGATGGCATGGGGAATGGCTGCTTTTGTTACATCAATCCTGTCTGAGATGTATTGGGCCACTGGCTCGTCCGGTAACTGGACTCGCTCCTGTAGACGTTTGTTTAAAATTTTCTCACTGACCGGGTAGCGTTTTACCATCTCGGCCTTCAAGTTGTCCATGTTGAGAGTATCTATGTTCCTTCCAAACCATGCTGCTGATGTTTTATCTAGGGTATTAGCAAATCTATTAATTTGATTTTCTTTTTGTACGCCTATGGATAACATGGACCTTACGAATTCGTCTACATGGGCTCCGGGCTCGTCAATTTCCACCCGGAAATTGACCTTTTTGGCTGGTTGCCATCCTGCATTATTAATTTGGGCCATGCCTTCTTCTAGTTCCTTTTGCTCAGCTTCTAGAAATTCTTGAGCTGCAATTTCCCGTAATTTCGCTTGTTCTTCGTCCTTAATACGCTGGGCTTCCTCTGCTATTTTAAAAAGTCTCTCTTCCTCTTTTAAATGTTTCTCTAGGTCGGCTATAAATTGTTGTCTTGCTTTACTTTTGAGGTGAGAAGGTATTTGTAGATTATCTATGATGTCTGCCGTCTTGACTGGTGGAGTCGATGGGTTGGCTGTATTAATCGGCTTATCTAATTCTGAATCACTAAAATCTTCAGTATCGCTAGTATTAAAATTACCTAGCCCTGTAGACCTGCCTGAAAAATCGCCTTTGGCACTTTCAAACGAATCGTTACAAGTTTTATTACCTTCTAACTCACTGGCTACCTGCTCTTGTACCTCACTTGTTTTATTCTCTACGGTCTTATCTACGATCTGTGAAGTACTAGCCTGACCTGTCTCGTTACCACTATCACTATTATTAGTTTGATTTGTCTCGTATAATAATGCTAGAGTAGCATCATTCAAATCTCCTAATTTCTGTAAAATTTCCAAAGTTTTATTTAAAAGAGTAGTTTCAAATTTCTCTCTCTGTGTCGATGTGATACCAGGGGAAATACTTGGTGAGCTGGGCTGTTCCACTTCAGTTGTTTTCTGGTGGCTGTCTATGAGAAATATATTTGCCTAATATCGATCTACCAATTTCTTTACCCTGCTCTTTTAGTGCCTGCCTAGTGTTGGGTCTTTTTGACATGTGACATTAAAAAATAAAAATATCCCTTAATTGTGTCCAAACCTACCAGCTGTCCTATAAGCACTAGCCAAACCTAAATTAGCAATCATAGAAATAATTAAGCTTAAAATCTCAGTTCTCAATACGGCTAATTCAATATTAAAAGCAATATCCTGAGTCTCTTCTATTGTTAAAGTATTTACCAATAAAGTGACTGCAGCTTTTAATCTTAAATTCTCTGCCATATACAAAATTAAAATCGAAAATTAAATCGAAAATAAAATCAAAATAAAATCAGACTGTTAAAATAAATTAAATTAACTTATAGGATTGTGTGGAGTGAATTTTCTTGGTAGGTAAAGGATTGAAGTCGCAATACCTCCTACACTGCTCTGTATGCAAGAAAATTACAATAAAAATTAAACTCTGCCTACTTGCGGTATAATTAACAAATTCTAGAATTTTTAATTACCAATACGTACGCTGTTGTCTGATCAGGACAAAAATGTACGTGCTCATGAGTCTTAAATATTACGGGTGTGTAATATACCTATCTTACTAATTACGCTGATCTTTAAAAAAGAAAAGTTAGCAAGGGGGAATAATTATTCGTTAACGTAGTAGCTACGGCCTAGTAAAATAATAAATTTACTAACATTAATGCTTAATTACCTTAAATCCGATTTCAACTCGAGTCAACAGTTCAAATAGCTTGTTTCGCAACTTCACTCAGAATCTGTTTACTTTAGCAAATACTCGTCTCTCACTCGCTCAGTATTCTTAAATTTCTGCTTGCTCGAACTTTTGCTACAAACTCAGTAGTAAAGTGCAGAATTAACAAATATCCTTAATAAAAATGATTACGAATGTAAATAATTAAAAAATAAAAATTACAAATACCAAAATACCATTGACACTCACAATATCAAATCACCATAACCTTCACATTCTTTAAAATAAATTACTTCCCTTCTACGTACAAATCAAGAAAAATATATAAATTGAAATTATTTTTTAAAATAAACTTAAATCCTTTAAAGTTTTACTTGAAAAATTAATCAACTTACTTTTAAAATGTTTAAAATGAAAAAGTACACTATATACTTAAAATCTCAAATTCTTACGTACTGATTGGCCAGAACCCCGTCTGCTTCCCATATGGGTGCCTTTTAATTGATTTTTTTGACTTAATTGCTAGCGCTAACTCAATTAATTCCGAAGGAAGTCACCATATTAAATGTAGTGATGTGCTTCGCGAAATTAATTAAGATTTACCTAAATGATTTGTACGAGTAGTGTGTATGGTGTGTGAGTAATAAATGTCGATGGTAGAAATACTGAGAATAAGACTTGTATTTTTAATTAAATTAAACTGATGTAAATTGACAATTAATTTAAACTGATAACACGAAAAGTGTTTTATAGAACAGAAGGTTCAAGCTAGTTAGTTGATGGTTGAAATGGATATGATTTTACATTTAGATTATCCTATAGAAATCAACTCGGCTTCCGGCCGTAGTGGTCATTCGATTACATTACATTGTTATAGAATCTCTTTCCGCTGACCTGCATAATTAGCAAGCTACACAAAATTCATAAATCATCTTTGTCAATAATGATCAAGCCCATTTATAATTTTGCAACTCAATTCGAGTTTTACAAGAGTGTTACGCAATACATAATTCCATTACAATTATTTCATGACTTACATCCGTTGGCATAAATAACATTACATGATTGCACACATAACTCATCTAGAGATTCATCCTTAATGATTACCCTTTTATTACTTAAAAATGTACAATGTAAATAAATTAATTTTAATCTACCGTATGACTCCCACTGGTCGCCATACTTAACAATATGATAAATTATTTGAATGTGCCACAAACTAACAGGGTCTTTGTTTTATTTGCTAGCATACAGATGGCAGTGCACCGCTCATAAATGCATCATGTATATATCATATTTCGAGAACTATGGGAGATCATTCTGAGCTCATTTTGATGCGTTATTGCGGACATCGTGATATAATAATGAGCTTAGTATCATATCATTATAACTCAAAAAATATATTATTATGAGACCAGAATTCTGAGATATATGATATCATATGATCTCATTATGATATCGAAATGCTGACTGGGACCTGTATGTTTATTTATAACGTATGCCGTACGCTATAATTAATATCGTTTGTTAAGAACTAAAATGACCCCAATCCAATTTGGGCTAGAATCAAAATGAGCTATGTCATAAAAAGAAAATGAGAAAAATAAGTAGAATGTTAATTAGGAGTTTTTGAAAAGCATGAAATGTTCTAATTGTAAGTTTTTAAAATGTGCAAAATATTTTATTTACATGTTTTTGAAATGTACTGAATATTTTATTTTTACATGTTTTTGAAATGTACAAAATGTTCCATTTACATGTTTTGGAAATGTACAAAATGTTCTATTTACATTTTTTGGAAATGTACAACATATTCTATTTAATTTTTTTTTGAAATGTGAAAAATGTTCTATTGAAATCCCTTGAAGACATGTTCCAATATTTTGTGGATAAAGGACATTGTTTTTAGCTAAAAATGGGTATGGGTCATTTTGGTTCTTCACAGGCGATATGTTACGCGTATATCGTGTGCGCATATGTATGCTTACCTATATGCCGTACATTAATGAACTATGATTATTTTAACGTAACATTACCTAATACATATCTTGCTTGGTAGTAATTATAATTATGGTATGTAGTACAATAAATGCTGAGAAAAGTAAAAGTCAATATATTATAGTTTTGATTTTTTCATACCTTTAACTTTTCAATTTACCTATGAGTGTGTACACAATTTTTAAATTCATTTAAAATTATTTTTACGTTTTTGAGCTTTTATAAAAAAAAGATAATTATCTAAAATATTTTGGCCTACTAAGTAACTTTTTAGTATAAATTGTTACTGTTTTTAAAAACGTTAAATTATAATAAATGTTACTATATGTTATCGATGCAGTAAACATGTGTTTTTAATATAACTTATTGTCTAGATTAGGGATGGCCAATTCAAAATTCCCTTCGTTTCATTCCCTCCCAATTCAAAGTTCCCCAGGGAAGAGAATTTTGGCAAAATTCCCTTCAAAATTCCTAAGTTTTAAAATTCCCTTAAATTCCCAAAATTCCCTAGGGAATTTTGGGAATTTTGGGAATTTTGGGAACGTGCTTGAAGTTAACACAAAACAGGTGCTGACATTAAATGTATAGATAAATTTAGAATTGACCCAGATAACTCTTTTCTTGAGGGAAGCACGAACGAGCATCCTATTTGAATAACAAACTGTTGCAAATCATATGATTCTTAACCCAGCTAAATGGAATATTTCCGCTAAGAATAGATTTTCCGAACTGTATTTTGAGCATTTTTGTTTCATTTTTCGTAAACTTCCTAACGTGGTCTTCCATTTTCAAACTACTCTCTGCTTTGCGTTTTGCAGTTCCTGTTGTGAATGTAGATGATGAGGATGTTGCAGAAATTGTTCCTATATTCCTTAAACCTGCTGCATCCATCAGAGTGGCATATGCAGAAGAATGCAAAGAGCTTGAGTCAGACATAAACTGTGTCAACACTATCTGAGTCATGTATAGAAGATTCTGAATCTTCTGAATTATGAAAAGGGTTGAGTTTAGAATTTTCAGGTGTTTTGGAACTTTGTTTGACTTCTGATAGTGCATTAAAGCAAGAGAGAATGTGCTTTTTACATTTAGAAGCATTTTTAAGTTTAACATTGCTACAAAAGTTGCAATTCACTCTTCCGCTGCCACTCTCAACCCAGTATAACCAAACTTTATCAAAGGTTCTAACCATTTTAGAAATTATTGAACCTAAATTTTTCTCTACTACCTAGCTGATGGCAACTGAAATCAAATGAAATGAGATTCTATTCTAAATGGTAAATTTTACTACTCAGATGAAATTTGAAAATAGCGGGCATTTCCATGCCACATTTGTGGAACAGAGCGAGAAGATATCGTGGCGATATAAACTGTACTTGGTACATCTCGCAAAATTCCCAAAATTCCCAAAATTCCCAATTTCAAAATTCCCGGAATATTGGGAATTCCCTGCAGGGAATTTAATGGGAATTCCCTCAAAATTCCCTCTTACCAAAATTCCCAAAATTCCTAAAGTTCCCTCCCTCCCAAAGTTCCCAAATTCCCAGGGAATTTTGAACGGGCCTACCCTAGTCTAGATACAAAGTCGAGATACCTAGGAAGGTGGTCCTTACCATTGGTGGGCGGAGACTATCAAGTGAAATTTGAATTCGATGAGTGGGAACTATTAATCGGCGGGAAAACCTTTTCCACTATCTCGACTTTGTATCCAGACAATACTTTTAAGCATAACCCGCCAACTCATAAAGCGTTTTTATAGATGCTTTTTTTCGAGATAAGCGTCCAAAAAAAACTTGGAATGGCTTAACAACATGATAAGCGTAATGAGTTGCGGTTAATGAAACATTTTTGCCTGCTCGATCTGGTAGGTTTTTCAGTTGGTCCAAACACCATGCCACTGAAGCCTTTAAATCTGCCAGGTACTTTTAAAATAAAACCAAATTATTTTATACTTTACCTTTTTTATTCTTAGCATTATAAATCATGAGTACTTGTCAGCCTCATTCGATAGACATGGGGTCTCAAAGGGGTTGCCATACCCAAGGAAAGGGGCCAGAAAGGGTGTTTTATTTGCAAGAAACGGATTCATTTATTAGCATGGAAGACTTGGAGGAGATACCAGTAAGTATTATTATTCCATTCACAATTTAAAAGTAAATTGAAGTTCAATATTGAAACTAAAAAAAACATGTTCAAAGGATTGTTATGCCTGTTATCGTTTGACTTCTGTGGGTTTGCCATTCGTTTTGGTCCTATGTACTTGAGAATAAATTGTATAATATTCGGTTTTAATTTTGTTTTTGTATGTGCCTAATTTTTGTGGCATTATTTGTGTGTGGTTATTGACCACGTAATGACCAATTGATTTAGTATTTGATGTTTTAAATTAGAATTTAAAGTAATTAGTAGTTGCTCTTTTTCGTTTTATTTCACCACACGTATTTAACCAATTAATTCCTTTGTGGTTTTTTTTAACGTGTAGTTGTCTTTTTTTACATTTCTAAGCTGATTAAAATTGTGGTTTAAGAAGCGGCAAATTAGGTCTAATAAAAAAATTTGGATGAGCTGTCAAAATTCAAATTATTCACACCGCAATAAAGTTTTTGTTTTCACGGATTTAAATCAAACTCACTTTATTTATAAATTACATAATCTTAAATACAATACGTAAAACAATATTTTAGAGTAGTCTAAAAATGGCGTTATAGGTAGGTTTGAATACCTTGGCTACTAGAGATATTATCCTACTGCAAATATAATTATAGCCATTTACACAATGGTTACGTTAATAGCAGCGAGGGTTGAACCTTAAAATAGTTACTTATAGTTGACGTCATTGGCAGACGCACCTTTATACGCTGCAGAAATATAAATAACTTTAATTACACCTTTTTAGACGAGCACTCTTGAAGGTACTGAACCAAGGAAAATATTTTAGGCTGAAAACACGTTGTTAGGATAATATTCTGAGTTTCCACTGTAAAAACTCGAATTTTTAAAAGTTGTATTTTATTTATTTGGCAGATAATAAAAATTATTAAAATTACGATTGTGCAAGTGAAAGGTGCAATACATAGAAAACCATAACACCATCGTGTTTTAATAATTCATTTCTGTATAATACAAATAAATATTGTAAGAAATTCCTAGGAATAGAAAGAACATTTTGTATTTGAAATAATTATAATTTTAAAAGGCTTATATGAAGCGTACTAAACGACCAAGGTGCACAAAATGTTATCAATGCAATGTAAATTTTATATAAAGGATGCACAAGTTTCCTGTTGAACAAGAAAACCAGTTAAACTGCACACTGCACTGCAATACTGCACATGCATTCAACAGTGTGAGTCTAGTCGATACTGTAATTATCCGTATCCTGATGGGTGAAGGCAAGTCAAGTTCAGTTCTTTCCCAGGAATTTGGGATTGTTTGGTAGCTCGCAATAATGAAGGTATAAAAAAATTTCTTATTCGACATTCAATTCTCGTTTAAGTGATAAGTCAAAATGCACGACGCCTTATTTGATGCTCTTATTCTAGGAATTTGAAGGTGGTTGAAATGTAGCAAGGTATTAACATAAGGAAGAATTTTCATAAAGAAAAAGACGTAGCGAAGATTTATTTTAAGTTTTCGCATCTTTCCCAACTGACATCAACGTGAGTGGAGCGGCAGTTGAAAAAAAATATTTTTTTATCCAAAACATTAGTTTCTAAATTATTTTTTTATTAGAAATAATAATAACCTACATTACTTACGAATTTTTAGTTGGAATTTGAAATAGTTATTACAGAAGTAGAAAAAAAAACGTGCAGTGACGACGAGACAAAAATGACCCAAAATTATACCCAGTTTGAAAACAGACTGTCAGAGCCAGAGCCAAATTGGAAAGAGAAGGCATGTAGCATTTCAATAATGGAATGTGTAGATCAAGTAACAACCGCATCTCCAAATGCAGAAACCAAACTTATCGGTTGCTGCGAAACAAAAATGTGGATTGTAATCATTGGTATTTCTCAATTAGTAAGAATTTTTTCTTTATATGAATTGTTTAATTATATCGTCTGTCAAGAACCAAAATGACCCATATCCATTTTTAGCTAAAATAAAAATGAACTATTTCATAAAAACTAAATGAAAAATATGCGTACAATGTTCTAGTTACAAGCTCTTGAAAAGTGTAAAACGTTTTCTTTTTACATGTTTTCTAAAAGGTGCAAAACGTTCTATTGCCTTGTTTTTGAGAAGGTGCAAAAGTTCTATTTCCTTGTTTTCAAAAAGGTGCAAAATTTTCTATTTTCTTGTTCTGGAAAAGGTGCAAAACGTTCTATTTCCTTGTTTTCAAAAAAGTGCAAAATATTCTATTTCATTGCTTTCAAAAAAGTCCAAAACGTTCTATTTACATAATTTTGAAACGGTAAAAAATTTTCTAATTCCATGTTTTTTAAAAGTGTAAAATGTTCTATTTAAATGATCTCAAGACATAATTAAATTTTAACATTTTTGTGGATAGTAAATACTGTTTTTAGCTAAAAATGGATATGGGCCATTTTGGTTCTTCCCAAAAAATATATTTTAATTTTTTTAAATAATTTTAAATCTGATTTATTAATATAATAAAATCAGTAATAAACATCACAAGCTAATTTGTTTTGTTCACAGATTGCATGTACTACTGGATTAGCAACGGTATTTCTGTTCGGCCAAGACGAATTAAACAATTTGCTCATGCTTTACTTTGACTATGAAGGCGATGACAAACGAGACTTTTTTAAATGGATTCTTACATTTCTAAGTAATTAAGTCAAATCTAGTTTATTTTCATTTTCAAATAATGACAAACATGAAATATCAGTGATCTCAAAAAACTTTTTATTTAATTTTTAATTCAGAAAGTACAATGCTAATCTAATTATGTTGCTAATTTTAAATTATGTTTTTTTTTAAATTATAGTTGTTTTGTTTTCGAATGGAATCTTCTGGGGATTCCTTCTCTATCTTGGAGCTGAATTCGTACGTGAAAATATTTGCACATTGAAAACGTGCACAAATTATTGAAATCATGTGATTTGTTCTTCAGGGGCTAACACGGGCTCCTTTTCTTATTGGAAATTAATTTAAAATTTCAAAATTAAAAATGTCCTGAAATGTTTTGAATTTGTTTTGATTTTGCTGTTGGTTTGTTGCAGGAAATTGTTTGTTTACTCAATATTTGGCTGATTGCAGAAATTTTGGCACTTACAGTGACCGGTCTTGCCTCTATCCTAGCCATGCATTCATACATTTGGGGCTGGGGCATAGAGACCCATTTTTTCCCCCCGTCAACGGTTTTTCCTATCACGTGTACTCTAGTAATAGGGCATTTACTAGGACAAGGTCGAATCAGGCTTGTTCTCCTCTTTGTTGAACAGTGTGAGTCCCAGTTATCTCCTGAACAAGACGCCGAGTCAGAACTGTGACTTGAAGAATTTGGAGCGAAACTCTAATGAAAGAGAGTCAACTCTACCCTAGTATACCTACTAACTGTATGTGTGACGTTATTTATGGACGATCTTTTAATCTCAAAATTACTTTTTATTCAAGGAAAATCCCTGTTGTGTAAAGTTTATTTAAGGTATTAATAAAAAATTAAAATATATCGTCTGTGACGAACCAAAATGATGGATATCCATTTTAAACTAAAATCAAAATGAGCTATGTCATAAATGCGTAAAATGTTAACTACTTAGGAGTTTTTGAAAAACAAATAAAATTTTCTACTAACATCTTTTTGAAGAGTGTGAAATGTTCTATTTACATGTTTTTGAAAAGTGCAAAATGTTCTATTTACATGTTTTTAAAAAGTGTAAAATGTTCTATTTACATGTTTTTGAAAAGTGCAAAGCGTTCTATTTACATGTTTTTGAAAAGCGTTAAATGCTCTATTCTCATGTTTTCCAACAGTGCAAAATGTCTTAATTACATGTTTTTGAAAAGGTTGAAAATTTTCTACTTACCAGTTTTTAAAAACTGTAAAATGTTCTATTTAAATGATTTTAAGACATTTTTTGATATTTTTGTAAACAGTAAATATTGTTTTCAGCTACAAATTGATGTAGGCCCTTTTGGTTCTTAACGTACTATATCGTTTTGCTACCAACAAACGATAGTATTATGCTATCTGGCGTCAATATGATTTAGTACTTGTGTCACATGCCTATATGTAATTATATGTGTAACTTATGCTAAATATAATATATTATATGATTATTTTTATACATGTAATTCGTGTTAAAAGATAACAAGAAAGTGGTTACAGGAAGGAAGTAAAAAAATAATTATTATGACTATCATATAATCTGAGTTTCTTTCTTTACGTTCACAATTAATTTCGCTCTCAAACAAGAACAAGCAATTGTTTTTTTCAAAAACTTAATCAAAAATTAGATTTTGAAAAAAAAAGAAAGAAAGAATTATTCAAACCAAAATGTATTTCGGTAAATACGTTGCTCTCTTCGCCTTTTTAGCGTTGGCCATTTTCCAACTCGAAGCTTCTCCGGCGCCGGAGCCGGATGAGGCGGATGATTACGATACTCACGTCGATCAGGATCTCAATGCCCCTGTGGAACCGCCAGCTCAGCCTCGTGGTTTTTTCAGTTGGTTCAAACATCATGCCACCAAAGCCTTCAACACGGTCAAGTAATTACTTTGAGCTTAAAACAATTATTTCATACTTTACCCCTGTAGTTTGTACAAGTATACATATTTTGTATAATTATTTTTGTGTAAATTCCATAGACATGGCGTCTCCACGGGGTTGTCACACTTGAAAAACGGGGTCAGAAGTGGCCTGTCTTTTGCCAGAAGCGGAATCGATCATCTGCATAGAAAACTTGGAGGAAATTTGCAAGAATAATAAATAATTATATTACATTTACAATGTCAAAGTTGATTCAATTAAATTATCTAAATTATTTATTAGTAATACTAATTTAGACGGAATTTATTGTCGTTTTTCGTTTGACTCTTGTGAAATAACTATTCGTTTTGGTTCAAGGTAAATCATATAATAAATTGTATAAAATTAGGTTTTTATTTTTTTTCTGTATCTGCTTTATTTCTTACGGCGTTTTGTATGTGGTTATTGACCACGTAATGACCAATTGATTTAGTAAATTGATATAGTTTGAGTTAGACTATTAAGTTTCCTGCTTTTCCTTCTATTTTATTTGACCACATTTATTTAACCAATTTATTTCAAATTTGTGGTTTCTAATTTAACGTGTATTTTTCCTTTGTTAAATTCATAAGCTGATTAAAGTTGTGGTTTAAGCAGCGACAAATTAGATGTAATAAAAAACTCGAATGAATTGTAAAAATGCAAATTAATTATTCACACCGCAATAAAGTATCTGCTTCTACTGATTTAGATTAAATCTACTTTATTTTTACATTGATTTCAATCTTAAATGCTACATGCAAAATATTATTTAAGGGTCGTCTACAAATGGCGTTAACGGTTAGGTTAATGTAAGTAATAGAAATTATGATGATGCAATGCAAAAGTTAAGGTGCAGTCCTAAAAAAAATATGTAATAAGTACATTTTGTCCTAATATAAAACAATTTTATTTTGTTTGCATTGTAAATTGATAATTTATTAGATAATTAAAAGATTAATTATCATTTAAATCACTCCAAGGTATAAACGTTATTAATCACAGAATTTCTTTTTTGAAGCAATGGTTTTAAATTTAAATTTTTAATGTTGGTAGAATTATTTTCGTACCTATTTACTATAGTAATTACGTACTCTTTACCTTTAATGTTTTTGTACCAATTTAAATTGGCTATTGAAATAAAGTTTCGTCTCACTTAAATATAATTTACTTGTTCTATTTACCTGTTAGTAGTAAGCTTTTACATACCGGAAATAGATGTACAATAATATATTTCTTTGATATTACTATAACGATATTAGGTAATTATCCATGCTAGCAATGTACAAAATAAAATGCCTGCTTATAAAATAGAAAAAGAAATGACTGTTAAAACATAATTTTTGAAATCAATAATGTTATAAGTTACACGTGATAATTAAATATACATTAGTTACAGGAAATTTTGTTAACGCCAAAATTCACATTTTTGCAAGCTACACTTTATAATTTTTAATAAAAATAGAATTGCATATTTTATAATTTAAATTACTTAACTAACAGTAAAGTAATTTTTGCAAGTTTAAATATGTTTATCAAAATAATAATTATGGTACGGCTGACAGTCGTCCCCTTGGAACTCGTACTCTCTTCACTCGTACCCTAGGGGTCGTACCCTATGAATTCGTACCCTGGTCAAATTCTCACCCAAACAATAAAAGGTACTAAACCAAGAAAAACAATATTGGCTAAAAACACTCGAAGATTTTCAGAGCTTCCACTGCTGCCGTCTCCCTTCGTTAATGTAGTGTTTGTAGTTGGTCCTGGGTCCGTTGTATCAACTCCAGGTTGAGAATTGCAGTAGTCTACGCCACAGTAGCACGTAAGCCCGTATCCAGAGTTAATTTGGAAGGTGTAGTTAACGCACTTATTTTCCAAAGATGCACCATGTCTCTCCGCTTCCGACCTGAGTTTAGAGCCGCGGTCGAGTAGCGTTAAATCTCCTCCATTTATAAGAATATACTCTGTTTGCTTGTAGCATACAAAAGGGTCTATTAGATTCTCAGCTGTATTGCTAGCTGTCTCATTGTTCTTGACTGGGTCAATGCATGATACTTGATTATTGGGGTGGTCAGTCCGATATCCGCATCGGTAGCAGCGTATACCTTTATATTAGGAGAAATTTGGTGAATGTTATGCTTTTAATTGTTTGTAATCAAATAAATCAAAATCATAACCACATATTATTAGGTAAATTATTAAACCTTCTATTGTTTGAGCCAACAAGCCGCATGTCAAGAAAACCCTAAGTCCAATTAAAAATAGAGGCGGAAATTTAGTTTTGATTTGTAAGTTGTAATAGGTCATTGTAATTATTTAATATTCTCCTGACTAATTTCGTTTACAATAACGTTCAAATAATTGAGTTTTTATTTTTATTTTTACGAATGGACAACATACGGTAATAAATGCAGGAATCAGTTACATATTACAATTAAAGTTAAATTAGCAATGTAAACAGAAATATTTCAATATATTGCATACAGATAGGACATAAATTGTTTGCCAATTAAATTGGATGAATTATTGTTAGAAGTCACTAATCATGTAAAATTAGATGAAAATTTAATATTATTAGAATTTTATTATTTCAAAATAGTTAAAAAAACTCTATTTAACTCTAAAATTTAAAAAAAAAAGAATCAGAATTTGTTGTTGCTAATTGTATTGGATGCAAAAGGCAAGACGGCTTACTAAATTGAGGAAAATGTAACTATGCAAACTATGCATAAGATCTTTTCCCTATTATCCCAGTAACATATTCTACGCATGGTATTTTAGTAGGCAAAACAAAAATGCAAACTGCAGTAATTATGTACTTACAATCAAATATTTTTAATTGTATTGTACTAATTTTTATAATCAAGTAAATATATTTTATTAATAATTCAGCAGAACTAAAATGCGAACATCAGTTCATACTTACAATATACAAAATGAGACAATCGTGAGATGGGAACACTTGGTCAGATAATTAGGTATTAGAAAATTTGCATTTCTTCATGAAATACAATAATCTGAATTCTAATGCGTAATTCGGTGCTCCAGCTTCAGAAATATAAAAAAAGCGTCAGAAATATGAAATAGGCGTGATGGAGTAGGATTTAAGTAATTAAAGTAATTTTGAGATTGAACGTAAGCACCAGCTTCAAGTCAACGTTTGTACGCAGTTACTGTATCTAAGAAGTTTGTTACGAGAGGAAGACAATTTTATTAAAAAATTAATTTGACACTGTCCTCCGTTGAGGACTTGAGGATAGCCCAAAGGACTCAGTATACGGTTCAAAATCTTGTTGTACATAAGTTAGTTTGTGTTATAATTAAAAAATATAGGAGCTTATCAAATATTACATTTACCACTTACAATTACGTAATTACAATTACAATATGTTCCACAGGAAAAAGTACGTTGAGCAATAAACTGTAATTATTATATTTAAGGAAATCTTCTCTGATCGCCACTCCTTTATATGTTACCCATGCCTGCAGCCAAAATTGCCTACAAATATTTGTCTATGAAAAATCAGATTGACACACTTCCATTTCTATCCGAAATGGAATAAGGTCAAGAAACCATTACATGAAAGGCAAGCTTAAAGTTTTAATGAAATTGTTATTTGATGCTTTAATTTTTAAAAGTGCAAAATGTTGTACATAAGTTGTTTGTAAAAAGTGCAAAATATTCTATTCACATGGTTTTAAAAGTTTTACAATAGCTCATTTAATTACTTGTTTTTGAAACAACTTCATGAACGCAGGTTGTTTCACAGGTTATTGAAAATTACAAAATTCTCTGTTTACATGTTTTCAAAAGGTGCAAAATGATCAACTTACATGTTTTCACAAATTGCAAAATGTTCCATTTACATGTTTTCAGAAAGTGCAAAGTGTTCCATTTACATGTTTCCAAAAACTGCAAAATGGTCCATTCACATGTTTTCAAAAAGTACAAAATATTCCATTTGCATGTTTCCAAAAAGTGCAAAATGTTCTATTTAAATAATGTTCAATTTAATTTTAAATGATTTCATAAAGTGCAACATGCGAAGTGCAAAATCCTGGAGTTAAAAAGTGATTATTTTAAATTTCAAAATTGTGGTAGGAGTCACCTTAACCAATATCAGTATTATCGTGAATCCAGTCTAAGTATTTGACAACTTCTGTGTAGACACCCGGGGAATTCGGTTGTGCACAACCAAAGCCCCAGGACACAACTCCCACAAGAAGGTAAGATCCGTTAGCCATCTTGAGGGCGAGGGGGCCACCGGAGTCCCCTTGACACGCATCTTTCTGACCTACACCCAAGTAGCCTGCACAGAGCATAGTCGAAGATATACCTGCAGCACTGTAGGCTACTTGACACTCCTGGTTTGTAATTATGGGCACAGTCACTTTTTGGAGAATATCTGGCTGTGGCCCAGCCTCCCACAGAGTTCCCCAACCAGTCACAACAAAATCCCCGCTAGACACATAATTTGGCTGAGGTAAAACAACTCGTCGGACAATATTATTATCTATTAGATCAAATGGAGGGTCTACTTCAACGATCGATATATCATTAAATTTTGTAGAGTGGTCGTATTCTTCATGCAACGTTACTTTTTTCAGTTGTCGCACCTGCTCTTTTTCAGATCGGATTTTTATATTGTGACCTCCGGCTATTGCTGTGAACACGGATGTATCCTTCTTGTAAAAACAATGCGCAGCCGAAACGACGTTTGAAAAATTGAAAAATGTTTGAAAAATGTTTAGTTTTTGAGGGGTCAGGCGTTTCAAATCGCTTAAGATCTGGTCTCCCAACACAGACCCCCGTGTGACTAGCTTACCCCGTACTAACACACGTATTTCTTATTCAGCACTGAGCCTCCGCAAAATACAGGTGGATTTTGCGGGCGTCGAAAGTAGATTTGATGGGGAAATTCATTCGGGATGGCATCCGTTCCGCCAACGATTCGTGTGCTTTTTGATCGAGTCGACGGTGCGGCAGAACATTTAAATTTGTGGCATTTTCCTTCAGTTTCTGTCATAACAAAATTTGTAGTAGGTCATTTACTAAATAATGAAAGGCACAAATTTTAATGCAGTAATGTTTTTAAAATTAATTCCGTCTGTGGAGAACCAACATGACTCATATCCAATTTAAGCTACAACTAAAATGAGCTATGCCATAAAAGCAAAATGAGAAACATGCGTAAAACGGTGATTAAGAGCTTGTAAAAAACATATAATGTTCTATTCTTATAGTTTTTAACATTTTAAAATGTCCTACATGTTCTTAAAAGAGTGCAAATTGTTCCATTTCAATTTTTTTGAAAAGTGTTAGGTGTTTTAAATCTATGCTTTTAAAAGGTCCAAAATGTTACTATGTGCATTTTTTTGAAGTGTTAAATGTTCTAAATTTATGTTTTTGAAAAGGTGCAAAATGTTTTACCTCTTTGTTTTTAAAAAAGTGCTAAATGATCTATTTGAATTTGTTGAAAAGTGTTTAATTTTCTAAATCTATGTTTTTAAAAAGTGCAAAATGTTCCATTTGCATGTTTTTGAAAAGTGTGAAATTTTCTAATTTCTTGTTTTTGAAAATGTGCAAAATGTTCTAATTCTGTGTTTATAAAAAGTGTAAAATTATGAATTTTCATATTGTTAAAAGTTGCCAAGTGTCTATTTAAATGCTCTTAACACATGAAGACGTTGCTAGCAAAACACGTTAGGTCCATGTTGCCCAACTTCACAGAAACCGCAAATGTTAATAATCATGTCAAAATAAGATTATTTTTTCAATTTTTTTTTTCGTAACTGCATACTACCAATTGTATTAGTAGCCAAAAATACTCAAATCCGACGCTGCGTCGAAATTTTTTAAAAATAGTTCAAAATTTTGAAATCTTTGACTTAACGTGTTTTGCCAAAAAACCCATAAAAGGCATTGCAAAAAATTAACCTTTTTAGTTATATTCAATTGCATGGTAATTTCTGATTGTAAAATTGAAATATGAATGGTACATTTCAAAAACATGTAAATAGCACGTTGTGCACTTTTAAAAATAATATAAATAGAACATTTTGAGTTTTTTAAAACCATGTAAATAGAACATTCTGCACTTTTTAAAAACATGTAAATACAACAATAAACATTAATTAAAACAATTTCGCATTCCAATGTCTAATAGTCGAGTACAAATCTACTATGTACTCCTAATGAATTTGTTTGCTTAGGGATTATCCACAAATGACGTCATAGAAAAGTATTCATTTTTAAAACCATGTTCCCCCCTGTTACCAGTTTAATCATATTGCGTCAATGACTGTTTATAGCATAGTATTGCCAAGTAGACCCATTAAACCTATCAATGAAGTCATTTGTGGACGACCCCTTAAGGCTTTATTTTCTTCCTAAGAAACACGGCTGTTTTTTCGTACAATTTCATAATTACTTTGTAACCCATGCGCTTCTGTACTATTAAAACAGCAAAGCTTCCAGATGTACCAAACAAATTAAGCTTTAGTTCGCATATCGATCTGTTAGGGATCGTCCGTAAATGACGTTTCCGGTAGGGTAAGTCAATATAGTTATGTAGTAATGACATACCGTGGTACAGATTACAGTTAAACGATTATGTTAAAGTGATGACATGGGGATGGACTAGCCTGAAAAAGTGATAATTTGTGGGACGTCATTCATGGACCATCCACTACGAATAGTACCGTAGATTTGATATTGAAGCGAATAACTTTCGTTTCATTACAAGTGGGTGAAAGTATCAAAGTTTGGGGGAAATTGGGTTATTTTTTCATTAGAATCAATTGTTTTTATTGGGTTTAGTGGACCTACGTGTTTTGCCAAAAAACGACTAATGGACTTAACGCGTTTTGCTAACAAACTTCTTACATATTTAAATATTCTTGTAAATAGGTAATATTCTTGTTAGCTAAAATAAAATGGAATATGAGTATTTTTGATTCTTCACAGAGAGAACGTAAATATTTATTTACTACTGACACTACAATAGCATTTGCTATACAGACACAGTAAGAACAAAATTCAATTTATAAAATTATTAAATAAAGTTAAGGAGAATTTATCAATTGTGTTTTGAATGAAATCAAATCAAAACAAACTAAACTAGCTATGTAATATATTGTTTCTAATATACGAGCAGAAAATATTAATACCACAATTAATTTCCCACTTGACTATTTGACACGAGGGTTTGCTGCTGGCGGACACTTTTGAGACATCGTCCAGAGGCGGTTGGAGTTTTTGAGACGCACTGTATGCTGTTGCAAAAGCGCAGATGCCTTGGGACAGCGCGCCACTTAGTTTAGCCTTATACTGTGCTGCCGCTATTTTCAGAGATAGTTTTTGTAAAAAAAATAGATTTATTACAAGAAAAACATATTTAGTACATAAAGTTACTCACCTGTTAGATGCAAACTTATAAAAACCCACAATAGGACCCCCATTTTCGAATGATGGCTTTGTGTCATGCAAAGAAACGTTATTTATAGGGCAGTAAATTTTAAAATTGGAGGCCTTTGTAAAATTAAATTCACATGTACAAGAATAATGGATAAAGAATCGTACAATAACTTTATTTGCTTCTTGTTTAGTGCAGTTAAACAATGTAATGGCGTTTACAATTTATGTAGTGAATTCTGCTTTTATGTTTAAACGTCATTGTCATTGTCTAACAGTACCATTAAATAATCATTAACACTTTAAGTATGCGCAACGATAATTGTGTTTGAATAAAATGCAACGTTTTTATTAGATTTTGTAAAGTAGTAATATTTTTGAATACAACAACAACGTTAACAATAATAAGCCGCCATATTGAAAATGGCCGCCCGTATCCCTGCAATGTTGAAAAATATCCTTCTGGGGGGAGAGAGAGGGACGCCAGCGGCGCCCGCCTAGCCCCCCCCCATCTGGATCCGCCGCTGTGGAAAACTAATCATTTGAAAATAAAAATAAATATAAAAATATAATATATAAAAATATTTAGTTGCACATGGCAGTTGGGCCAGAAGTTACATAAACTCCTAATTAAACAAACTTTATTAAAAAGAATATATTATTTAAATGCACCTTTTTGATAATTACAAGCTGTATAAACAATACACAATTTTTATTTTGTCTTATTAGATTTAGATAAAGAATTAAAATTAACAGTTTTTTAAAATTAATTATTAGATTAATTATCTAAATTAAAAGATGATTTGATGTCCAGCTGCAAACATAATTATGTGGTCACGATGACAGATTTGGAGGCGAAGACTTTAACGATCAAAAAATCATTGAAATCTTCGCCTCGTAATCCATAATCACTTTTTCTTACGTTGATTTGGTGACGGATCCAGGATACTATCAAAACGGGATTCAACAGTATTTATCACAGGGTCATTTTGGAAAGGGGTCTCTAGTATGCTACAGATTCAAAAACATTCTTCTATAGGCGATACTAATTCGACCTCAAGCCCACTCCTATGAATCCGCAGCATGCATAATTACGTTTTTGGTGATTTGTTTTTCGCCTTGAACTCAAAGGCGGCACTTTTGACGTCACTGCTTTCAACCGACAATCGATTGAACTAAAAACAGTGACTTCAAAAGGACCGCCTCTGCAAACAAGGATGAGATATTTTTCGGTCTCGTCTCTTGAAATTGGCATCTAAAAAAAGAGTAGCTGTAATCGCTAGAAATTTAATTATGAAACTACTTATAAATACAAAGTTTGACCCCTTGCATTATATCAGGTTAAAAAAGTTGCTATCTCAATTTATTAAATTTAATTCTGGCAACCAGTTTACCATCCTTCTAATATCTCCACGTCCAAGGCTCATGGAATTTCTCTTGTGGTAAAATATTTTATTTAGTTTTGCAATTTTACACAATTTATACTACTGCACTGGCATAATTATACCACTAATACCAAAATAATCCCAACTTAACTTTTTTTAAATAAGCATTACCTAGGAGGATGTACGATGAATATTGCTCAAAACAAAGTCGAGATGTTAATGAAATGAATAAAAAATTATTATTGGAAGCTCCTGTATCTAAATAATTTGATAAACTGTAGGCTTCAACAATAATTTGATATCATTAAAATTTATTCGAAGATTTGAGGTTATCACCGAGAGATTATGAGGTCTGAAGCGAGCTGTTTTATCTTGTGCTAACCCAAATTCGTGCTTTTACCTTAATAAAACTTGTATATGTACCTAATAGCAACTAACAATAAGCTGAATATATGCACCTTTATTAGTATTGTGTAAGTTATTATCAGGGCCGGACAAAGGAATTGCGTTTAGGCAGAATTTTGTTTCCCTACAAAAACCACTATTTAAATAATATTAATGGTTTTCTTTGGTAAAGCAAAATGTTGTATTAACATGTTTTGAAAAAGTTCAAAATATTCGTTTTACTTGATTTAGAAAAGTGCTCAATGTTTTATGTACATGTTTAGAGAAAAAAGGAAAATGTTTCATTTACATGTTTTTGAAATGTACACAAAATTTATTTTACATATTTTTGAAAACTGCAAAATGTGTCATTTAAATGTTTGGAGAAAATTTAGGCAGCGGGCGCTGCCTGTGTTGGCCGCAATATCTGGCTCTGGTTATTATTTAATTTATGGTAATATTAGCAGCCAGCCAGTATTTCATGTTATTAACTATAATTAGAAAAAACCTAATTAACAAGCCGTGGCACGTTAATTTTATTAATTAAGTAATTAACTATGTATTAGTTGTAAGCAAATAACATTGTCACCGGTCGAAATCTTCATTTAACACAATATTTAATGTTTTAGCGGGAAATTCAAAAATTGGAATTTTGAATTTTTGGTTGCATTACAGAAATTAATTATGAATAAGATAACAAACAACATATTGTGCGGCGTAATTGCTTTCCCTAATTGAAAACCTGTAAATTGAAACTACAATTTGGTGGCAAATTCAAAATGCCTAATTTTGCTGTTAAGGCTGCCGTTGAAATTAATAAATCTAACACGCTCGACCTACAATAAAATAGGGTTAATTTATAAGGAAACTAATTAAAACTAAAACTATTCTAAATAAATATGTACAAATAGTTTTGTATTTGTTTTAAAAAACTCAAAAAGATGTAATTTATTCAGTTAAGCTTCATTTATTTTAGACAATTACAAAAACCATTATCACATATTGTACAGAGAGATCATCATAGGTGCCAAGCTAATGAAAACAATGTTGGGCGAAAACACATTACTAATCTTGGTGCTTCCACTGCCGTCGTCTCCCTTAATTATTGTAGCTAGTAAAGTGGGCTCTAGGTCTGTTGTTTCCATGCCGGGTTGAGAATTGCAAAGGTCCTTGGTGCAGAAGCAACTAACAATATGATTGAAGTATGACCGTACGGTATAATTAGTACACTTATATTCTAAAGTGGCACCTTCTCTTTCCGCATCCGACCTTCGGTAATCTCTGCGAACGAGTTGCTGTATTTCGATAACTCCATTCACAAACCTAGTTGATGTTGTTTTGCCGCAGACGAACATGTCATTAGGATCGTTGTCACTGATAGTATAAGTCGACACATTGTTTTTGACTGGGTCTAGGCATGATGATGTACCCGTGATGGAGCCGGCGCCAGTCTCATAATTGCAATAGTAGCAGGTTATACCTTTCGAACAAAAGAGGTTTGGTGAAAGAGTTTTATTTCAATGATAACATAATAGTAAATTATAGTATAATTATTTGAATCACTCAGGTAAATTTATAGAATTCAACGTCTTTTAATTAAATAATTAATTATGGAGCACCTGCTATGGTTTTAGTCAACAAGCCAATTCCAATAAAAATCCTGAATCCAATCAAAAACAGAGGCGGGGATTTAGATATTAAGTCGTTATAATTCATTGTAGTGTAGTTATTATTCTTCTGCGTAATCTCGTTGACATAATTGTTGAGCAAGTAAAATTCTAGACGGAAATTTCTGTATTTGTGCACATAATTTATGACTTGTCTGATTTTTTACCACAAACGCTCTTCGGCTTTCTCATGAAAATGCCAAAATACAGTGATGACGCTACTGGAAAACAACATAAGGTAATACAAATCGAAATCAAAGTTGAAACGGCACTGTAAAAAGTACTTTGAAAATTAGAGGAATGCATAAGGCCATTAATTTTAATCACTAATTTTTAGTACATCAAATTAAATAAAAAGTAGCAGAACCATGTAAAAATAAAAAATGCAAAATAACCACAGTAAAATAAACAAAAAATGTAATAATTCTAATTTTATTTATAGATATTTTATTATTTTAAAAATATTTATTGTAGTTAAATAAAACAACACGTATAGTATGGTTTTACATGTTACCCCCTACATTAAAAATCTGCCACTCACAAAAATCAGGCTAGTTGTAACTATCACAGATTCAAAGCATGCGATCGCACTTTGCGTTTTTTGGTCACAGTGGCCCGCTAAAGTTTTAAAAAATTCAAATTTTGAATTTGTAGCACCCTGTAGATTTTACATTTCTCATCTGATTTTGAAGTTTGGTGTTTTCTAATCCTTAGACTGTTTTCTAGAAAGTAATTTCAGGATTTTTTAAAATTCACAAATTATATTTTTTGTTGTTAAATAAAATTATTTCAAAAAGTGGGCCTTAAGAGTACTAGTTTTTTGCATTTAAATTTATATTGGTGGAAAATAGAGCTCACAAAACGTGCCTCAAAACTCCAAATGCACTTTTTTTGCACTTTTCCCTCCATTTTTACTCCTTTATATAAAACGAGTTGATAATTAACAAGAACGTACTTTTATTTGCAGAGTTTGACTCTCAATCTACTGATTCCGCAACTATGAGTTTTCGGAGTTATAAGAAGGTTTAACTAATTCGAATTTAATCAGCCGGCCACTATTATAATTAGGGATTAAAGACAATTGCGACAACTACCCACTCCTATTCTATATAGTAGAAACATACCTAATGGTCGTTAATGCCTCGCGTTGAAATTCAAGCTATGGTTGACCACTCTAAAAAAAATAAAAAATTAGAACCAAGAATTTAAAGGTAATTTTAAATCGAAATTCTGAATAAAATAAGGTTTTCTGGTATGGACTGTGTACATATAACTTCCTAACTTCTCCATTCAACTGAATTTTACACTACGAAGCGGAGTGTGGAAGAGAAGCATGACATCATTACAAATATCATCATAATATGCTGAATGCATTAAAACAACATGAAAACCACACTTACAAGGGAATGACGCGACATGATACACCCAGATTTCACAGAGACCCATTTCAAAAAATCAGGTTACTTTTCAATAGCACAGATTCAAAGTAACTCGAGTGCATTTCGCGTCGTTTGGTCACAGCGACCCGCCAAAGTTCAAAAAAATTCAAATTTTGAAACTTTGCTGCCCTATAACTTCTACAGTTACTGTCCGATTTTGACAAAATTTGAATTTTTGTGATCCTTAGTCTATTTTCTGAAAAGTGATTTCAAGATTTTGAAAAATTCGAAAATGTTTATTTTTCTTAAAAAAATACAAAAAAAGTATACTTTTGAGGCCCAATTTTTAATCCCTATTTTTTCAAAAAAATAAAAATTTTCAAATTTTGCAAAATCTTGAAATTTCTTTTTAGAAAACAGACTGAGGATCACAAAAAGTCAAATTTCGTCAAAATCGGACAGTAACTGTACAAGTTATAGGGCGGCAAAGTTTCAAAATTTGAATTTTTTTGAACTTCGGCGGGTCGCTGTGACCAAACGACGCGAAATGCACTCGAGTTACTTTGAATCTGTGCTATTAAAAAGTAACCTAATTTTTTGAAATGGGTCTCTTTGAAATCTGGGTGTATCATGTCGCGTCATTCCCTTGTTAGAATTAGACTGCTGTTAGTTGATTTTATTATGGACAGATTTCGGAACTTTAGTTAAACTTTTGGCTTTAATTAGGAGGCACACACTAGCAGTAAGTATGACATGACTGGGACTGTGTAGAATCAGTTTTGCGGAAATAATTTCTAATTTATTATTGCATTACTTGCAATTTATTGATCTGCGCAATTTATTATATAATATGAGGATATTAGTATAAAATGTTCCTGAATTGGCTAAAATAATCTTAGTAAAGAGGTTCACTCTTAATGTATGTGAGTGAAGGAGGGGTATGCACACTATGATGGGGTTGTAAGGCCCGGTGCACCTTTACGTCCACCCAAACTGGACGTCCTCTGTGTAAATAAGAGGATGAGCTGGTTCGTTTCTAATTCGCTCTAAAGACGTGTCTGATAGGTTGCTTGGTGGTGTTATAGTCGATACCTGGGTACTTGTAGTTGGCTGGATGATGGAGACAACCGAGGTTGATGTCTGGGACCAGACTTGGGGCTGGGACCAGGTGAGGGTTGAGTCTGAAACCAGGTGCCGAGATGGGCCTGGGACCAGGTGAGTTGATGTTGAGATGCAACCAGAGCTTGATCTTGAGATGGGACCAGAGAGCTGGGACCAGAGCTTGAGATGGGACCAGAGAGCTGGGACCAGAGCTTGAGATGGGACCAGAGAGCTGGGACCATAGCTTGAGATGGGATCAGAGAGCTGGGACCAGAGCTTGAGATGGGATCAGAGAGCTGGGACCAGAGCTTGAGATGGGACCAGAGAGCCGGGACCAGAGCTTGAGATGGGACCCGAGAGCTGGGACCAGAGCTTGAGATGGGACCCAAGAGCTGGAACCTGAGCTTGAGCTGAGACCATAGAGCTGGGACCCGATGAGGTTAGGACCAGGTGAGCTGAAAGCCGAATGATATGAGAGCTAAATGATACCTGGGACCAGATGAGGTTGGGACCAGGTGGGCTGAGAGCTGAATGATACCTGGGACCAGATAAGGTTGGGACCAGGTGTGCTGAGAGCTGAATGATACCTGGGACCCAAAGAGTCTTGCTCCTTGGATCTGGTGATGCTCTGGTATGATGGTGTTTGATACCGACCGACCGACCAACTGACTGAGCTGAGCGGAGCTGATGAGCAGGTCTAGTAAACTGAACAGACCGGAGAATCTGACCTGATGAGCGATTCTTGAGATGGACTGTGACCGAAACTGAGATGACCAAGAGTGCAGTGCATGACTACATGCGGATGCATGAAATCAGCACTGGCAGCCTTTACTGTGGTATATGAGGAATGGCCCAAATAGCTGAAGATTGATGCACTTAGCGACCATGTGGTGAGATGGGCAATGTGAGACACTGAAAATGTAGCAGTGGTCAAATGTGCAATAAAATGATGGGTGTGAGAGAAGTGCGTGTATTTGGTAGTAATTTCCAATTAACGTTTAATTACTACTAACACACTTAATTACACACATTACACTAAATAACAATACGCGAAACACACTTAATTACGCACAATCACACTAAATGAGAAGGTTTGGAGCTTCAGTTTTGATACACCGAATAAATAAGGAAGTCAGAAATATCTGACTGTGAACTTAATTTTGAGAGAAAGAAAAGATGGCTGATCAGAGCTCAGAGCGGACAGGTCTTTTCGCTTTGGTGGTTTTTGGTCGACTCGGAGCAGTGCCGAAATGAATGAATGCTATTGCTCTCTTTCCTTTGTTTGAGCTGATGCTGAGGCATGCTGAGGCATGCTGAGGCATCGGCTTCTTCTATTTCAATCTCTCAGCCCTACAAAAGTGGGGGTTTGAGAGCAACTTAAGAGTAGTTCAGTACTCTGGGTTTGAGACTCTTTGCATAAAGAGCTCAACTACTCAAACACGAGTCCTCTGACGTCATGGAAATTCCTGACCATGCTGTACAGTTACTACTGATCAGTGAGCATTCGAGCAATTTGCGTTTAATTTCAATTTGTTGCGTTTCTAGCTAATTAAATTTACTGTTATCTTAAGCGGTTATTTGTTATATGATTGTCTTTTACATCTTAAGCACATAACGTCTAAGAATTATCGTGAGAGTCGAAAACAATAAATTGCGAGTAGCATACGGCTCCAAAAGTAAAGTACAAGGAGCAGCTGAGTATTCAGGTCCTGTCGAGTCAAGACCTGGTTCCGAATTGCATTTGATGTCTGTGTTGCAAAGACATCCGATTTTAGACACGATGGTAGACCATGCTTCATTTTTACTCAAAGAGCTACTACTACGAAAATGTAAAGCTAAGGCTGCGGTTCCAACTTTGTCATCTTTCATGGACGAGGTCCATCCACGAAGTTCGCGTCCTTTTGATGTCAAACAAAATTTGGAGTTTGGTTTCCCTTTAGAATTTAGTAAAATTCCACAGCCCCGCAAAACAATTTTGACTTTTCGGATACCACCACTATCCTAGGGTGTGTGCTGATGTGCTGCATTGTAGTCTGTTTTAAACATTACTCGTGACATATATTTTTCACTTTTAGTTGGTATAGTAAATAAGGTTGTGGCCAATCGACTTCAGGGCTGCCCAGTATAAGCTTTAATAAGAGGTTCTGCTGGGTTAAGTTAATACCATTAGGTTGAACCGCGCAAGTGTTAAATATATTATACCAGATAGATAGATTCATTCATGTTTATAAGGGCATTGCCCATAACATAATATTACATACATATAATGATTTACATATGATTTAAGGTTAAATATTAGTTCAGATGTATTGCTAACAGTAAGAAGAAAACATAAGGCATAAAAGATACGAAGTGGACATTAACGAGATTGGAATTTGAAATTCGTCGGGTACAGATGAAAACTTCATTAAATATTATTAATATTTTGGTCAACTAGCCTCTTATTATTTTATATAAGGCAGGGAATAGGAGTTACACTTAACAAATGTTTCCTTCCACGTAGGAAAACTCCGGCTACGGTTACAGAAAGACGCCACTCTTTCCAGTATAATTCTACGGCGAGGTACTGATTTAGCGTTGACACGGATCAATTCACATTCACAGTGAAGTCAAGGCACAAACGAGTATGTCTCAGCTACAGTAGATGGAGCAGCGGATTTAAAGATTGTGTGATGCTGTTGTGGAGAATGTGTGGATGAAGAAACTTGGAAGCGTGTGTAAGAACTTCAGAAGCGTTTGTGAGAACTTCGGAAGCGTTTGTGAGAACTTCGGAAGCGTTTGTGAGAACTTCGGAAGCGTTTGTGAGAACTTTGGAAGCGTTTGTTAAGAGTATGGGTGCGTTTGTGAAGATCAAGTGACTCATTTAAGTCAACCGCCGATACAAAACTATATCACTGCCCCGTGAATTATCGCCTGGCTCCGCGGATTTGCAGCACTTTTTGAGAAAACTGGAACAAATTATAGATATTTGACACTGATTGATTTCGCAACACGTTTAAAAAACTATACCGGTTCCGAATGGTTGACATGTAAAAGCCAAATATGGACCGCCTGTGCATTTCAAACCTAGAACACATTACAAAACAATGATACACATCGTCGACGTCTAACCCACACAGGCCACAAATTTCCTTATCGTCAAATACGACACACTCTCCGTTGATTCTAAGCCTATTGGATCCAAGTCTGAGTTGCGCAAAGATACAGGTACATCCAATAGGGATGTTAAATAACAAGTATTCAGCAATGTTGGAGTCAAGCTTAATTTCTTTATAAAATTCACTAAACGAAGATGCCTGCACTCTTATCATGTCGTTTTCAATGCACTGATTGTTAACTATTTCAAGAATAGCGTCTAGGTTTTCATTCACCTGAATTGGATCTTGTGAGGTCCAGACAAAGCTAAAACCTGTGTCAATAAGCAGTTGCCGCACTGCCCTAGCCCAGTTTTCGGATTGATTTGAAGTTTCAAAGTCGAGAAGCATGACTAAGCGATTGTAACACTGACGAGGAACCCGAGTTTCCGGTAACGACAGAAGCTGTGACCAAAAAAGTAGAGTCAGACGTACGATTTGAACTTTATTGTGTTTCAATCCGGTTTCCGTTCGTAACATATACGCAGGCGTGTTACGAGGTAAGCACAGAATTCTCTTGAGGAATTGATTTTGGATTACTTCGAGGAGGTTGAAGTATCGAAGGGCCCATATTGGAGCAGCATACAACAGAACGGATAAAATAATGGACCGAAGGAGCTTCAACCTACAGAACCAAGAGTCTGCTCTAGACGACGATAAGGTACTCATTACTGCTCCTGTTGCTTGAGTTGCTTTTCTTCGCATTTCATGAGTGGTTATCGAAAATGATCCAGACGATGAAAAAGTTATTCCAAGATATGTATAGGTTTTAACAACTGCAACTTGCATACCGTCCAGGTACCAATGGTGATTCTTTTGAGTTCTTCCTGCCGCACGAAACACAATTATATTGGTTTTCAAAAAGGTAACAGTTAGTGAGTTTATCCGGCAATAACTATGTAAGATGTTAATTTTTTCTTGAAGCCCAGCTTTGATTCAGAGAGAATGCATGTGTCATCTGCAAGCAGAAGATGATTAATCCAATAAGCCCCCCAGATTGATACTGATTTGGCACCGTTCACTTCCATAAATTCATCAAGGTCGCTTAAGTAAATTGAGAATAATAGTGGGCTCAAAATTGCCCCTTGAATGACACCCATGGTAATGTTTATAGGCTTAGTATGAGTAGCATCAACACGTACCCTAAAGGTAGCATTATCATACAAGCTTTTTATCACTTTAATGATTTTCCCACTAATACCTTTTGAGTGCATTTTTTGCCAAAGTAAGGTTTGATTTATAGAATCAAATGCTCTCCTAAAGTCGACAAACATAGCAAATAACTTTCCTTTTTTCCTTCTTAGCCGTGTTTGGATTAGTGACGAGAGTACAAAGATTTGATCGAGACATTCCCTTCCCTTCCTAAACCCGGCTTGAGACTCCGGAATGATATTCTTGTTCTCGCACCAACTATACAATCGTTGGTAAATGATCTGTGTGAATAGTTTTGAGATAGTGTTTATGAGTGCAATGCCTCTATAGTTAATTAGGTCCGACTTATCCCCTTTTTTGTACAACATCGCCAGTTCCACCACAGCCTATTGATTTGGCGTTTCTATGGATGTCAGAATTGCATTGAAAAGGTTAAGCAATTTGTCTCGCATTGCTTGGGAAGAATTTTTCCAGAATTCATTCGGTATACCATCGGTACCTGGTGACTTGTTATTCTTTAGTTTTGACAAGGCGGAAAGAAGTTCAGTTTCAACAATTTCGGCGTCCAGTTCGGGGTCTTCATTTGAAAAGTTAATATTACATCGTAATTCTTTTAAAGGCATACTTAGCGAGTAAAATTCCTCCCACACCGAGGCGGAGAGGGTATAGTTTGACGAAGAACGTGGTCTAAAGGCATTAACAGTTTTCCAGAAATCAGACGTAGAACGTACGTTCTGTAATCGAAGTTTCACTTGCTCCCAGTACGACTTCTTTTTTTTCTTGATTAATTTTTTATACTTTTGTTTTAAACTTAGGTAAACAGAAAGCTCATCTGACGAGAATTTTGATTTTTCACAGGCATTAAGAGATTTTTTAAATAGCCGCTTGCTTCTTAAACAGTCATTGTCAAACCAAGGCTTTTAAGACTTGTGTTGTATTGGGTGGTGCATGGTGTAAAACATTTTACTTCGTAAAGCTGCGTGATGAACAGCACTAACGCAATTTGAATTCAACAGATTTATACACTTGACTTCAGCTGAGAGATCATTCAGCGTTTTGTCCTGAAGGATGCGATAGAATTGATTTTGTCTTGAGGGCCTCCACTTAAGCTTCTGTAAATGTGAGTATTGCACACTGCTTTGCACAACAATAGATTTAAAGGACACCCTGATGGGAAAATGAGAGGAGTTACAAACATCCATAACTTGAAAATCACCAATATCTTGAATAATGTTCAGATTGCACCACACCTGGTCAATAACACTCTTCCCTGTATTATTCACAAATGTATAGTTGGCAGGGTTATCTGACAAAGACCTACCATTAAGCAAAGTAAAGCCATATTCTTCAAATATATTTACTATTTTTGGTCCCCGAGAATTTAATTTCAAATCCAAAGAAGTGCAGCATGAAATCAAACTAGTGTTGTTAGCATACTCTTTATCTATTTGGTTCAGCTGCCCAACCGAATTATATCGGCATCCTCTGCATTATTAAAAGCACACAGAACTCTTGATTTTGTATTTGTTGAGGTTGTTTTGCTCTTTAAAAAAGTACACTTGAAGTTTGGGGTATGTGTGGAGTCAATGTTTAGTTCATTAGAAAAAAAACTTTGAACAGCTTCTTCAAGGTCACTGGGATCAGTAGTGTGTTCAATATCCTCTATACCAACAATAATTAGATTGGCTTTACGTCTTGATTCACGGGAGTTTTCTAATTGATTTTTTAGTATGACTACTTCTGCTTTGAGCTCCATATGGGCCGCAACTTGAGCCGTGTGGGATGTTTCCATAGCTTTAATTCGTTGGTTTTGTGCATTAACGTTATCTCCTACCGCTTTTACTTCTTTTTGAATATTGTCCAGTTTTTTTCGGGTATCTCTGGTGCACTCAGTGTGGTTTTTGTGGACCGTCTCGGTGAGACTGGTGATTAGTAATTTCAGTTCGTCATATTCCCTTCCCATAGTCACCTTGGGAGAGTAAAGGATTGGTAGTACACGTACTGCTTTACACGGTGAAATTAGGCTAGTGGCTCTATGCAATTTAAACAGATAAAACGTGCTCACTTATTATTTCGAAATATCTGTACACAACTGAGCTTTTATGCAGAAAAGTAGACTTAAGAAACTAATATAGTTATGGGGGACACAGCTATACAACTTTTAACTTTGTTAAGATTATTTTATTGTGTGAAATTTTGGTAAAATAAGAAAAATTTTGAGAGCTGACGTAAATTTGGTCTGACTCGCCTTCGCAGCTTTTAGCCTCTGTTAAATATATTATACTTGCCCGGGTTAAGCTTTAACTTTAGCTTTGACAGGGGTAAGCTTTCACCCTAACTTTGCAAGGGTTATGTTTTTCCTATAAGCGTGGTATGGGTAGGTTTTGGCCAGAGCCTTGCCGGAGTTAAAGTATGGAATTAGACTTGTTTGGGGTATTTACTGATCAGTGACTTGCCCGGGTAACACTATAGTGAAAAACTTCGACCAGAGGCTGGCAAGGGATAAGTTATACCGTAGAGTTGGCTGGCTGAAGCATTTACCACAGACTTGCCCAAAATTAATGATTTGCCTCATCAGTCGCATTCTATTATATTTGTTGAGCTCACAGGCGTTCTCGGAATAAGTTTTTCCTCTTAAATTTGCTCGTTTTGCGCTATGTTTACGGACGTGCCCAGGGTAAGCTTCAATCACAACCTTGCTCGGGCTTAGCTTTGATCAAATGGGTCACCTAAATAATACGTTTCAGTTTTTTGTGCAAAACCCCCCTCCCTCTTCAATCCTCACTTGACCGTCATTCCTTGATACCCCCCCCCCCTCCCTCCCCCCTCGCACTATAAACGTTAAAATTTTTAAATAGTTGTTCAAAGAATTCTTTATATCTTCTGAAGGCTTATATATACATTTTTCCGAAAAATTAATATTTAAATACCACATATTACATTTTATAAATAATGTATCTGCTTTGATTCGCCGTAATAAAAAATTTAAAATTTGCAAAAATTGCCTGAAATGTCATTCGCCTGAACTCCCCAACCCCCCTGCTGTTTCAACGCGTCATTGGCCAGAAACTCCCCCCCATAAAACCTAAAACGTAATTCATGAATGGCCACAAAGGCTTAACTGGGGCATGGCTTTGCCACAGGCGCGATCCCGGTATGTTTTGACTAGAAACTTAACTTGATTACGCTATGGTCGCCGACATATCTGGGATCAGTTTTGATTTCAGGTTAACCCGGAATTAAGGCTGTTAATTAATTCGGGTTAAATAAATCGCATTAGTCATTTTTACTTTTTTACACAAGAGATAAGTAAAACCTGATCGTGTGACTTTTGGGAGATGTAAAATTCACCCTATTTTGTTCAATATAATCTTTTACTTCCGGCTGCTGCATGTACAATTTTTTTAGATCACAGGCTTGGAAGGTAAAAGACTTTACGAAAACCCTGGCTTGCAGTCGTGTCAAATGGTACTATGAAATGTGCAAATGGTTGAAAACTGAAGCGGACACAACGTGTAGTGGCTTTTAACAGGGGCTATCCCAAGACCAATCATTATATGGACTTTTAATTAGGAGATTAAAAAAAATAAATTATTACTGTTAGAGAATTATTATTACGAAGCGTAGTGTTGACTTGAGTGTAGGCAGACTGTAGGTGCAGTAATGCAGAGTAGACATGGATACGATGCAGTTGTAAGCTCTACAATAGGAGACTTTTGTTAAATAAAATTACAAAATTAAATTAATAATATTCTGGCCAAGTTCAAATAAATTTTATCGGCTTGCACTTTTTTTCTCAAATTTTTATGGCGATCAAGTTAGAGGTATTTGCAATTAATAATCTAGCTCTGTACGAATCAGGACCCTGGAATTTGTAAAAATTCGAATTTCAGGCTGTGGTTGGTGCAAAGCTTAAACGTTAAAACGGGAATAATTCAAGAAAGTGTCAAAACACTAAATTTTCCAAGACTATGTTAGCCTCTGCTTGACCAAGGGCTATCTAAGGACACCCTAATAAGGGGTAAATTCCGAAAACTGTAGGAGAAGTACACTGTAAGAGTTAGCAACCCCCCGTAACACTGTACGCTTTAATTGAGAGATTGAATTCGATAATATAGTAAGTAAGTATTTAATTAGTTGAACTATGTTTAAGGTAAGTAAAACAAAAATGTTAACCGCCGTACTTTCAATAACAAATTAATAACTAACTACTAATTTTCATATTCAAAATAAATAAATTTTACTATTAAAGTATTCAACTACCTGTGTTGATTATTGATCCTATTAAATTCACCTATTTTCTATAAATTAAATTAAACAAGTTATTAATTACATCAAAAAAGCTCATAAATTATAGGTAGTAATTAGTCTAAAGTCCAGTTATTGCAATATTTAGTGACAACAATAGATTGGACGGGGAGGATTTTAGTGATCAAAAAAATCATTTAAGTCTTTTCCGCCCAATCCATAATCGCTTTTGGTTCCGTTGATCTCGTGAAGGAACCACGATTTTGCCAAAAAGGGGTTCAAAAAATGCAAAAGTTACCGTTTTGAAAAATTGTTTTTTGTATCCAAATGTTAAAACACGTTTTTCAAGTGGAAATACAAGCCTCTTGTTCTTGTTACCTTAAGCTCTCCTATGGATCCGTAGCATGCATTTGGTTTTGTCTGATTTTGTTGCTTTTTGCAATCAAAGGCGGAACCTTAATTAGGCGCACTACAGGTCGCTTAAATGAACTGTTTTGTATTTAAAATAAATTAAATAAGTAAAAATAGTATATTTTTGTGTTGGTGTTTCAAAACAAAACGATGTTATTTTTTCCGCTTATTTTTATTAATTTTAAACTAAATTACATATTTTACAGGAAAATCGTCAAAGGTGCCAAGCCAATAAAAACAATGTTTGCCGAAAACACATGAACATTCTCGGAACTTCCACTGTCGTCGCCTCCTTTAGTTAATGTAGTGGGTATGGGCTCCAGATCTGTTGTGTCCATGCCGATTTGAGAATTGCAAAGGTCCTTGGTGCAGAAGCACGTAACAATAAGATCAAAGGAAGACCATCGTGGGATAAAATTGGTACACTTATATTCTAAAGTTGCACCCTCTTTTTCCGCATATGACCTTTTGTAATCGTTGCGTTCGAGTTCCTTTATATCGCTACCTCCAGTCACAAACTTAGTTGATGTTGATTTGCTGCATATGACCATGTCATTAGGATCGTTGTCATCGTCGATAGTAATAGTTGACACATTGTTTTTGGCCGGGTCTAGGCATGATGTATCCGTGTTGTAGCGAGTATCATACGTGCATTTGTAGCAGGTTAAACCTTTAGAACAAGAGAGGTATTGTAAAGAAACTTTATTTAAATTATAACATAAAAGTGAATTATGGTATATGTAAATCACTCAGGTTTTATTGAATTCAAGGTCATTTAATTAAATGAATAATTATGTAACACCTTCTAAGGTTTTAGTCAGCCAGCTAATTCCAATGAAAATCCTGAATACAATTAAAAACAGCGGCGGAAATTTGGAGAGTAAGTTGTAATATTTCATTGTAGTTATTATTCTTTTGCCTGATTTCGTTTACAAAAACGTTAAAAAAGTTAAATTCATAACTGAAATTTCTGCACTTGTGCACCAAATTAACTAACGGCACTATAAACAGTATTTATTTGTAAATTGAAGTTTAGCATAGGCAAGCCCATACATTTTATAACTAGTTACTAGTACATCGAATTAGAATTAGATAAAAAGTAGCGCATACCATGTAGAAATAAATATGCGAATTTTTATTCGAACTAAAAACAAAAATATTATTCTATTTTTTTTAGATTTAAATATTTAAAAAATTTTATTTTAAATAGATAAAACTAATGTTTTTGGATAATTTTTGCTAATTTCTGTGCAAACAAAAGACAAGGTAAATTGGCAACATTTTGGAAAAGGTAACTAACAGTTGTTTAATTAGGCAGCTATATTTAGGATCGAATAATTACTATCAATGCAATAATTAGCGCACTAAAAAATCACGAAAAGCAAACTTGTTACACTGTCGCAAGTTTATTTTTTCCTTGACTTTAATTGACTTTAGTATTAATCGTTTACAATTTGGAAGCACACACTGACAGTAAGTGTGACTGAGTAGGATCAGTTTTGCTGAAATAATCTGTTTAATTAATTTTTGCATTACTTGTAATTTATGGCTTCGGCTTCGCACACTTCGTAAGATTTATCACGGTCTCACGTCCCAAGTCCGAATGCACTTCGTACGAAAGTCTTTTGTACGAAGTTCGTTGTCCGAAAGTGTGTGCACGGTGTACGAAGTCTCTATGTCCGACGTGCATTGTGTCCGAAGTCTTTATGTCCGACGTGCATTGTGTCCGAAGTCCCTATGTCCGACGTGCATTGTGTCCGAAGTCTCTATGTCCGACGTGCATTGTGTCCGAAGTCTCTATGTCCGACGTGCATTGTGTCCGAAGTCTCTATGTCCGACGTGCATTGTGTCCGAAGTCCCTATGTCCGACGTGCATTGTGTCCGAAGTCTCTATGTCCGACGTGCATTGTGTCCGAAGTCTCTATGTCCGACGTGCATTGTGTCCGAAGTCCCTATGTCCGACGTGCATTGTGTCCGAAGTCTCTATGTCCGACGTGCATTGTGTCCGAAGTCCCTATGTCCGACGTGCATTGTGTACGAAGTCTCTATGTCCGACGTGCATTGTGTCCGAAGTCTTTATGTCCGACGTGCATTGTGTCCGAAGTCCCTATGTCCGACGTGCATTGTGTCCGAAGTCTTTATGTCCGACGTGCATTGTGTCCGAAGTCTCTATGTCCGACGTGCATTGTGTCCGAAGTCCCTATGTCCGACGTGCATTGTGTCCGAAGTCTCTATGTCCGACGTGCATTGTGTCCGACGTGCATTGTGTCCGAAGTCCCTATGTCCGACGTGCATTGTGTCCGAAGTCTCTATGTCCGACGTGCATTGTGTCCGAAGTCTCTATGTCCGACGTGCATTGTGTCCGAAGTCCCTATGTCCGACGTGCATTGTGTCCGAAGTCTCTATGTCCGACGTGCATTGTGTCCGAAGTCTCTATGTCCGACGTGCATTGTGTACGAAGTCTGTATGTCCGACGTGCATAGTATGTTAGTCCGTAGGTTATTTACTGCTAGATGAATAACACCACTAAACTATGCGACGTCTTTTAAGTGTTGGTGGGAAAATACGAAATTATCAGCTGCAAGCTAAAGAGAAAAAAGGAGTGGGATTAACAGCAGTGTATTTATTTTAACTGATTTTAATTTTAATTTACTTAGTTTGTTACAATGGCAGAAGTCAACGCAAAAGTATTAGCAGGTCCAAAAAAAATAAACAAGCAATTTGTGATGGCTTTTTATTCACATTCAATAAAAAAATGGAACTGATCCTCCCGTCCGCACCAACATTACCTTGATCACGACGAATTATTTTCGGTGTGCAAATTCCAGGAAAAATTGCAAATGCAAACTGAATTTGAAACAATATTATGAATTAATAATGAATTTTGTTTTTACATTTTAAAAAATGTATTTTCCAAATCCTATTTTTCCGATATCTGTAGAAAAGTTGATGTCAATATTAACTCTAATGTCAAATTTATTATGTTAATTAAATTTGTAAATTTATTATTATGTCGTTAGTTTTTCAATACTAAAAAAGTTTAAAATTTTTTTACTTACGAAAACGAAAAATAAAATATTTCTGTTAATTTAATTTATTTCGTTTGCAAACTGTATCGTACGCAGTTAATTTACAAAAATAGGAGCCCTATGTTTGTAGAGAGATGGGCTTACCGTATTTCCTCTAATAGTACGCCCCGCGTGCAATTCAAACTATTCGAGCTTTGAACCCCTGCGTAATTATAATTAGCGACCCGCGCATAACCAGAGACTCGTGCACTGCCATTTAATAGTGTGTTAAATAGACCCGCGTACTATTCAAACTAAGGCGGCTACACCCCGAGTACTATTAAAGACCCGGGCATTATTGGAGACTGGCGTACTATTACAGAAAATACGGTACTTAAATCCTATTTTGCGAAACTATCCTTCATGTCATGTATCAGCCCAAATGAATTAATTTTACCTATTTTAATGCATTTTTTTATGAGCAACTCGAGTTCCTGTCAAAAGTTTAATAATATTTAAGAAAATACTAATTTAAAATTGTACTGCAATACCATATAGTTCCATCCCAGCCGTCCTGCATTACAACTAGCAGAAATAGCGAATAAAATATGCATTACTATCCTAATCGTTTTGGAATAATCCCATAGAGCTATATCATTTTATTGCTTAAGTGTTTGATAATGTAAATTTTTAGTTAACTGTTTACTATTACCAATAGAGCAAAATTAGTTTTGAAAATCACCTAATAGCTACAAATAATTTTAAAGTTCATATTTAAGCTTAAACAGGAAAATGAAGTAAACAATGACGAACACATTCAATAAAATTACCATTTTTATAAATTAATTGCTAAATTAATTATATAAGAGTTAATAGGGTTTTAAATTACACAAAAATTTTTAAATTTCCAGTAATGTAATATAATATTTTTCCATGACAATACATTGGGCAGCAAGGGTTTTAATAATAAATGAAAATCATTAAAATTTTCACCGCCCAATCTGTAGTCGTCTTCAGCTCCGGCTTCACACGTGAATTGATCTTGGGGCGGGTCACGCCTTGTGACAAAAAAGACGGCTTCAAATGTGTAAGGTCATTCTTGGAATAGGGCTTTTTCTATCTTCACGGTGTCAACAAAATTTTTGAGGTAAAACTCCAAACTATCCTTTGTGGCTGCATCGATCTTCTTGCAAATGTTTAGCGCATTGAACTCATAGGCGGGACCTTCGACGTGACTGTTTTCGATTGACATTAAATCGAACTAAAAACAGTAACTTCGAAAGTCCCGCCTCTGAGAACAAGAATAAAAGATTTTTTGATATGGTTTCCTGCAAGCCAGGGATTAGGTGTATATTTCGACTTAAGCTGTAATCAAAGTTAATTATATATCAAAATAATGCAATGGCATACAAATTGCCGTTTGCTTTGAAATAAATTGATCAAAAAAAGTATAAAATTACCTGGTAGGTGCGGAACCTTACCTAAATATTTGACACAGCGCAGTAATAGCACTGCTCATGGAATAAACAGAAAATATTTACGAGATGCTAAAGCAACTGAATCACTGCACGTGATTACTGGATGGGCTAGTTAAAGAGTTTAACTATAACGTAGTAATTATCAGTTAAACGTATTTGAGGCATTGAGGTCATCACTTACCAGCAAAACATTTTAAGCTCTGAACTGACCGCTGTGTTTATTCAGCTGTCACCAACCAAATTCGCGTTATCACCTACTTAAAACTTTTATATGTAATTATTTTATAGCAGTTGAGTCGAATATGTCTACCTTTACTATCTATATACTTATTTCGTGCAGTACAGGCCAGCATAGGCCATTTATTAACCATTACAATCCTTTCGAATCAAACTCCTCCTACACTTTTTCGAATTAAAGCATTATTGGGGTGTCATTGGATAGGCCTTGGTCAAGTGTCCTCGAGCTTCATCTCGGAAAATTTAATGTTTTGACATTTTTTTGAATTATTCACGTTTTAACTTTTTTATCTTTCCACCAATCACGGCGCTGGAATTTAAAATTTTGAAAATTCTGTGTTCGTGATTGGCACAGAGCCTACTAAAATATTATTGAATTTAATTAAAAACTTAAAAATAATGAAATTACAATTATTTTTAAGATAATTATTAATAAATTTAATAACTATTTTTAAAATAGGTTAATAATTAAGTTTCATGCAGTATAATTTGCATGCAAATTTAAAGCAATTTGACTGGACGTAAAGTACATGTAGGTTTTGGTATCATGATATTACGCTTGTAATATTTGCAAACTGCTATTCTATTCTACCATTCAACGTCTATATTTCTGTCAAACAACATTGTTGTCATCCTTAGCAGTTATTGCTGCTTACGTAAACCGTCACTGCACCACCACTATCACCACCACAAATTCTTGCAAACACTAGCACAAACTTTACGCCTTCCACATCAGCCGTCATGTATGTAATAAGAATAATATGTTAACATTCTACAAATTCCCCTCCCCCTAATTAAAAATTCTAAACAGTTTATAAAAGTAGCTTTGAAACATGACGAATCTGAATATCATGTCAAACTAATTGTTTCACTGACCGTTAGATCACAACTTGACCTCAAAAGTCAACTTTTTCACTTTTTTTTAGAATTTTGAAATTTTTTGACCTTTGAGGTCAAGTTGTGGTCCAACGGTTACAGTACAAATTAATTCGACCTGATATTTGGATTCGTCATGTTTTGAAGCTACTTGTATTAACTTTTTAGAAGTGTGAGACGCTTATTTCTAAAAATTCCCCCCCACCCATGCAACCAGTTCCCCAACCTCAGCGCATTTCCTTTGTGACACCCTGTCAAAAAGGGTTTGAAAAATTAAAAATTCTGAAAAGTTGATACCAGTAGCTTTAAAACATGACCAATCTGAATATCATGTCAAACTAATTGTTACTGTGACCGTTGGACCACAATTTGACCTCAAAGGTCAACTTTTTTACTTTTTTTTCAGAATTTTGAAATTTTGTGACCTTTGAGGTCAAGTTGTGGTCCAACCGTGAAAGTACAAATTAATTCGACCTGATATTTGGATTCGTCATGTTTTGAAGCTACTTGTATCAACTTTTTAGAAGTGTGAGACGCTTATTTCTAAAAATTCCCCCCCACCCATGCAACCAGTTCCCAAACCTCAGCGCATTTCCTTTGTGACACCCTGTCAAAAAGGGTTTGTAAAATTAAAAATTCTGAAAAGTTGATACAAGTAGCTTTAAAACATGACCAATCTGAATATCATGTCAAACTAATTGTTACTGTGACCGTTAAACCACAATTTGACCTCAAAGGTCAACTTTTTTACTTTTTTTTCAGAATTTTGAAATTTTGTGACCTTTGAGGTCAAGTTGTGGTCCAACGGTTACAGTACAAATTAATTCGACCTGATATTTGGATTCGTCATGTTTTGAAGCTACTTGTATCAACTTTTCAGAAGCGTAAGACGCTTATTTCCAAAGATTCCCCCCCAACCATATGCAACCAGTTCCCAAACCTCAGCGCATTTCCTTTGTGACACCCTGTCAAAAAGGGTTTGTAAAATTAAAAATTCTGAAAAGTTGATACAAGTAGCTTTAAAACATGACCAATCTGAATATCATGTCAAACTAATTGTTACTGTGACCGTTAAACCACAATTTGACCTCAAAGGTCAACTTTTTTACTTTTTTTTCAGAATTTTGAAATTTTGTGACCTTTGAGGTCAAGTTGTGGTCCAACGGTTACAGTACAAATTAATTCCACCTGATATTTGGATTCGTCATGTTTTGAAGCTACTTGTATCAACTTTTCAGAAGCGTAAGACGCTTATTTCCAAAGATTCCCCCCCAACCATATGCAACCAGTACCCCAACCTCAGCGCATTTTCTTTGTGACACCCTGTCAAAAAGGGTTTGTAAAATTAAAAATTCTGAAAAGGTAATACAAGTAGCTTTAAAACATGACGAAACTGAATATCATGTCAAACTAATTGTTACACTGACCGTTAGATCACAACTTGACCTCAAAGGTCAACTTTTTCACTTTTTTTTAGAATTTTAAAATTTTTTGACCTTTGAGGTCAAGTTGTGGTCCAACGGTTACAGTACAAATTAATTCGACCTGATATTTGGATTCGTCATGTTTTGAAGCTACTTGTATTAACTTTTTAAAAGTGTGAGACGCTTATTTCTAAAAATTACCCCCCACCCATGCAACCAGTTCCCCAACCTCAGCGCATTTCCTTTGTGACACCCTGTCAAAAAGGGTTTGTAAAATTAAAAATTCTGAAAAGTTGATACCAGTAGCTTTAAAACATGACCAATCTGAATATCATGTCAAACTAATTGTTACTGTGACCGTTGGACCACAATTTGACCTCAAAGGTCAACTTTTTTACTTTTTTTTCAGAATTTTGAAATTTTGTGACCTTTGAGGTCAAGTTGTGGTCCAACCGTGACAGTACAAATTAATTCGACCTGATATTTGGATGATTTTAATAAATAACGTTACGCGTTTTACACAACTATAGAATGTTTATTTATATTTTATTTTTTTATTGGCCACACACATCAATATTAACAACGTTAACACAACAACACGTTTTATAATTTTTATTGGGATAAATCACCAACAACACGAACACCATCAGCATTTCCTGTCAAAATATTTGAAAAGTTTATACTTTGCTTTGGAATTCAATAAATAAAATTTAGCATATTAAAATAACTACATATTTTTTGAGGGAATTTGCTTACCATCTGCTACTTCTTCGCTGACTACGCCATTCACTGGCAAAGTTGCCGCTGCGGCTTTAGCCTCAAAATCTTCCATTGCCATTATGAAATCCGCATGATCTTCCGCATCTTTTATTGATTGGCAAGCCTCAGTCCTAATATATTCCAGAATCAGCTCGGCTTTTCTTGAACTTTTATATTTTTTTATTAATGCCTCTTCCCGTCCCAGTTTCCCTCGTAAAAACTCCATTTTCTGAAATTTTGTTTTCGCAGTTTTTTCTTCGTCCTCTAATTCACCCAATCGTTTCCTGCACTGAAACTTTTCTGCTTGAATGCTCTCTTTTTCAGCAAGCAAGTTCGCCCCTTCACGCCTGAAGCGCAATTTCTGCGCGGCAATACATTTCATCCTGATTTCTGTTTTTGGACTAAACATTTTAATTAAATTCAGAACGACACGATAGTAAATATTCCACATCAATAACAGCCCAACACTCCGTACGGTTTAAAAAACACAACTGCAGCTGACTCTAAAATATAATGTTGTACGCAGCCGACTGACACATTTTTCCAGTTACCAAATTCACACTCACAATACTTCTATTTTCATAAATTATTGAATTAAAAAAAATTAAAAACCTAAATGTTTTTTCTAAAACCAATCCTACACACCACACCACATAAGAGTAACCATGCAAATATTTCAACAACTAAATATTCTATTTAATATTTTAATAAACCTTACCCTTTGTGTATAGAAAAACGAGTTCAAAATTTTACACCCCTCCCCCACACCATCCTGCACACTTATTTAAATACCGTAAACGCCCGAATAACACCCAGTAACTAATTTAGTTAACACTGCTGCTGAGTGCTACATAGTGCTCATATTCTTCAGCTTCATTTTTTATACTATTGTTTACTAATTTAACGCCCATGTACCATCCTGCACACTTATTTAGATACCGTAAACGTCCAAATGAGCAGCCAGTAACTAATTAAGTAAACACTGCTGCCGAGTACTACATAGTGCTCATATTCTGTAGGTTCATCTTGTATACTATTGTTCACTAATTAAACGCCCATGTACTATCCCGCACACTTATGTAAATACCGTAAAAGACCAAATGAGCAGCCATTAATTGACTTAATTAACACTGCTGTTATATTTTGTGTTCTACCCTAAAACTACCTAACGGAATAGCTTACTGTTGTAGATAATGCCAATTTCACCCTCCCTTATTCGCTATCGATAATGTCAATGTCATCCTCTCTTTGATAAATGAGCATACGTGGCAATTAGGTTAGTTTGGAGCAGTGTATGTGGACATTTACGGTATTTAGGTATCAGTAGGGTAGGAGAGAGGATGACATTGACATTATTTACAACAGTGAGCCATTCAGTTTGGTAGTTTTAGGGTACAAAATATAACAGCAGTGTTAACTAAGTCAGTTAATGGCTGCTCATTTGGACTTTTACGGTATTAAGACACGCTGGTAGTTTTAGGGTACAAAATATAACAGCAGTGTTAACTAAGTCAGTTAATGGCTGCTCATTTGGACTTTTACGGTATTAAGACACGCATTTGCATATATTTCAAAATAGGTAAATCAAAACAGATTGTATCGTTTGTTTTATACTTTTGGTTTTTAGCATGCCACGTAAACGTGCAAACAAATCCATTACTGGAGATTCGCAACGAAAAAAAGCTAGAATGCGTTACCAGGATTCACTGAAATTAAATAAGCAGTCTACGAATATTGTTAATAGCGTATCAGCTAACGTTTCAGAAATAATTAATAATCCCAGTAATATCACTGTTCGTGGTTCATCCTTCAAAGCTGATATCTCTGCTAATATGAATGAGGGCGTTGCATCAGCTACTGTAGCCCATCTTGCAACAACATCATCTTTAACAATATGTGAGCGTTGCACAGTTGAAGATGCTGAAACGTGTGAGCACCTACTGAATACCCATTCCAACACCGTTTTATCAAAAAAGCGTTATAAGTCAGGTCGATGTGGTACTGCAACAATCGCAATAGAAGAACATAAATGCGGCCCAATGGACCAAGTGTGCTCTAAATGTAAAGGCAAGTTTTTTAATCTCGAAAAAACAACTCGAGGAACCTATTTGCATTGTTGCCATAATGGATTAGTTGACCGTGCGTTCTTTGGAAATTACCCTGATTTCATGCAAAAATTGGCAGAAGGGCGCCACAAGTACTCCGCTCATTATTTAGCAAACATCCGTACTTACAACAGTGCACTGTCGTTTGCCTCCATGGGCGCTGATTTTGAGGCACCTCCTGGAACGGGGCCGTTTTCTTATCGTATTCATGGTCAAGTATATCATAGAATCTCATCTATGCACCCACCTGATACAGCACAACCTAAGTATGCTCAGTTGTACGTTTTAAATTCTGAAACTGCTCTACGACAACGAATGAATCTATCGGCTAACGCAAAGTGCAATACTGAAGTCATGAAGCAACTTGATTTAGAAATTCGAAAAGTAAATCCGTATGCTAATGCGTATAACAACCTAGCACAATTCGAAGCTGACATAATTAGCAAGCACGGTACGCAAGCAGCTGAAGATATACGAATGTATATACGGGATACAAATCCCACGTCCCAACAGCACAAAGGCCGTTTTAATGCCCCAAAGGCAAGCGAAATTGCTGTAATATTTGCAAGTCCTGACGGTGAGCCTCCAAGTAATGCACACATATGCATACATCCAAAAGGCCAACCCTTGATTCGCATTAATACAATCAACGCTAACTGCGATCCTATGTCTTATGTACTGTTTTTTCCAAATGGCGAACAAGGATGCGGAGTAACTGATCCTTACACACAACTACAATTGTATAGTTACCTTATGCACACTAGAGATAATGTATTTAATCCTATTCTACATGGAAAAACCCTATTTCAACAGTATTTAGTGGACTCCTACGCAAAAGTTGAAGGTAGTCGTTTAAAATACATTCGTGACAATCAAAGATCGCTACGGGTTGAGTCGTACCTTGGATTAATAGACTATGTGAACAGTGAAGCAAGCAGAAAGAACGTTAAGGCTGGTAACATCACTATTCTTCCATCAACATTTTCATGCGGTCCAAGAGCAATGGCACAGTCGTTTCAAGATGCAATGAGCTTAGTTAAACAGTATTCTGTCCCGGATATTTTTTTGACGTTGACAACTAATGTGAAGTGGAAAGAAATCACTGATAACCTATTGCCTGGCCAAACAGCGTCGGATCGCCCGGATTTGGTTTCTCGAGTTTTTGACATGAAGAAAAAAGCAATGCTAAAGGAAATAATTAAAGATGGAATTTTTGGGAAAATAATTGCTTATGTATACGTCATAGAATATCAAAAAAGGGTGAGTTACTTCATTATTTCATTTTTGACTTTTAAATTAAACACATTAATTTTATTATTGTTCGCTTTAGGGACTTCCTCATATGCATGCATTATTCTTTCTATCGGATGAAGATAAAATACGTGACGCAAAAACTATCGACTCCATGATTTCTGCGCAAATACCAGACCCTACTATTGACCCTGAACTGTACGAGATTATCAAATCAACAATGGTCCATGGTCCTTGTGGTGCTCTTAATAAAAAGTCAGTATGCATGGAGAACAATGTTTGCACTAAAAGATATCCGAAAGACTTCTGTGCGGAAACAAAGATAAATAATAACGGGTATCCTCAATACAAGAGAGACAAAGACTCTAAACATCGATTCTTCATTAAAAACAACGAAATAGACGACAGGTGGATCATTCCGTACAGTCCTTACTTGTCAAAGAAGTACAACTGTCATGTTAATGTTGAATTATGCAGTTCAATTAAGTCTGTCAAATATATCTTTAAGTATATTTATAAAGGGTATGACTGCGCTAACATTAAATTCGATAGCAATAACAATGGCACTTTAGTATGGGATGAGATCAATTCATTTCTGTCTGCACGCTATTTGTCTGCTCCTGAAGCTGCATGGAGGCTGTTGCAAAAACCAATGCACGACAAGAGTCATACTGTTATACGGCTTCAAATTCATATTCCCTTACATCAGTTAGTTTATTTTCACGACCAGGCAGAGCAGCAGGCTGTTGAAAAAGCTTCACTCCGACACACTCAACTAACAGGATGGTTTCAACTTAACGCAAGCGACCCACATGCAAACGAATACCTTTACTCTCAAATTCCTTACCACTACTTGTGGGAAAAAAATGTTTGGCAACGTCGAATAATGTCTGCTGGTCATATCATAAGTCGCATATTCAATGTATGCCCTAAAGAATCGGAACGATATCACCTTAGAATCTTGTTAGGGCATGTTCGTGGAGCTAAATCATTTCAAGATGTACGATCAGTGAATGGTGTTGTCTATGAAACATTCAAAGATGCTTGCAGAGCTAGAGGATTGTTACAAGATGACACTGAATGGGTAAATGCACTGAAGGATGCAAGCATTCATCAGATGGCATCAGAGCTTCGACAACTGTTTGTATTTATTTGCGTGTTTTGCAATCCGACGTCTGCGTTGGATCTATTTCAGAAGTTTAAACTCAATTTTGCTGAAGATTATCTTCGTTCAAATTCTGAAGATGAAAGTATCCGTCTGGTACTTGTGCATATACACAAGCTTCTTCAAATTCACAATTATACTTTAGAAATGCTCCAACTTCCAATTCCATCCCATTATGAAACTAATTCTGCGTTTAATGAATACAATGTAGAAGAAGAATCGCAACATGGCCGTGAAATGCAAGCTATGCTTAATTTTGAGCAACTGAATATATTTAACACCATCATGGCTGCAGTTACTTCAACTGATGAAGGCGTAAAAGCTTTTTGTGTCAATGCTTTTGCTGGGGCTGGCAAATCATTTCTTTTCAACACAATTTTACATGCAGTAAGAGGCCTTGGTAAAGTTGCTATTCCTGTAGCTTGGACAGGAATCGCAGCTACATTACTGAAAGGAGGACGTACTGTGTGTTCAACATTTAAACTCCCAATTCCTGTGACAGAAACAGCTTCATGTAGAATCAAATACAACTCTGATCAGCGAAAAAAGCTTGAAATGGCATCCATTGTTTTATGGGACGAATGTACTGTGTCGCCAAGACATTCTCTTAATGCTGTGGACAATTACTTCAGGGATATCATGAATAATGATATTCCGTTTGGGGGTAAAGTGATGCTCTTAGGTGGTGACTGGAGGTACTGAAATTTTTAATGTGTACTATTTTAAAGGTTATATTGTTTTGTGCATTTTGTGTTGTGTGTTATTTAATAGCGATTACCAAAATGTAGGCAAATTCTTCCAATCGCTACAAATGCTGATAAAGCTTCAATCGTTGAAAATTGCCTAAAATACTGTAACACTTGGGGGGTCTTCAAGCAATTTTCTTTAAAAACCAACATGCGAACACTTGAGTCTCAAATACAATTTGCGGATTGGTTAATTAAACTAGGAGATGGAAAGCTCCAACCAACAGATTGCATCGTTCCAGACAATACAATTGAAATTCCCTCTCAATGCATTATTAATAATTCAATAATAGATGAAGTTTTTGGCACAGAAATTAACGAATCAAATATTGCTACTATGGCTAACAAGTCAATACTTTGTCCCACTAATGAGCATGCTATTCGAATAAACGAGGAAGTACTTTCGTTGATACCAGGGCAAACTCATTCGTATTTTTCTGCAGACAAAATTGAATGTGATGAGGATGATGATGTTTCTAATTATACTATGGATTTTGTAAACTCACTTACACCAAGTGGTATGCCTCCTCATCAGCTCAACCTAAAACCTGGAGTTATAGTAATGCTGTTGAGGAACATAAATCCCACTGCAGGCCTATGTAATGGGTCTAGGTTAATTGTTAAAAGGTTAATGGCGAACGTGATAGACGCCGAGATTTTGATTGGAGAACATAAAGGCAGAAGAGTGTTTATTCCAAGAATGCAACTTTCACCTTCAGATGCCAACCTACCATTTCAATTAGTTCGACGTCAATTCCCATTTCGACTCAGTTTTGCGATGACTATAAATAAATCACAGGTGTATATAAGCATTGGTATTTTGTTTTAAATAATTTATTTGCAGTTATTTTAAAGTTTTCACTTTTTAAATAGGGACAATCATTGGAGACTGTTGGAATTTATCTGGATCGGCCAGTTTTTAGTCATGGGATGCTCTATGTTGCCTTTTCTCGTGCTACATCAATTGATTCCGTTCGAGTCTTCGTAAAACCTAACGAGCAACAAGGACAGATTCTTGAATCGTCATCTCGACATTTTACTCAAAACATTGTCTTCCACGAAGTATTTAAGCTCTAATTATTTCGTTGCAGAAGTTTAATTCATTCAAACAATGTCAAATTGTGTTCAGCCAATCTATTACAAAGACGTTAATTTTACTGCATTTGTAGATATTATTTTTTTATTTTTGTTCCAAGTATCTATAAATGCAGTGTGCATTGTTTGAGTTCAGCATAAGAAACTGTAGAAGGGACCTTAACGTCTTTGTAGGCACTTTTGGGTCAATTTAGCTTCTATAGTTTTTTGGCTGTCTGATGAGTGTCTGATGAGGTACCTAATATTTTTTATGTATTTTAAATTTTTTTAATTTTGAATATCTGAACTTTTTATGTGCTGGATGATACTAATAAATAACGTTACGCGTTTTACACAACTATGCAATGTAATACTGTCAATACAAATTTCATTTTAATTTACAAAAATGCTAAACATAAATGGACATGCTAGCATTACAAATCGCAACCCATCGGGTTGCCTAACTGCTAGTCTATATACTTAAAACGTGCAGTACAGGCCAGCATAGGCCATTTATTAACCATTAAAATTCTTGTGTATCAAACTACTCTTACAGTTTTCAACTAATTACACTTTATATATTACCATTCGACGCGCCTTGACGTTTTGTCGTCATTCTTTCGACAATATTTTGAAAAATGTTGCGTTTTGCACTTTTTATGGCTGATTTACACTTTTTTAATCTACGCCAATCACGGCATTAGAATTCAAAATTTCAAAAATACAGTGATCCTGATTGGCACACAGCCCGACAAAAATATTTATTTCTATTTTTAAATTCGTGTGAACATCGAAAATTTTAAAAACTGATTCAAAAAGTTTCGAAAGATAAAAAAAGTTCAGCTCAGCCAAAAAATTATTCAATTTAATTCTTACTACAAGTTTAATTAAATTTTTAAGAATCTAAACAGTAACTATGAGGACTTCAAGTCATCTACTAATCTACTAATTAAAAACTACACTATAGGAAGGGATAGGCGTCACACAATTCCCACTGCCAATCACTGTATATTTTGTAGATAGAGGAAGGGTATAGTAATATCAGCTGTGTTTGGACTAGATGGACGTTACAAGCATAGTCCCGGTCAAGCATGTAAGAAAAACTCAACCCAGCCAAGACTGAGGTAAAGCTTTACCACCAATAAAATCTTGACCCAGGCAAACCTGCTCTCAAAATTTAACCCAAGCAAGCATTCAGCAAAAACGGAAACGTGGAAATGGTTGTGGCTCGAATGTAATCCGCACAAGCCTGTGTCCAAAGCTTAAACCAAATATAACAGTAAGGGGGTTTTAGGTCGACGGTTATGGTACTCAGCAAAAAAATTCTGTAATCAAATTTTAACCCAGCTAACACTAGTAAAATTTTAACCCACAAAATACTGTAGTGAAATTTCAACCCAGCCAATAAAGTGTTACAATTTTGACCCAGACAATACCATCGTAAACTTTTATCCAAGACAACACTGTGATAAAATTTTAACCCAAACAATACTGTGGTAAAATTTTAACCAAACCATCTATATACATAAAACGTGCAGTAAAGGCCAGCATAGGCCATTTATACAACATAAAAATTACTACATTACATTATAGGTAGTTAGGACTGCAGACTGCAGCGAAGTTTACAGTCTCAGACCTGGCTTCAATCCTCTGCCACTGCTTATCGTTTTCGGCTCGGTGTTGTACAGTAAACGTTACTGGATGGTTGATTCAACCCAATCTCCTTCGGTGCTCCTTAGTGACCATTAATTTTTGTAGGGGCCTAGGGAATGCAACTCCTTTACTGTGGAGGAGGGGACGGAAATAGGTAAAAGGGTACAAAGACCGAGACGATCTAACGCAGTAGCCTCCTTTTGCCTCACCCATAGTGACTGGTTGAGTCTGGTTGTATGAACTTCGGTTAAATCGACCCAATAAATAAATTTTCATTATATATATATATTTACCTGTAGTTCTAATTTTCCGATGAATCTGCAGTTATTCTAATACGAATGTACTTTCTTTACTTAAAAAAAATGAAGTCGTATTACATGAGTAGGCCAAGTCTGGGATCTAAAAGGTAGGAGCTGCAGTGTGTCTGATGTGTTGTCTTAATCTCCCAGTCAACTACACAAGTACTCTAAGCTGCACGTCTAAAACGCACAAGCGCCACTTTTGGGCTTCATGCCGCTTAATATTGTTATTATTCCATTGTCTAACCCCCTCCTCCTCCTGCTCGCAACCCGTAGGGTTGCCTAACTGCTAGTCTCTTAATTAGGACGTGCAGTACAGGGCTGCATAGGATAGTGGTAAGTTAACCGGGGACCTTGTAACCTAAACTCCTCCTTCAGTTTTCAACTATTTACACTTTTTATGGTACCATTCGACGCGCCTTGACGTTTTGTCGTCATTCTTTCGACAATATTTTGAAAAATGTAGCGTTTTGCACTTTTTATAGCTGATTTACACTTTTTATATCTGCGCCAATCACAGCACAGGATTTCAAAATTTCAAAAATTAAGTGATCCTGATTGGCACAGAGCACGAGAAAAAATATTTATTTCTATTTTCAAATTCGTTTGAATATGAAAAATATTAAAAACTGATTCAAAAAGTTTTGAAAGAAAAAAAGTTCAGCTCAGCCAAAAGATTATTCTTTTTAAATCTTACTACAAGTTTGAATAAATTTTAAAGAATCTACATAGTAACTATGAGGACTTCTACTAATCTACTAATTAAATACTACACTATGTGAACGAATAGGCGTCACTTAATTCCCACTACCAATAACTATATATTTTGCATATAAAAAGGGTATAGTAATATCAGCTGTGATTTGGATTAGATGTACATTACAAGCATAGTCCCGTTCAAGTATGTAAGAAAAACTTAACCCAGCCGAGAATAAGATAAAGCTTTACCACTAATAAAATGTTGACCTAGGCAAGCCTGTGATCAAAACTAAACCCAGGCAAGTCTTCTATCAAAATTTAACCCAAGCATGCATTTAACAAAAACGGAAACTTGGTAATGGCTGTGGCTATAATGTAATCCACGCAAGCCTGTGTCCAAAGCTTAAACCAAATATAACAGTAAGAGGTTTTTAAGTCGACGGTAATGGTATTCAGCAGTAGATCTATCTTGTAACTGGTTACGCTGAAACCAACCTTTTATGGGAAGCAGGTGTTTACGGAAATAGAGAGCAATGATCACAGCAAGCATAATCACGGAAAATCATGTGAGAAAACCTTACCCCAGCCAAGATCTGTGGTAAAATTTTAACCCAACTAATGCTGTAGTAGAATTTTAACCCAGCCAAATCTGTAGTAAAATTTTAACCCAGCCAAATCTGTAGTAAAATTTTAACCCAGCTAATACTGTCGTAAAATTTTAACCCACCCAATACTGTAGTAAAATTTTAACCCACCTAATACTGTAGTAAAATTTAAACCCACACAATACTGTGGTAAAATTTCAACCCAGCCAATACTGTAGTAAAATTTAAACCCACACAATACTGTCGTAAAATTTTAACCTAAACAATACTGTCGTAAAATTTTAATCTAGACAATACCGTGGTAAAATTTTAACTCAGCTTATACTGGTAAAATTTTAATTCAGCTAATACTGTGCTAAAAGTTTAACCTACCCATTACTGTAGTAAAATTTTAATCCACCTAACACTATAGTAAAATCTCGACACGGGCAAGTCTGTTGTCAAAATTTAACCCAGGCAAGCATTTCGGCGAAGCTCAAGTTGATTACATCACAATCAATGCAAAATTGTGTTTAGTGTAACAACTAAAAGTGAGGATTACATACTAGAATTACGATAAATTCAGATTCTATAGTGTAACCCGGGCAAGGTCCTGGTCAAAAGTTACAACTTGCACGCCTACGGAAAAAACTAATCCCTTAATCTGAGCAGTTATCTGGTCAAAACTCACCACAAAGTCTATTTGACCACAATCAATGCAAAATTTTATTTAATGTAACAGCTAAACTTGAAAAACATAATATATTAATTTTTGTTAATTGCAACCCATCGGGTTGCTAACCTGCTAGTTATTATTATCGTCTGTGAAGAACAAAAATGACACACATCAAATTTAAGTTAGAATTAAAATGAGCTATGTCAGAGAACGAGAACCAAAATGAAAAACATGCGTAAAATGTTAATTAAGAGTTTTTCAAAATGTTCTTTTTGCATGATTTTGAAAAGTGTAAAATATTCTAATTTCATGTTTTTGAAAAAGTGCAAAATGTTCTATTTCAATGTTTTTGAAAAAGTGAAAAAATTTCTAATTCTATATATGTTTAAATAGTATAAAATGTTGTATACTTACATATTTTTGAAAAGTGCAAACTATTCTATTTAAATGCTCTCAAGACATTAAACATATTTAAATATGTTTGTAGATAGCTGATATTGTTTTTTAGCTAAAAGAGGATATGAGTAATTTTTGTTTTTCACAGACTATATATGTATTTATAAGCTGGAAGCAGTAATTATTAGAAGGGAAGTTTGCAGTTGTAATTTTTATGCTATTAGCCCAAACCTGAATTCTAAAACGGTAATAGATGTGAAGAATTTTAATAACCCGTTTAAATTCTTTTACTAAAAAACAAAATGTTTTATGTGTAATAAAATAAAACGTACCTTCAAACCTTTGAAAATTAAAAATGTAATTTTTCTTTAAAGTTGAAGTTTAAATATACTGCATTTTCCTTAATAATAATTATTATGTAAATGATACATTCTGTAGTTTTGCAAAATAACTATGTGGACAGAATTTTATGCACTGCTCTAAACCATGTACATGGAGTGATTTGAACTTTTCAAAAACATGTAATTAAATAGAATATTCTATAAATTACAACATAACTCATTTTATTACTTGTTTAAGTTGAATATAAGTCATGTTGATACTTTGCTGACGATAGCATTGGTAGTCCAATTTAAATCATACGATCGCCAATTATTAGGAAATGATAAATAAAATAATAAGTTGTGGCTGATAAGACTACTCAGGGAAATATTGTGATTCAATGTAAATAAAAGTGTTATTGGGAGTTGTAAAATGACCACTGCAAAACTTCAACAGTGAATGTTTAAATTATCTAATATTTTCTTAATTGATCACTGTCAATAATTAAACCATACTAATTATCTGTAATTATCTCTTAAAGTGTCCTACTTTTCCTCGTGTGTAAATAATCGTTTCGCCAACTTATCCCTGACGCAGCGTGTTTTCATGAAATATCCATCTGATGTAGGTACTTCACATCACATGACATATATAATTATATGTATAGACATAAATAACGATTTCAAAGCATCTGCCCATCAATTAAATTTTTACTGTGAGGACCTAGATAGGTAATTAAAGAAATAGGTGGTCCATAAATGATGTAATCGGAAAGTCTAAAATTTTTAGAACCTGAGGGCTAAAATTGCATTACATATGTGATGATTAGGAATAAATTATTTACTATGTGAATCAAGTTCTTTTTATTATTCCATTATTATTTTACGAGTGCAGAAAATAATTCAAAATTGAAAGTAAAGTAATTATAAATGCAATTTTTGAGGTATGTACTATGTGTGCTCAAGTGCCGGGCGCCTGCTGTACATTTTTTTGTGTTAGAGATTTAAGGCGTATTACCTATCTAGAATGTATAAAGATTTGTACATGTCCATTGAAGCCCAAATGGCAAAATTTAATTTTATATTTTTTAAATTATTTTATATTGAAGATTGCAGCTTGCAGATTTGTGTTTATTTCATAGCTCTGGACAAGGGACTCTCCTTATAAACTTGTTCGTTACGTGAGTTTTGCTTAGACATTGAGCAGAAAATACTTGGGTGGTAACGAAACTAAAACGAAAACGAGGCAAATAGTGTGTGCCCCAATTTGTTTAAGTTTTCTACCTGAGGATGCGATAATGTTTGTTGCCATTCCAGCTTCGTTATTACAGTCCTTAGTCTTGCAGTAACACCTTCTTATTGTATGGTTTGATACCCATTTATAAGTCCCGTACGAGCCATCATGCTCGCCACTTTTAGTGGTACATGGTTTCTTGGATATGGGCGGAGGCCCACATGAACGGTAAAGCAATACGACTTTTATATCGTTTTCAGCACCAGGAAGTATCCCGCTCGCCCCCCATTCTTCTGTACGTTTTGAACATACGTGTTTTGAATCAGAGCAGGTTGCCGTCGTTGCTTTGTCCTTGACTGGATCCAGGCAAGCCTCGCTGCTCTGCCAATGTCCTTCCCCGTACACGCAGTTATAGCAGCTTAAACCTAATTCAATGATAATAAACTAATTATTGCTATTTATTATGAGTTTTCATTTTAGATAGAATTTTATTTGTATGACTATTTATTATAACAAATCAAAATAATACCTTCTGAAGAAGGAGTGAACAGTCCGACTAACATCCAGGGCCCGAGTACCAACAGAGGCAGAAAATTAAGTGCAGCTTGACACATACATTTAAAATTCATTTTAATAATTTATTGAAAAAAATTGAAGTAGGTAGTAGTTGCTAAATCAAATTAAAAATAGCCTCATTAATTTTAATTATTTAAATTATGTGTTTATGTATAAGGATTATGTCGCTAAAGTTTACAGAATCGAGAATTACGAGAGATAAATTGAGCTACTTAGGGGCGCTGGGCGCTCAGACAAAATTTTAATATTTCGAAAAAGCAAAGCTTAAGCTGACACAAAACTATCGCAAGTCAAGAAGCCCAGCTCCAGGAAAAATAAAAATATTAGTAGCTGATAGTGGTTTGCAAGGCTGGTTCAATTAGAAGCGTGCTATAGTTTTTTATTAAATTTATTATTAATGCATTACAATTATTATTCCTTATATTTTTTCCAAAGCTAAAGTCTTAGTAGTTTTATTTTTTTTGTACTGCAAAGTTTTTTAATTTATTTTGGTTTCTAAAATTTAAATAGAAGATTAAAAGTAAATGTTAAATAAATAACAATTCAATAAAACTAAAAATACCTATTGCTAAGCTAATATTTCAAAAAAATGTAACAGCTCAAACAAACGTTCTTCCGCATTCATTTTATTTTGAATATTAGACCGAGTGAAGAAAAAAGCATTAGCATGACATTAATAGAAACTGCATGCATTTGATTTTTAATAGTACATACATACATAATTAATAATAAATGCTACAATACGAGAAGGTAAGTAAAACATTGCCGGGAATGTTTCCAGAAAGAATAAATTCGTGCTTTATCAAATAATTATTGTAGTTTCAAGTCACCTAATAGCTTAATATTTTTAAGTTTATTTGCTTTCATTCATGATAATGCATTTTATTACATTTATATTAATTTTATTATGATAGTTGCATTATAAAGCCAAACTAATTAACTAATATTAGAATTTTGTTTCATTTAATTTTTAAATATCGTTTTTAGTTGCGTCTGTTTTTAGAATTTAAGAGTAGTTTTACACAGTTATAGTTATTAATCATTTGCCTAATTATTTAAGTATTACGGCTATTAGCGGCTAACATTTTATAAGCTGCTACGGTTACAGTGGGCAATTACTTGTTGTAGACAATTTAATAATTAGGAATTTTTCGGAATGCTCACGAAATGTTTATATTAGGGTTTGGATTTAAATTTCCCGTCATAAAACTCTCCAGGATCCTTATTACAGTTGTCAGTATTGCAGAAGCATGTAGCAGTGTACGAAAAGCCGTCCAAGATTGTCCAGTTTTTGATAGCATCGGGAAGTGTAAAATCCCATTCTGGTTTTCCATCAACCATTTTAGGTCTGTCAATAGATAGATCCATATTATTCTTACACTCAAGCCCGCCTTCAATGGGGGCGGGCTCACATCCCCGAATGAGTTGTACAAAAATCGTCGTATGTGGCGAAAAAGATAATTTGGTTCGTTTGACACAGACGTCGGTGGGATTAGTGCAATTTGTTGTGTTTGCATTTTCGCTCTCAGGTTTTAAGCACGTGTCGGTACTCTTTGTATCGTCTGCTAGATGCATGCAGTCGTAGCAGGTTAAACCTAGTTCATTAAAAAACATGCTTAAGCAGTTAATTACCGTGATTTAATCTGCATTGCCATAATTAATTGAAGTTTTGAGCTTAAGAAATCATTAACATTATAGTACCTTCCAATGATGGGGTCAAGCATCCAATTAAAACCCAGAGTCCAATTAGTCCAATGAGTGTTGGAAACTTTAACTTGGAAAAATAAATCAAGCAGTGCATTTTAATTGTATTGTTGTGACATCAGCATTCAACTTGATATTATTCACACAACATTCTTAGCACTTCGACACGGCCTGATTTGGATTTATTTAAATAAGGTATTATATTTAGTAAGTATTTCTAGTTCCCCCGCTTTGAACTTTGAATTAAAAAATATTCTGATCTACTGGATCGACAAAGGTAATATGGTAATTAGTAACATTTTTTAAAATTTAATTCAAATTTCGAATCTTCAACGAAAATTTCACAAACCAAAAGACCAGAAAACTTATGAAAATTAATGGCTTACTGACTGACAGTACTAAATTCGGGTATAATTTAGATCTATTTTAGTAGGCGTGTTATAATGTTAATTTGCTAGTTTTATTATGATTTAATAATTTAATATTTATGAATGTTCCTATTTTTTTTTTATTTAAATTGAAATATTTTTTTTGTCTGATTAATTTTTTTTTGAAATATTGATTGTTCAAAATTAAAAAAAAAACAGTAACATTATTTTTTGTAATAAAAAAAATATATAATTAATGACAACAAGTTTTATTTTTTTAAATCCAGAATTGTATTGTCAGCTTCAGAAATCAAGCATTGGCTATGCAATGCAATGTAGTAAATATGATGTTACTATGTAAAATCAAATGTGTTACAAAATCCACGTGTAATTCCACTAATTCCAGGCTTCTTTCTTTGAGAGAAAAAAATGTATTAAGTCACTGTTGCACAATTGCAATAGCCTTGCAGCTCAGTATACAAAACAATACTTTTTGATCATAAATTTAACATTTTCGTAAAACGAAGGAAAACATATCCTACACTCATAAATTTCAAGTATATAAATGATGATTATAAATCCTTATTGATCCTTTCAAAGCGATCATTAAAATATCATCTAATACTTTTGACGGTAAGCAAACTGATTTAGCCCACGCCTTAAAAAAATTTGTGATGGTCCCACGTGCTCCAATATAAAGTCCTATTACTCGTACGCTACTCAATGCATGATCTATGTTGGAAAATTAATTTGGAATTTGTGTTTTTCATTGCCGCATTAGTTGTTACTTTAATACAGTTAACGGTTGGATATTTTATTTAAACAGATCCCATTTACATTCCAGAGTACAGTGGAGTCGATGCCGTTAATGTTAATGTTAATAGTAATAATTTTTTTAAATGCAATATTAGTTTTTAATGAATATAACGCATAATACATATGACATGAGTTTTTGAATTTGCTTGCGTGCAAAATTTGATTAATTATACTGACAATTTTTTGTCTTTCAATTTCAAAGTTAGTCCCATAGGACATGCTTTTAAACGTTTATTTTATATGATTTTCTTCTACACTACACCACACCGTAAGCAGGAAGCTTAGCAGCTTAAAGACGGAACCAGGTGAACGACCCAAGGAAAATAATAACCGCCCAATCCACTTTGAAGTTTGCGGAGGAATTCTCGATTTTGATTATTGTGTGCAAACCATTTTCATTATTGCAATTCTCGGAATTACAAAAGCATTCTTTAAATGTATGGTTTGATTCCCAATTATTATTTTGTTTGACAGAGCCAGTTGTGGTGGAACACGGTATGTCCCCTTTTGATTTATCTTTATCCTTACAGGATCGATAAAGTAGAACAAATTCAATATCTGAGAAATTCCCTTTTGACGATACTGTGTATTCTTCCGTGCGCTTTGCACATACGTGTGAAGGACTACTGCAGACTGTCGTCTCGGCTTTGGCTTTGACTGGATCCAGGCAGGCATCGCTGCTATATGGATGCCCTTTACTGTACACGCAGTTATAGCAACTTAAGCCTAAATCGGAAGCACATTTTAGATTCTGAGTTTTCTTTTAAGAAAGACAACCAGTCATTACATACCAGGTGCCAAATAATTTAATTTACATTTTACGAAGAGTTTAGAAGCCATAATAATAATAATTACATTAATATGGTACCTTCTGAAAATTTAGCAAGCATTAGAATTCCAATAAAAATACAAAGTGCAATTCTAAAGGGATACGAAAAGTTGCGCTTAGAAGCAAAATATTTACAGTTCATTTTGAAGGTAATAAAGCGTTTTACTGTTACTAGATTTTAAATTCAACTTTATACTTCTATAAGGGTCCTACTATAAATACCTTTTTACGAATAATAAAAGTGCGTTGGTTTAGTTTAGCTGCTGAATTTTTGGTGGCAACAGTAGTAACAGTAGACAGTAAGTATAGTAGACTGGATTTAAAAAAAAATTATAACAGATTTAATTTATTTTGGCCTCTCAAATTTTTGAAGTTTTGTTAATTTTTTTTAAATCAGTTTTTTTACTATTCGTATAAAATTCAAAATTCGTGATACTAAAAATTTTTTAAATATTTTATTAAATTAATAATAAAAAAATAAATAAATAAGTTTTATTGTAACGTCCATTATTTTTCCAAATTTAATATTGTTGTTTAATTCCCCTAGCATTAGGGGAAAGGTTCATCGTTGCATTCAGGCGTGGTGCAGTAGCATTTATTCTCAATAGTGAAACCGTCCTCAGGCTTCCAGTTACGTGCTGCATCTTTATATGAAAAATCATAAATCGGTTTTCCATTTACAATTTCTGGCGTTTCAATTGCAAGAACGAAATCCTTATGGCAGCTGAGTCCGAAACGGTCAGGGGTCTCACATCTTCTGTCAATATCATTTGTAAAAAACATGTCATTCTTGGACGCGGGGTAAACCACAAGATAAGTCCGTTTCAGACAGGCATGAGAAGGATTGCTGCATATTGTTGTGTTTGCTTTGTCCCGAACTGGTTGTAGGCAATTTATGTTGCTATCACTGATCCCTACTCCGTACCTGCAGTTGTAGCAACTTAAGCCTAAAATTAAAATTTTTAGACACACATTTTAGGTTTTGGATTTAAAACATAATTTTCCATTAAGCCTTGTCATTTTATAAAATTTAAAAAAAAACAATAAGGATATTTTAAGGGAACGTAAAATGTAAATACTAATTATATCTCGTGCACATTACATACAACCACGTTAAAAAATAACTTATAAAAAAACAAGTGACCAACATTGTGCGCATTTTTTTTATTTGGTACATAATTATCCTATTTTAATTCTTGCTAAAATGAAACGTTTCGGTTCTTAACTCACAAGAAGTTTGGCTCAAACTCACTACCATACAATGTGTGAAAGCTCATGCAATTTCAGTACCTTCAAAAGTTGGGATTAAAATCCCAAACATAATCCAGAGTCCAAGTTCGATAATTATTATTGATGTACAATTTAATTTCCAAAAATATATCCAGAAGTTCATTGTAACTTGTAACATTGTATTACTACAATAGATTTTTAGAATGAGTACAAGTTTCCAAAATTATTTTCTACCTTACTTACTTAACAAATTAATCAATGTAAAGTGAGACTTAAGCTTCAACAAAATTGTCGAATACCAAAATACTATTAACACAAAAGTTGCTTGTTCATGCTTTAATTTATTGAATTTATTACTAAACTTTATTCATAATTTAAAATAAAAATAATTTGAACATTAATTTGAATCTTGCAATAATTTTCTGTCTAAAAAATAAAAATTGATTAATGGGTTGAATAGTGCAAACATAGTAAAACTTGTGTTTGATTTTAAATTTTTGTTAGATTACTGACTGGTTAATATTAAATTTAGTAATTATTATTATTGAAGGCATCGTAGCTATGCAAAACGGAAAAGAAACCGTAACACTTAAAATCTGCAAAATGCAAAATAAAAAGAAATTAAAGTGCACACACCATAATGTACCATTACACCTCTGCAGTTTATAAACCACTTTATTGACACATTTAATCCTAGGTCTATATTTACATGGTTTAATCACCAGGTTTGAACAATGTATGTTCTACAAGACGTACTTACTAAATATTAAAATAATTCTATATTATACTAAACACTGTAATTTCCTTCAGTTAATTAATTCCCCCATCCCCATCCGCTGCCTCCACCTCCATAGCCGCCAAACTGTGGTCTAACAAAGCCTACACTAATTTTTGGGATTCCAAAACCACCTCCACCTCCATATCCACCCCCGTATCTACCACCATAGCCACCTCTTCCTCCACCGCCCCAACCCCATCCTCCAGCAGCAGTATCTAAATCCTCGCCCAGCACACTGGTCTGTTAAGGTAGACCGCAGCTCCAAGGCTCGACGCAATCAACATTGCCATCCCCACTACAAGAAGTATCTTAATAAATTAAACAAGGTCACAGTTAATCACTGTTTAAAGCAAAACGACTTAAGATGACGCAAGATACAAATGTGCAGAATATTAAGAGAAAATAAAATAAAACACGGCAGAATTTTCAATCAAAATTTAAAATTGCTAGTGAATTACACACAATTTATTCTTTTTGTAAACAGTGATTATATATTATGCAAAATTAAATCTTTTCTTTAAAATAAAGTAATGCTGATTAAAATCTTACTACAAGTTTACTCATTAATTATATCTTAGAGAAAAGTTGTTCACGTAATTTAATGCCGCCTTAAATCTGATGTAAATATTTTTATAAATGTGAATTTTGTAATTCAGGGTTTGTCACACTATTAAATTTAAATTAGGAGAACAGAAGGTGTGCCTGCCAAATGATGCAAATGTTAAATCTGCTCAAGTTAAGGAAGATGCCCTTTTATATAATTAGTAGAATACAAGGATGTAGAATGTTAATTTAGTCCTAAATAAGGCCTTTTAATTATTTTAAAAATACATCTCAATACTGTTTATTACTATTCGGTACACATTTTTTATAAACAAAAATTAACTAAACTCTCTTCCTTGTGATATTTTATGCTTTGTTTTCCGTTTTCCTCAATTCCATGAAAAGATACAAAAAGTGGTTTTTCTCCCTTAAGTCAGTTTCTATTTATAGTTAGTTGCTCCCTTTTTTTCGAAAGCTTGGTTCAATTTAATCCAAAAATAAATTTTTTCTGTCTTTGTGTCTATAATTACATTAAAATTATTTGCTTCAAATTTCGAAAAAAGCTTTAGAATATTGGATGTGTGATTTTCTTGAACTTATTTATGAATTATAATAATTATTGCTATTTATATAAAATGTAAAGTTGCTTTTAAGCAGTAAGTGTAATTATGACAAGTGTTTTACATTGCGCATTACTACATTAAACAAAAATAGGATTAGTACGAGTTTTTTTTCAAATTGCAAAAGGTTCTATTTAAACGTTTTCGAAAAGTTTAAAATATTCTTTCTACATGTTTTTGAAAAGTTCAAATTATTTATTTTAAATTTTTCTAAAAGTGCAGAATGCTTAATTATTATGCTTTCATAATTACCTATTTTATTGTAATATGATTCTTTAAAGATAGCACATTTTGATTGTAGCATTTTCCTAACCATGGAAATAGGACATTTTGATACTTTACGTATGACATACGCCTCATGGTTAAATTTAGCGAAAGTAAAACGTCTTAAGCTGAATTGCAAGTTAAATAATAAAGTGAAATGTAATTTTCTTGCGGTACTGTGCAGCGGTTTGTGTGAATGTGTAATGTGTATACATAATTATATTATGGTAATTGGGTATTATATGCAGAAATTCATTTACGTGACAAGGTGTTTTCATTTTACGCATAATATTTATTGTGAAAACTTTGAATACTTTATAACAAATTCATTGTTTTTGTTTTCTAGCACTCCGTAGCTTCTACATTTCTTATCGGGTTTTGGCATAGCTTGATGGTTTCTGATCCTTAGGACGCTTTATAAAAAGTAATGTAATAATTTTTTTTTTAATTCAAATTTTTTTTTCTCTAAAAGATACAAAAAAAATGCTTTTGAGCCAAACGTTTTAAAAAAATTAAAATGTTTGAACTTTTGAGAATACCTGTAATTACTTCCTAAAAACCTGTCTAAGGATCAGAAATATTCAAATTACGACAAAAAATGATACAAAATGAAAAAGCTTCAGTGTGCTATTAATCAAAATTTGAATTTTTTAAATTTTGGCAGGCCACTGTGACCGAGAATCGCAAAATGCAATTACGTTACTTTGAATCTGTGCTATTTATAACAACATTACCAACCTTAACTTTTGTGAGTGGCAGGTTTTGAAATCCAGCAAAAAATGTAATAAAGATGTGCAGAGTCTCACTTACACTTCAATTATGAATGAAACACTGTCTGCTTTCGGCTTTTCAACATGAGTTAAAAAATATGCTATAACACATTCATTTTATAAAAAAAATTGGAATTTCAATGCAAAAAATAGAATGAATGGAGCATGCAAGGTAAAAAGTTGTGTAATTATGTGTCATTCACTTTTTAAATAAAAATGACATTTTGCGACAACGACTTCGCCCTCTTTGCGTCATACGTGTGTATGTGCATACATTTAATTACATGTGGTTTTTCCAAACCATGACGCACAGTTTAACAACGTCTTGTCGTGCAGTATATAACTTATTTTAAATGAAATTTTATTATGCCATGTGACAGATTTAAGCTTTTTCCTGAATGCTACTGTAGTTGATTATTATAAATAGTTATCCGTAAAAGTTTGTCAAAGCACAAAGCCATTATAAACCATTGAACACACTTACGATATGAAATACTTACGCAATTTAATCAAAACAATTTGACTTCCATAAAATATAATAAAATATTTTAAATTCAGAATTGCTTCCTTGACTTCAGCAAAAAAAAATATTCAAAACCTTAGGCCTTAGAAATAAACATTTTTAAAACTTTTTCAACAAGAATTTATTAGTATATAATTTTTAGTATTTTTAGTATATATATTTTTTTTATGATTTAGTAGTATATGTTATTAGGTATATCACGGCACTTGTTTTATATTCCGCGCTTATTTGAGCCCTGGCGCTTATTGTAGGAAAATCAGACACTATTTTGGTTGCTAGGATTTTAAGAGAATGAAAATGTTTGAACTTGACAAAACTCTAAAGCACGTTTCTAGAAAATAGCAAAATAATTATAAAATATCATGAAATTCACATACGTGCGGAGCTAAAACAGCAACATCTGCAATCTCTAGAGAAATCTTCTCGTATGGAGATTACACTGTGATGGTCGCATCACTTGGTAAAAATCTAACCAGGTCAGTTAGGTCAAAAATATGCCTTTTAAAGGAATATATTGTAATTACATTTTAAAGTTTCAAGTGTACATAATTTGAGAAAAACAAATCAAAGTATTAATGGTAGTGGGATCGTCCATAAATGACGTTGGTATGGCTAATAAATCCACTTGAATGTCAATTGCTGGCTTCCTATGTTAAAGATGTCCATTTACACTTTACACAATGAAAGAGGCGTTATGGGGTCAAAAAATAAAATCATTTTGATGACGTCAATAATGAACGACCTCAAATTATTTCTATGACAAAGTCGCTACGGAGTCGTTTTCTTCTTCTGAATAGCGTTAATGGCTGTTTGAATTTCTTGGCGAAAAAAAAATTAAATTTTCTTACAGGATTGAACATGCAAATTAAAACTGAACATGTGGTCCCCTCTATGGTCGTTGTTTCGCAAGTGACCTTTGGCGTCGATACACGTGACCTGCGGAAAAAATGATTAGTAGTGCGATTGCCTACTACCAAAGGTAAACACATATAATCTTTAGTTGAAACTCGGCGCCTATGTCGTGTATTTTTCGTGTAAAAATAATAATTACATGTGAGCTAATAAATAGGAAATCAGAGTTTTTGTTGAAACTAAAGATAAGTGAAGGTGCTCAGGTAATCAAGCGCTGAGCTACGGTTTTTTCAAATCACAAGTCGGCAAGGCAGTGGCCGCCAAGTAATTACCACTGGCAATATTTAAGGCGTAAAAGTGTGTGTGTAAGACTGACAAATATCAGTACTTGTAAAAGTATGTAAAGCTGTAAAGTAAAGCTGCTTTCCTACTAAAATGTATTCTAAATTGAATATGGTTATTTACTTTAGTGCTTGAAACCTCTGAACTTCTGAACATCATTTGAGCAAGCAAATTGCTCAAAATTTCCTTACCTTACTTGAAACTACGGAATGAAACAAAACTACCCAGAACGTGTACTACACATATACGTAAACTATGTAATTACGTATAGTCATTCGACTGCTAAATTTGTTTTTTAGCAGCAATCGCGCGTGCAATTTCAAAAATATCGATTTTTTTAGAATTTCACCGCTTTTATTGAGATTCTTTCATATAAGTAGTAATTAAACGTTCTGTGTAGTTTTGCTTCATTTCGTAGTTTCAAGTACAGTAGGTTTTCATGTTAGCTTTGAGGATACGGGTGGAGTTTAAAGAAATGTCAATATGTTATTAGTGTAATGGAATAAAGCGGAGCATGAGATCAATTTTTCTTGAGAACACATCAATTCACCCTGCCCATTTAATATAAGTAATTACCTTTAAACGTTGATATTTTTCCTCAAAAATGCGCCTAAAAATTATTTTTGATTAAATCTGCTTGTTTAAGCTAAGTGAAAACAAAATGAGATTTGACCCTACATTTTAAATCGATTGCAGTAAGGCTGGAGCTTAACTAAAAGTAAGTTGCTAACATTTATTAAAGCGAGGCAGACAAATACGAACCAAAGCCTTTTTGATTTTCTGCAACTTTAAATCACAGAAATGTAAAATACTGACAGTTAAGCAAACTACCGCAGTATTTTAATTGTATTAAACCTAATTTAATCTATTTAAAAAATAACCAAATGGGTAGCTATAATTACAAATTGGACAATGAAACAAAGGTGGTTATACTTGCAAATAGTTATAACTATCGCTACTCTTGGATCACAACTCACAACATGCGCGCCGGGCCTCGAGCACCTTGAAGTATTTTTAAATCTGAGACCCATTTTTGAAAGTGAGTACCTCCAGAGCTGCGATGTTCAACTTTTCACCATTGGTAAGCTCCATGACCTTCAAACAATTCATGTTCCTCTCACACTGGCAAACGAACTAACAAGTGTAGTATCTTTAGAAACTACAGCGCATCGCAACAAATCTCACATAATTCGGAAAGTAAATTCAATAAAATGTTATGCACTGGTTACAATATTGACAAGTTGTGGATACGACAGTCCTTCACTGAATTGGAGTTCAGAGGCTACAATAAAACGGCGATCCCTTGGGAGCAACGTGTATCCACAGTGGTACATGCTACTAACAAGCAACATTTGCTACGGGACAAGTGAGCACTACTTTGGATATACAATTATTTCTGAAGCAGCATGGGACGCAATCTCACCTTTTCCAATGTTTGTCCACATGATGTACAAAAAAATTAAAAAAACCAAAATTATTTCGTATATGTTTACAAATGTTGAGATTCATCCTAAATTATACAAGCGAGACATGACTGATGATGATTTATACATGGATTTATATCCCAATTGTACTGAATTGTCTGCAAAATGTTTTACAACCGCAATGGAGCAGTACGAGCACGAAATAATAGATGGAAAAGGATTTACATGGATGCCTTATGCTCTGAGGTTTAGCGTTACGGGTACATTACTTGCTCGAATTCGGTCAGTGAAAACACCATTTCACAGATTCTATCCAACAGGACTTTCTGTTGCGGTCTACAATTTCCTTACTTTAAGTCAAAATTACTCTGCTGTATTCTCGTCAAAGTACTATCTAATACATGCATTGTTAGACGGACCACTAATACGCAACGTTGGGAAGGGTGGAAGACTTACTACGCAACAACAAAACTATGCAGTCCCTTCCGCAATGTATCCAGTAGGATATTCAAAACCTTATAAATTTATAACGTCTCAAAATGTCAAAAGAAATCTCACATCGTTTGATATTTTCACAAATCCGTTTCATGAAAGTGTATGGTATTGTCTTTTAAGCAGCACAATCTGCATAACTTTAACAATATTCGGGGCAACACAAGTCCAATCCCGCTCACCTACAAATCTGGCCTTAGTTTCTAACATTATTCACATTGGGATGAGAGTTGGAGCTGCGATGGCTGAGCAGTCTGGTACAGAATCAGTTTTGACAGGTATACGAGGAATAAATACAAAGCGCATTTGCGCAAAACTAATTGCGCTCTGGCTAATTCTGGGAATCATTGTATCTAATGGCTACAAAGGAATTCTCAAGTCTGACTACACCCTTGTGCATCCATACGAAACAAACTGGACGTCAATACGAGAGCTCAATAACTTTACCCTTTTTGCTTTTCTAAGTGACAAGAGATGCGCTGAAGTCAAGAAATTTATGAATGATTTAACATCGGTAAATAGGCCACGAGAATTTAAAAAGTGGAGCAACGAGCTTATACAACACGTCGCTTATTATTCGTGCTACAGCAAGTATTCAGAATGCAGGTTTTACAATGCATGGACATCCACCATTTATCCGAAACTGTCTACTTTATATGTTGCACACCGAAGCAAAACCCCAATTAACCCTCAATTTGCCCACATTCTGTCTCAAACCAAACACATTTGTGAAGCGGAATTAGAAAGCACTGTAAGAACAGGGACTGGCCAGAAAAACTGGAAAGTGGCTTTTGTGTTTGAGGAAGACAGATTTAAATTTTTTTGGAGTCGATTTGAGGATTTAATGAAACAGAATCCAAGATATAAATTTGCGCACAATATGGAGGTCAAAGATGATTTTTTGAGCCAAGATGAAAAGTACGTTCTTCCACGTGGGATGCACAAGTACCACAGATGGGTTCCAAATCGGATGAATGTACTTCTGTCATCTGGAATCTATTGGTTCTGGGAAAAATGGGACCGAATTCAATTTTTGAACAGAATTTACAAGACTCGACATTTTGAAGTATTGAAGCAAAAAGCGTTGGAACCAAAACCATTGTCATTTAATGAGTCAGATATTTTTGTATTGTTTTATGGGTTTGGAATTTTAGTTGGGGTCTCTACGATCTGCTTAGCATTGGAAATTTGCTTTGAAATAAAAAAGCAATTATGGTTGCTTGTTATCATTATTTTAGAGTTGGGTAATTTTACAATTCAAATCCTGGCTCAAGGCGTTGTAGTTGTAAGCCACTGGATATCAATAATTATTGCTCACCTTAAATATACGTGCGAAACTAACAGAATTGTTTATGTGTTCCGGAGGGCGCCTTTTACTAGAAAAAAGCCTTGAAGATACATAAACGTGATAAAATAAAACTATTAAAAGTTGACATGTTTAAATAATTACCCAATTTTAAACTAGAATCAGAAAATTTTAGGCAATAGGTATAGTTATTTAGAAAAACATGTTATTAAATAAAACTTTAATGAATTTAACTTGACACTGTTTGCAATTTATACTTTAACTCAAAAGACTTTATTTCACTATGCAATGAAATATTTAGTTAAATAAATATCATACCAATCACATTAGACAATAATTAGTGTTATATGTAGTATGACCTGAAAAATTTAAAAACATTATAAAAGCATACAAGAAAACGTATAATTAATGCAAACATAATTATTATTTAAAGACATTTAAATTACAAATATTTGTTACGTTTCATTTATGATAATGTTTTATTTTCCATGGAAATAGACGTCAGAGGCACGGTGAGACACATTTACAATTTAAGTTTTTAGGAAAATTAAAAACACTTTTAAAAAAAGTAACATATTGATACATATATTTAATAGTAATTAAACATCTATTAGATACAGTAAAACCATAAAACTTCAAAGTGTTAAGGATAAAATACAAGCCACTGAACAAGAAATTTCTCTGTTTTTGAATTTTGCTTTCCGAAATCACTTCCCCCACCCCCATCCACCCCCACCACCTCCACCTCCATGCCCAACATTATGATGCACGGGCACTGGCGCTGGCCTCACCACCTCGACAACCTCTACAACAATGGGGATTAAAACGTTTCCACCTCTATGTCCATGTTTTCTTCTACCACCTCCTCCTCCACCCCACCCACTGCCCCCACCACCGTATCCTCCACCGCCGTACCCTGCACTTCCCCCACCGCCATATCCTCCCCCACTTACTCCACCACCGTATCCCCCTCCACCGCCATATCCTCCACCCCCACTGCTATATCCTCCACCCCCACTGCTATATCCTCCACCCCCACTGCTATATCCTCCACCCCCACCGTTGTATCCTCCACTTCCTCCCCCACTCCAACCCCATCCTCCAGCCGCCACATCCAAATCATCTACCTCCTTATGCGGATTAGCTGCATTACACAGCGAAATCCACACGACTATTCCAAGCAGAATATTTACCTGGAAAAAAGAATTATTTCACTGTTAATCATTTAATTGCTTTTTAAAAGACCCATGTAAAAGCTACAAGATTTACTTAAATAAACTATTAAATCACAGTTAAACATTAGATACGAAACTACTAAGTAACTAAATAATTTAGCCGAATGCTTATTTGTGAGTTACAGACTGCTCACTTGTAATTTATTATAGAAAATTAAATTTGTGAAATAAAAATGCGATAATAATGATTAAAAACTTACCACGAGTTTAGACATAATATTTTTATTTATGAGTTTTCACTTGGAAAATAAAATTAACTGTAGCTCAATGTCTGTATTAAAAACACAGTTTTCAGAAAAACAATTTACTTAGCAGTTTCAAACAGCACTGTTTAGGTATATGACTGGAGAAAAAATAACTGTGAGCGCCTGAACAGTAAGTTATTGGATCTGAACATGCTATGGTTGATACATTTTCTTAAATAGTATAACACAAGGATGTAGAACGCTGCTACAAGACTGCCTGTCAAATATTTTTATAATTGCATCCATGCATCCATGCATTGCTCTTGATAATAAAGCACATAAAAAATAAACACGTCACTGGTTTAAGATATTTCCACTTTGTATTTTTAGCTTGAGCTTTCCTCGATTCCAAGAAGAGATTCAAATGTTGCAATTTTTTGCTTACGTTAAAATTTCCAGTGACATTTTTTATGTCGCTGTTGACGTCTTTGCAGTTTGGCGTCTTTGCAAAATGTCTCCTGAAAACCCATTTTTTGTCACAACTTAACCACTTCTTAAATCTCACGGGACACTAAATAAAACGGTGATGCTTTACATTAGAAGCAGCAATTTCTGGTGCTATGAAACTATGAAACTACCTGAAATTTAATATAAGTAACATGATTTCGGATTTCTTTGAAGTTTTATGCACGATTCTATGCATTAATTATGTGTCAACAAAAAATTCTTTAGACACAAGCATTTTTTGCTGTTTACTAAAGAAGGACATTAAAGACTGTACATAAAGGATAATATTAGAAGAACACCCATGGAATGCATTTCTTATAGCAAATTACACTACGAATTTGTTGTTTTGCAAAATACTTTGAAAGTGTTAGGTATGAGCCGTCGATAAGATGCGCCACTTTACTAGAGTTGCATAGGTACATGCATGTTATTACCGTGATCAAAATTGTATATAATTATTGTCAGTTTAGCTGGAAGCTACGTTTTACTTGATGACGTACATGGAAAAATGGTAAATTCCGCTTAAAGTAGAACCTATGCATATGCAACGATGTAATTTCTCATGTATTGTTTAGTTATGGACCGTCTGTGAAGATTTAAAATGTTCCGTTTGTAATTTTAAACCAGAATTACAATTAGTTAGGTCATAAGTAGGGTTGGCCCATTCAAAATTCCCTGGGAATTTGGGAACTTTGGGAGGGAGGGAACTTAGGGAATTTTGGGAATTTTGAAAAAAGGGAATTTTGGCAAAATTCCTTGTGTATGAAGTACTGAGAATTTTCAATATTCCGGGAATTTTCAGACAGGGAATTTTAGGAAATTTGGGAATTTTCAATGTTCCGGGAATTTTCAAACAGGGAATTTTGGGAATTTTCAATATTTTTGGAATTTTCAGACCAAAAATTTTGGGAACTTTGGGAATTTTTAATATTTCATCAATTTTCTAACAGCGAATGTTTGAATTAATAAATGAAAATTTCCAAAATTCTCAAAATTCCCAAAATTCCATAGCAAGTTTTGGGAATTTAAGGAAATTTTGAAAACTGGGAATTTAACTGGGAATTTTGCCAAAATTCTGTTAAGGATGCCTTATGGTTTTGTATGAATGTAATGAATGTCTGTGTGTGTAAAGGCAATCTCTTAAACGGTGTACCTATATAGATAGGTATAGTGTTTATTGTGGTTCTCGCTGTATGGCTTGTAAGAGGTACAAGTTTACTTCTCAGTGGTTCACACAGTTCTGTCTGCAGTAGTGCAGTTCAAGTACAGAGCAAGACTCTGATCTTTGCTCTGATAATTTAATGATGATGGTAAACATTCACAATAACATTGTCGTCATCAATATATTATGGGACGATAGTCCTTATGTACTACACGTACATAACATACCCTCGCTTCCTTTTGTTTGGAGGCGTTACATTGCATTATATTATAATGGTTAATAGCTATATACTACATATAATTACCCTACAAATTAAAACGTAATACAAATGAATCCTAACATTACATATGTCACCTCCACGTCTTAATCTTATCAATTTGGTTTAGACATTTTGTTCATAATGCTGTAGCATGGTCCATCTAATCATACAGTACAAAATTCATAATTATTTAAATCTTTTCTTGTTTACACAAGTTAACACGGAACCCACGGCCCTCAAGATTATCATTTCAATAACGGAGTCAAAATTTAGAGTACAAAGGTAAGTTATATATCAAAATTTTCGTAATAACCTAGTCTACCTGATACACATAATAATAATGTTGTAAGATTTAAAGTTTAATTGATATTCAAAGATAATGGAGGATTTTGAGTGCAATTAAAGTCAAAATTAAAAATTCGTAGTTTCTGTTCGCGTTTTTTGGTTTTGTTGATTCTAGTTTGTTGTAACATGACAAGATGGTTCCTATGCTGAGTGTACGATGTGGGTGATGCCCGGACCGGCGCTGCGTATAGTACCCGGGTGTTTTTAGAGACAAAATTTGGTTTTAAAGCAAATCAAAAAGTAAGTATATTGGACGTATTCTATAGCTAATTACACCTAATTACATAACCTAATTTACTAATTATAATTAAATTAAATTACAATTAAATTATTTTCCCATAAATTAATCAATGTCTTCCCTTGTGGAGTTTTGTTTTAGTTTTGCAGGTGACCTGACCCTGTCTGTTGGTTTTTAGGGTGGCCTGATTTTCAAAATTTCTAGGCGGTAAATGCAACTTATTCGTTACAAATACAGGTATGTACGTAAATATTATTACAATATGGGTTAATTACATACTTATATTTAATCATATGACAATTATATTTAACTATCGTAACTTTTAATTACAATTAAAATTTAAATTGTATTTAAATAATTTAACTAATGTTGTTACTTCCCATGGAAGTTTTTGTTTATGGTTTTTTAGCCCTCAAAAAAGAAAAGTAGCTGAGGTAAGTAGACTATGAACGATATACTATTATTTGATTGTAACTATTAGTGACATGTGTCTGCCTTGACGGTTACAATGTTTAGAATGTATTGTTAGGCATGTGGATATTATCTCATGGGTAGCCCAGACAGCTGGCTTCTGCGTTTGCTATAATTCCCAAATGAGTTGAGACATGAAATATAGTCGCTAATACAACTCGAAGAAAAAATTCTAATGGGTACATATCTTTTACGCTCCTAGAGCCTTAGGTGGGTATATATTTTTGGATTTTCATTAAATTATTGTATATTAAATGTAGGTAAGTAGTATACTTGTCCCGAGTACTACACTTTTAAACTATCTAGCCAAAATAAATTTAAATTCGTAAATGAATAAAATAAAATATGAAAGTTTTTTAAGAGGTACGGCTCTGTCCGAGCTCCTCTAACTTAAACATAAATCTACAATAAAGGAAAAAAAATAAAAATAAACTAAATAAGTTGAATAGTGTAGGAGGTCACCCTTATGGGGTGTCAAAATGGACAAATAACTACAACAAAAATTTCTATCATTATTTTAAAATTTAAACGAACTAATAACCGTCAAGTATATACCAATTAAAGACATTTTGGTAGGGTTTTGTTTAAATTAATTTTAAAAATTACATAGTAACCAAACATTTTCTGTGGTGCGTATTCCTCGCAGTAAGTGCGAAAAACCTCACCTTTCGAACACGTCTCCAACCTGAGCTCGGTTTATCTGTCCCCCTGGTTATAGGGCTGACTCTAATGTCACGGAATTAGCTATTTTGGGAGTAATATTTCGGCCCTCTAGTGATTAGCCACTGAGCCACAGCAACTATTTGGTACTAGCTGGGGTGGTTGTGATGTCTGGCCGGATAACCAGTGCGAAGTAGCGACACACTGATCGTGTCTTAGTATCACATCGATATTGTTTGGTTACAAAAGAAAAATTTCAATGTACATTTTACCAATTTTATGGTTTAGCCACTATTGTTACTTCTTAGCCTACGAATATTGTCTTTATTTACTATATACTTGTCGTTCATTGTATCGAGTAAATTATGGTTTCTAGAGCCCTTAGGGCGTCCAGGTCTACGTCTAGGTAAATTTATAGGTTGTTGAACATCGAATTGTTGGTTCTCGTTATGATTAGGCATGTTGATTGATGGCTGCTCAGGTGTGAGTGTAGGTGGTTGCAAGTTAGCTGAAGGAGTAAACCGTTTTATTGGAGATGGAGGAGACAGAGTAGGGGGTCCCGGTTCGTGGAAAGAGGACGGGCCCGAGCCGAATAGTGTGTGGGGTGGTCTTTCTATAGTAGCCTCCTCACTAGTTGGTTGTGGTCTGTCCTCGCATACACCTGCTCCCTGCTGTCTGTTAAGTTTCCTCCGAGGTGGAATGATTTCTCCTCGTCTCACATAGTAAGGCCTGAGTCTTTCAACATTAGCGTTAAACTGGATCAGTTTATTTTTGTGTCTGCCCTCCAGTTTATACACGTTCAAGCCGACATCCTCAATTATTAAAAATGGGCCTGAAAAAATAGATTAAAGTTTTTAAGATTTTCCTTTTTCACGACGCTTATTTTTTAGCAATACTAAATCGCCGATTTTGAATCTCAGGTAGCGTCTACTGGTATTAAACCGTTTGTCCACTCGGTTCGAGCATTTTCGATCGCCAATTTAGCCATTTCTCTCGCATCACGACCTCGCTGATGCATATCAATGGTGGTTTCTTCTGAAAGGAAAGGAAGTTCGGTATCAATTGGCAAAGTTGCTTCACGGCCATATAAGCAATAAAAGGGAGTTAGATTTGTTGTTGAGTGAATTGATGTGTTGAGAAAAAACGTCAAAAAAGGTAGAGCTTGATCCCAATGCCGTTTCTTTTTTTCAATAAAACATCTAATCATCTCCATAAGTACATCATGGGTTGATTCTACAGCTCCATTTGTCCTTGCCATATATGGAGAGGAGGTGATATGGGTCGTGCCTAGAATCTGATTCAACTCCATGAGTGTTTCGTTAATAAATGAACGGCCGTTGTCACTTTGAATATATTTCGGCACGCCATATTTAGTTACAATCTCTTCCATTATGAATTTGGCTGTTACTCTAGCAGAACAATTTGGTACGGCCTTGCATATTAAAAATTTTGTGAGGTAACATACCGCAGTAAGTATATACTTATTCTGGTTCGTTGAAGTACTTATAGGCCCGGCATAATCGATCTGAATCCGTTTAAAGGGATGAGTAGGTATTTCTATAAACTGAAACAATCCAGCTGGTTTAACCCTTGGAACTTTGTTGTGCTGGCATTGCGGACAGGTTTTCACGAAGTTCATGACATCCGTCTTGAGTCTCGGCCAGAACGCACGTTGTCGAATTTTATGTAGAGTCTTTCAGGTTCCTAGGTGACCTCCCAGTTCCGCAGTGTGAAGGCAATGGAGAACATGTCCTCTTAGCGGCTCGGGTATTACTGTCAATGCTTTTGCTCCCCTTGGATCTGTGTTTCAAAAATATAGAATTCCATTGAATATTACATAATTTTCAAACTTATTATGGTGCCCTGCCTCTAGTGCATTTATGATTTGAGCCAGTTTAGGGTCTTTAAGTTGTTTGCGCCGGAACTCTGGATCGGTGGCGGCTCCGTTAACCATCCATACTGACAAGTCCATGTCAGTGTTTCGGGCTCTTGATAGCAGGTCCGGTAGAAAGTTTAGCTTCCCTGCAAGGTGTTTTAAATTAATTATATTGAAATCGTTAAGCACCATTGCCTGTCTGAAAAAGTTTCGGGCTCATCGGTATTTTCTTTGAAGTGAGTAGCGATGGTAGGGTGGAATTATCCGTTTCAATTGAAAAAGCAATTCTCTTGAGGAAATGTGAAAGTCGTTTCAACGCCCATGTAATAGCAGTCATTTCCAGAACTGGCACTTGGTAGTTGCGCATAGCAGGTGAAAGGGCCTTACTAATACATGCAACTAGTTTTTCCATTGGTTTACCGTCAATTATGTGGGTCTGAAAAAGAGCTGCTCCTAGCCCCCCAGTCGATGCGTCCGTACGGAGTGTGGTGGGAAGGGTGGGGTCGTAATGCGCCTGAATTGGTGCTGTAGTTAATGCAAGCTTCAATTTTTCAAAGGCCTCTTGACATTTGGTAGTCCAGTTCCATGGTACATTCTTTTGGAGTAAATGATTTAATGGTTGTGCTATTGATGCTAAATTTGGGACAAAGGTCGCGTAGAAGTTGATGCTTCCTAGAAATGATTGTAAAGATTTAATCCTTGTTGGTGGGCGAATTTTTCGAATTGGATCCACAAGCTCTGGACTGGGTCGTCGTCCATGTTCGTCGATGAGGAATCCCAGTATTTCAATTTCTTTATATCCTAGCTTACACTTGCTGGGTTTCAAACGGAGGTTGTTGTCTATTAATCGTTGATATACCTTCTCCAATGAGTTTATGTTTGCGTCCACGTCTTCGCTAGGTACGATGATATCATCCAGGTAATGAAGCACCTCATTGTACTGTAAGTTTCCAAGTAAGTTTATCATCATTTTGCTGAAGAATGAAGGAGCTCCTTGCAGACCAAAACTAAGCTTAGTACATTCATAAACTCCATGGCGTGTAGAAAAAGCAGAAAGCGGTATACTTTCTTTATCCAGGAGTATTTGATTATAACCGCTTTAAAGGTCCAACGCTGAAAATATTTTCATCCCTCGAAATCTATGAATAATGTCCTGTATTAAAGGGAGTGGAAATATTTGTTTACGTGTTCTCTGGTTCAGAAATCTGTAATCACAAACGACACGATACTGGCGTTTATTCGGGTCCGGGCTTTTCTTGTTTACCAAAAATGAGGGGCTTGAAAACTCGGAGTTTGATTCCCGTATGGTTCCATCACGTAGTTGTTCAGCTACTTGGCATGCTATCTCTGCGTGTTGCGCTTCCGACATCGGATGTGGTCTGATTTGAAATGGTGTGTTGTCTGTCAGTTCAATTTTGTACTTAGCGTGTGGGTAGGCTCCAAGAGGGGTTCTACTAAACATAAAGGCCTTTTGGTATTTTTTCACGGAGTTTCTATATTTGAGTAAATCCGCTTGGCTAAGTTTTGAATCAAAAGTGACCGAGTCGACTTCCCTCTCGAGTTCCTCACCTTCATATACTGGAATGGTGGGTTGTTGCACTGGAAGCTGTGTCGATATTGAGTTAATTTGTCGAATTTCCATGACTTGAAGGTTTGTTAGTTGTGCCGTAGCAATGACTGCTCTAGCTGGTAATATTATTGTATCCTCAGTGGAGTTAAACACTCGTATGTACTGCGAATGATTTGAAATTAAGAATTCAGGGATGATCAGTCCTTTGAAATGTCGTTTTCCTAGAAAAATAGCTTCCCAGGTAGATGTGTTGGCTTCAGAGTTGCCGTGCATACAGTATATAGGAATTTCGTTTATCTGATATGCTTTTACAATAGTTCTATCAGCCGTGTGTACTCTCAGTATCTCGGATCTCCGGTTCTTTTTGCTGGTCTGGATCGTTTGGTGTGAGCCTGGAGTAGTCTGTTTGTTGGTTTCAGCTGCAGTTGGTTTTTGTTGTTGCAAAGTTTTTGACCGATCGTCACCGGTGCTCCTCCATGATGTAAATAGACGCATGGTTTTTCGTTCCTCGGAATTAGAGCGCGCGTTCCCTTCGTTCCGTGGGCTGTGTAGTAAATCTGTGGTTTTGGAAGTAGTCGTCTGCTGTGGCTTATCCGTTGACGCGTGCACTCGTCGCGGATCTGGAGCAGGCGGCTCATCCCTCTTAAAACAGTCTACACTACCAAACAGTTCGGAGTAAATTCGGTGATTGCTGGCATCTATTACTACTTTATGTTTTTTAATAAAGTCATATCCCAGTAAAATCTGATGTAGGGCGTTTCTAATTACTATGTAGTCATGTAGAATGTGTTTCCCGTTAAACGCAATAGTAATATTAGCTTTACCTACAAACGCTATTTGGTTACCGCTGTAATCCTGTAGACCTAGATTACTAGTTGTATTTATTTTTGCGTTCAATAATTTTGCAATATGTTCATCTACAATGCTGCATGCTGCTCCCGTGTCGATGAATAAGTTGAGAGGGAGTTCGTTGCTACTTGCAGAGAGGTTAATTTGCTGAATTGCACTTCTGTTTCCGTTGATGAGGAGTGGAACACTTAACTTCTGTGTCGTTTGACTCTCAATTTCCGCTGGTTCTTGAAATAATGCAAATCGATTTGATAATTTAATGGGGTCGTTATCCGGTGGCCTAGCATTAATGATCGAACGATTTGGCCTTATCGTCCGTTGTTGGAGTTTAAATGCTGATTTAGCTGATTTGGCGCTGTTGAGTTAACATTTTGCAATGATGGGACGGATGTTAGATTTCCGTTCTGATTCACATTTCTTTGATTTGGATGAACAAAATTCGGAATAAAGTTCTTGCCTTTGTATTTTGAATCGCTTTGGTTTGCATTTCTATTCAGGTTCTGGTTTCGATTTTGAGGTTGATTTTGGTTTTGGTTCTGGTTCCTGGAATTTTGCTGATTTCGATATTGCTGGTTATTCATGTTCTGAGGACATGTTCTTGGACCATGCCCTGGTTATTCGCATGTGTAGCAACGTATGTTGCTCCAATCGATGGGCGGACGCTTATTGTTTGAAACTCCACGTGTATTTTGTGAGTTGGAATTTGGTGGAGGCTGATGTGGCTGCTGTTGACGTGTCACAAGTTGATTGATTGTAGCTTGCATCGTGGCAATGGTTTGTTGGAGGCTCTCCAATGCATTTGGTGACGTCGAAATTGCCATGATTGCCTCTTGTTTCACCTGTGTGGGTTCAGTGATGTCATTATTATCATAGCTCAATAATAATGCCTTTAGGTCAGTAAGCGTGGTTGGTTTTGCCTGTCCCCTTAAAAAGTTTTTCACGCTCTCGCGTAGATTTTTGCATATGGCAGGGACCAAAATGGGATCGCCAAGCGCAGTTGCACCGCAATAATGTTGAAATCGCAAAAGAAAACCAGTGGCCGACTCATCCAGCTGTTGTTTTTGTGCTAAAACTTCTGCTAATGCAAATGCTGGATCGTTTGATATCGGGAGTTGTGCTGTGATGGCTGCAATTATTGTAGCTAAAGCTGTGTCGGTATCTGACATTATTCCCTTGTTCACTCCTATCCAATTCTTTATGACAGGTGTGGTGACTGCTTCTGCAAAAAACTGCTTAGCTACCTTAGCTGCTATTTTAAGCTCGGTTGTCCATGCCGTGAATTCGGTTGTAAATGTATCGAATTCTGTTCTATAGATATGCGGCTTGGTGTATTTTGGCATCGGAAGGTTTGGTGTTTTGTATGTAGCCATTTTTTTCCTTTTCGGTACTATGACCTCGTTAGCTTTGTCTAATGGATCGTCCTGGTCTGGAAAAAGACTACTGAATTCTCCAAGATTGATTTCTAGTTGTCTATGTAATTCGCGTCTTAATACTCTAATCTGCTGCTTCTTTAATATGGGAGTCAAAGATATTCTGCGACGTGGATCTGTATTGGATGCGTCTAGTTCTCGCTTTTCAGTACTTTCCTCTGATGAGTCTGAAATTGGTTCCTCTGACCCGTATGAGTTTTCAGTATCTACCCTGGATTTGTCTAACTTGTCTGATGTATGTGAGCTTTCCTTATCTGATGTATGCTCGAAATCAAATAAAGAGTTTGTACTTACTTTGTGACTGAAGTTAGTTACCGGTGTACTGAATGACAACCCTTGAAGTTGGTTTGATAGCTCCAACTCGTCTCGCAATGATATATTTGAGTATTCGACAGCAGTAGACGGAGGTGGTCCTTCAGGTGAAGACTCCTCTGACCCAGAGTGAAAACCTCTGGGTGGTGGCTTAACCTGGTTGAAGTCGGGTTGAAGGATTGAGATTTCCTCTATTTCGGGTGATGAGCCAGCTTTCGTTGAGGTGAGTGTAGTTTCTGCCCCTGTTGATAAAGTGTCGTCTCCTTCGTCTCCTAATTCCTTGTTCAGCTGTGCAATTCGGTCGTCAAGGTCTTGTCGGAATTGTAGTGATTCTCGGGGTCTAGCTGGAATTGAGGTCAGTTGCGAAGTTGAAGGGCCGTCCGGCGTGACTGGTGGTTTGTGTTCTGGTAGCCGTAACGTGGGAAAAGTATTTTGACACTCCACTCGTGTAAGAATTTCCTCACTTTTAAAAATTCCGAACTCGTAGTATAGTACTTTTACAAAGTCTGGGTGTATACCTGATTGAAGTTTAACAGCTCGTGGCGGTGTTTGAGTTTGGCTAGCACGTTCACTTTTTGGTTTAGTTTGTACTGTTTGTGAACTTTTTGATATAGGAGTGTTTGTTGGTTTTGGTTGCTCACTATTACGTTTGCCTAACCCAAAAATTTTTTTTATTCCGTCGTAACTGTAATATTTGTAAAATTTCACCTTTGACTTTTATGTGTTTTTTTTTTAAAATAACTCTTTCGTTGAAGTTATTGTTTAGGGTACGTTAACAACGCACCTCTACCAGTGTTAAGGATGCCTTATGGTTTTGTATGAATGTAATGAATGTCTGTGTGTGTAAAGGCAATCTCTTAAACGGTGTACCTATATAGATAGGTATAGTGTTTATTGTAGTTCTCGCTGTATGGCTTGTAAGAGGTACAAGTTTACTTCTCAGTGGTTCACACAGTTCTGTCTGCAGTAGTGCAGTTCAAGTACAGAGCAAGACTCTGATCTTTGCTCTGATAATATTATGATGATGGTACACATTCACAATAACATTGTCGTCATCAATATATCATGGGACGATAGTCCTTATGTACTACACGTACATAACAATTCCCTTCCCTTGGGAACTTTGGATCGGGAGGGAATAAAACAAAACGCAGGGAATTTTGAATTAGCCATCCCTAGTCATAAGTAACAACACACACTAACATTAAATTTGATAGATCTGCAAAATTTTATTGACGAAATGTTTTTTTGAAAATGTCAAATTATTAAATTCACCAATGCGTATTAAAATTGCAGATTTTTGTATATAAGCGTGTTCAAAAAGCGTACAATAATCTATTTGAATGCTTTTAGTATCATGCAATATTGTGTTTGTGAAGATACTTAGTGCATTTTAATTTTAGCTAAAAATAGAAATAGGTTATTTTGATTTTTCACACACAATATTATTTCATTTTTATATTAACGTGTTGATTATATAAAAAAGCCGGGATACCATTTTCTTTTGAATCATTCGTAAGATATTTTTCTAATGTTCTCAGTTATCCTTATAATTGTACTTCAACTCGGATCTGTTTTTAATTATAATAATTATTGCTTTGAAATTGGGTTGAGGATTTTCTTGGTTCTTTGTACATAAAAATGTATAGATTTGGCAGACATTTCAAACTGCCTACAGTAATTAAAGGAAAAAAAAACAGTTAATATAAAAAACTAATGGAATTCTAATAAACATTTATTTAAATTTTAACAAGATTTTTTTACTATGATTTCATCAGCATTAAACAAGTTTAACCGATTTAAGTTTGTCAGGAACTTTAAAACTATGCTGAATTTTTACTACGACAAACCATTACATTAAAACTGTTTCACTTTAAGATACGAATTAGTAATAAAACTCTCACCCAAGTATAACTTTTATGTAAATGTAATTTATTTTTAGTTTCTTCATTCAAGTCATCCATGAAGACCATGAAAGCAAACTGGAAAACTTAATAAAAGAAATTTAATTTCCATTTAAATAAATACATTATACGGATTTCTATGGGCAGGTTCTATAACATGAACAGAAAATACTTTAACATTATAATATTTTAAGTCAATGTATTACTTTCGTAAATCTAATCAGATTTTTATTGACGTAAATTAATAGCCTTGCTTAAAAAACGTCGTCATTGACAATGCAAACATATTTCAGTGTACATTTTCCGCCACATTTATATGACCTAATAATTTATAGCATAATTATGGGTTTAAAATGAAATTGCGTTTTATTTACCGAAAATCGACTCACAAGGGAATGACGCAGTGTAAGACACGGAGTTGGTGACCGGTAGGACCGATTGCACTGACCGGAGGTCCGGTCAGTTCTTTACTTTTAAGACAAGCTCAGGACGGCCTGTGTTAAATAATACGGAGGCTCAAATGAGGCCAAAAAGAAAGGTACGTTTCGGTCCTTGGTCACTTTTTTTTAAGAGCTCATTAGGGACAGATTGTCTTGCACTGGAATGACGCGACATGACCAACCCAGAATTTGGAGAGACCTATTTCAAAAATCAGGCTACTTTTAAATAGTATAGATCCAAAGTAACTCGTGTGCATTTTGCGTCGTTCGCCTAGAACAGCGCGGCAAAGTTTAAAAAAATTCAAATTTTAAAACTTTGCCGCCCTGCAGTTTCTACAGTTATTAACCGATTTTGATGAAATTTGTTTTTTTCTTATTCTAAGGCCGTTATCTAAAAAGTTATTTTAGGATTTTCCTAAATTCGAAAATTATATTTTTTTTGAAAAATTGGTTGAAAAACCAGGCCTCAAAAATATGGGTTTCCTAGATTTTTTTCAAAAAAAAATAAAATTTTCGAATTTTCGAAAATCCTGAAATAACTTTTTAAATAACGGCCTTAGAATAAGAAAAAACCCAAATTTCATCAAAATCGGTAATTAACTGTAGAAACTGCAGGACGGCAAAGTTTTAAAATTTGAATATTTTCAAACTTTGCCGCGCTGTTCTAGGCGAACGACGCAAAATGCACTCGAGTTACTTTGGATCTATAATTACTTTTTAAAAGTAGCCTAAATTTTTAAAATAGGTCTTTCCAAATTCTGGGTCGGTCATGTCGCGTCATTTCCTTGTCAGTATGATGACAATAACAAAAACAAATTAAATTCTCCAAGAAATGCCAGAGCCCAAAAATCAATCAAAACAAACAGCTCAATGCATAACATCATTGTCATTGTGGTACACACTTGAAATTTCTTCTTTCCAAAAAATGATTATAAGCGTTGAAATTCAGTCCGAATTAGTCACTTTCTTAAAATGCATAGCTCACAAATTTCTAAGTGTTTTAAAAATAGTATTTGTACTTCAAGCAGTTAGTCTCTTCGGTGCAGAGAAGACCAACGTTATTTTCACACCTGAAATTTCAGGATGTATCAAAAAAGGATTTAAATTCGGTCATCTTATTGCAGTCCATCCATTTGAATGGGATGAAACCTTTCAACGTCCAAAATTGTCTAAATGCTGTAAAATTCGAAAGCTGTTTTGGTATTTTCACATTTGTGTCACTATGTTGTATTTTACATTCCTTGTTTTTCAGTTTCTACGCTTTCAAGTTATGAAAGGCGCAACAAACTTAGATCATTTTTTTACAACGTTTGTATTGTGAATTAGTGGTATTTGGTATTCTGCCCTGCAATCAAATTGCAATATTGTGAAAAAAAAAATCAAATGGCAGGGAGTGTCGTAGCTATTATTGAATTTGTCAAGGATTTTGAACATACTTTTACGGAATTTTTAATAATTGTTTTATTTATTTTAAACAATTAATTTTATGATTATACATCCTAAGACAAAACATCTCACATATTGTAAATATTAAGTCATACATATATGAGTACTTTTCACACCTGCATTACTCATTAAGTATGACTCAAACGTCAACTACTACGTACACCCATAGTTTAAGTTTTACATAATTTTAGTTTAAATTATAGTTTACAATTTCATAAGCTTAAAATCAAATGCCAGTATGAGCATGAAGAATGATGATGCATGTACATTTCTTGATATATGAATTTATCCTTCGCTGCATGCCTATGTATATATATTATGTTTAATGCATAAGTTTTAGTTCACTTATTGTTTGTAAACAGCAAACTGCATGATGAGCATAAATGCACTCATTACAACTAGTTATTCTTTATAAATACATATTTCCACTGTTATTTAATTCTAGAGTATTTGTATTCTTATATTTATATTCTACATTAATTCTTGATATTTCACATTACGTAATTTTCCGTTCTGTAAAGATTTCATTCACGCTGAAAATTAGATCAACTATGATGTCGATGATCAACTATGTGGTCATTGCGAAATTAACCTAAATTCTTCGATTATTTATTAAATTATCATTTGTACTCTGAATGTGAAATCAGGGATTGAATTGGATGATGGAGGGAGATTGAATAAAAAGTACTGCTTATGAAAGGTCGTGTTTTTCCGCCTCTCTCAAAAAGCCTAAAATAATACTTGAGACGTCTTGAATATATTTAGAGCTTTCATACGGTTGTAGCATCTTTACTTTACCCAAAAGTCATTATTTTTCACCCGTATCACTTTTTATCTTCATTTCTTCTTGTGTTTACTTCTATTCTCGATATTTGCACTGTTGTTTAACCCATCTGTTTTCATAACCACTGAGTTAACGAGTCTTAGTCTTTGGACCCGTATCAGCACATATACAGATTTCTACTAGGGTGAGTCTGTCTAAATTTTCACCCTTTAATACGTTATAGCCCGTATCTTAACAGAGGGTTTTCGTCAATTCTACGAATCTAAAAGTCAAAATTCATACACAAAATTAATCTACGAAATACTACAAAATTTAACTTCGAAATTGAAATTTTTCTACGTAAAATCGACAACAGCTGTTACAAAATCAAATCTTCGAAATTTTAAATTTAATATCGTAAAAAGGTTCAGAAAGTAAATTACCATCAAAACTACTTAGCAACTTCGTTAAAAGTGCAGGTAGTTAACAAGTATATTTTAGAAAGTGAAAAAAGAAGCAGTTTTCAATCCACAGACTCCGTGACTGAGATAGCTTCCAGCGCGTAGAGCACCACTAGAGTGAGTAGAACATTACCCTTAGTGAAGAATACAGTGACCCACGCAGTTGAAGAGACTAACCAGCGCGTAGTGGTGTATTAATATTTCCACAAACCAAGTGTAGACTTTTCCCCATATGGTATTGTGAAGAACAGTTCTCAGTTTCCCCCACATCACTGCAGTAGTTCCAGGGTGTGGCTAGTGAAATCTGAAAGTGGTAGTGACAAAGTGTAGAAACAATAATCCCATGTCACCAGTGAAACCAGCAATCAAGACCGAGGGTATTCCAGAATCGAAGGTAGAGCCACCACAGCCGCCCAAGAGTTCCAGAATTCCGGAATCATCCCCAGTCCCACAAATCTTTACAGGCAAGATAGTCGTAAAGTCAGGCCCCCAAACCCGAAGATCAACGGAGCCTGTCCTCACTGCAGAGCAGACGGTAGTAGAAGCTAATAAACACTACGAACTCGAGGTACGTAAAGTTAAGTCTTATTATCACAAAAAGAGAGAGGAACTGCAAGCTAAGTTAAGAGCATCTGAACACCTGACGGCGTACCAGAAAGCTAGCGTACCACTGCAGTTAGAGAACGCGGCATTAAAATCTAGACTCGCTATACTTAGAGCTGCTGCCCAGAAACATACTGAGAACAATATGTTGGGTAACAGAACCTTCAATCGCCCATTAGTCGACTTCGAAAAACTTAAAGAACCGTCAGATTACACCAGTTGGTTTGTCGATATAAAATTGGCGTTAGGCACTGTTCATTTAGGAGTCATAGTGGACGGATCATATCCGAAACCAGTATTCGCATTGCCCTCAACACTTCAAGAGGCTACAGACATCGCGAACTGGGAGGCAGCCAATACCACAGCCGTTTTGTCTATACATTCTTGCCTTCATAGAGATGTACTTCTTAAAGTGCACCATATCACCTTGGCAAAAGACCTCATGGAAGAACTCTCAAAAATGTTCGAACTCCGAAAAGAGGATGAACGAGTCCAACTTGCAGAAAAGTTCTTCGGCCTTCGTATGGCTACGGAAGGCGGCTACAGCTATCTAAATCAGCTGTTAGCCATCAACAACGATCTTGACTGAGCCGGGAGAAGAATGGACAACGAAACCGTCTTATGCCTCACCGTAAGTAAACTCTCGGTTTAAGAGGAATATGTAGGATTCCTTCAAACCTGGCGTGTCTCCACCATAAAGACACCCGAAATCCTACTGAAGCTACTTAAAGCCACCGACGACAACCGCGAACGAGCACTAGGTAATGCCGTATACAACCCGCCTCAGGCTTTCAGAGCCCACCAAGAGGACGATACATCTGGAGGAAGAGGAGATAGAGGAGGAACTGAACGCGGACGGTCCCGTCTCCGCCGATCCCAAAGAGGAGGGCGTAGAGACAATCGCGATGACGATTACCACCGGAGGAGTGAAAACTCCCCACCACCAAGTTCATGGAACCAACCTGGTGGAAAAGCCAAGAGCATAACCATATGTTCATACTATGGAAAACCCAACCATAAGAAGGATGATTGCAGGTATTGGTTGGACGGCGTGTCTCCGCCACGGAGCAGAAGAGACACATCATCATCCACCGCCAGAAGCTCCCAAGACGGAAGTCGAAGAAATTCCAAGTCAGGGCGCGGCGGATCACGTCAGTGAGGAAGGAGTTTGTCATCACAGAAAGTAGGTCGAGCCAACACCCAACTCGATCACTCATCACGTAACAACAACAACAATGCAAGAGAACGAACCCCTGAGCGACAAAACAATCGAGTACATAGAAGTACCTCAAGACCGGAGGGAGGCAACAGACCCCCACCACCTGCCCACTTAGCTCAAGAAGATGTCAGCTTCATTGAAGCTGTTGCACGTCGAGCCACCCACTCTACTCCGTGGAAAGGAAGTTTACATATGGACACCTCATCACGTAGCAGCAGCAGTGGAAGGAGTCAAGACACCCCCAGGCCAAGGCTGGCGGATCTTTTCTCTAATGCAGACACATAAAAAACACAAGACCATGCAAATTAAATGGCACTCCCTAAATCCTCTACATATCCCCTGTATCAAGACTCGTCAACAGAAGACTCGAAGCATGAATACGTACATAGGAGGATGAACTCACATGAAGGAGGATTACAACACGACGGTGTTGGCCCCAACTGCGATCAACACCAAGCACACCTACTCCGACCTGGACGAAGAGTAGAGAAACATCCAGCGGATAAACATGGGGAAGATAGCCTCACCACTGGAGAAGACTCGGATACCGAAACAAAGCTATCACAATTTAAGCAAAAAAATGCTTTTCTACTCCGCCCAAAACAAGAAGTAGAGATTACACTAACAAATAAATAGACGGACAGCTCCAGTGATGACACCGATTCGGATCTGGAACCTGTACAGCTACCACCATTTCAAAATTGATTAATTAGGACTAGGGTAACTAGGCAGGAATGGGAAACAGTATTGGCACTTAGACGAGCTAGAGCTCAGCATATTCAGTCGACCATCAACCCGTTTACGCCCCTAGCTCCGACACCCACCAACATCCCCTCACTCCCTCAGAACAACAACGCTACAGATTCGGAAGAGGAAGAAGTACAGGAAGACTACAACAGCAATGTAGCAGCGGAGGATGATGACCAACAACCCATCCCCACCGAGAGGACCCCTACTTCTCATAATATCGAAGAGACAGGGAGGGCCTCCACCGGAGCACCACTCAAAACAGAACAGTTGAGAGAAAAAACTTCTTCACGAGGGATCTGCTATTCAAAACCAGCTAGATTGAGGATAATACCAGATACGGAAGATATAATTCAACCCGTGGCTGGAGCCTCAGATACCAGATTGCCATATAGACACCAAGACAGACATTCTACACTAGAATAGGAGAAAGCGGATCAGGGCGCTCCATGGCCACAGGAACCTATTCACGAACATCATACTATAAGGCGGGAAATGCAATTGAATCGTTCCAAAAGTAACTCACCTAAAACAAGATGCGAAGTGATTGAGTATCTATGTAACTACATCGCCGATAAAAAAACGATCAGTACGACCCGGAAGTTACCGAGAATGCAATCCAAAACTTATTTCCGGTAGCCGAAAACGATGATATAAAGAACATAGACGGAACAATTGAGATGTTTGGTCATCTTCCGGATGCCATCCATACGATTCATAAAAAATTCGAGATTTTGGATGCCTATTAGAAGAGAAAAACTATGTTACAAGTGGTCCAAGAAGAAAATTACCCGGAAACTTTCTAATACAACAACCGAAACGAAAGGAAGTCCCCCATCCACATTCCCAATGAAGAAGATCCGATACCCTCATTGGAGAAATTGATCAGAAAAGACTCAACGACCTGGGGGAGAGAACAGGCGAATCTACTCTCACACCTACATAGAGGAACTCTTCAAGCCTTGGTCCTGGCCGCCGAACTTGAGAAATACAAAAAAGAACTCGAGGAAAACATAACCGCTATACTGATAACTAGAGCACAAGAATTCTTGTTTAGGGAAATGCGACCAGTTGACAGAAAACAGTACTTACGACTACTGCAAGATAACATCCAGAAATACGGAGTGATCACGGGTACACAACGAACATGGGCAAATATACCCTTGCCTTTTAGGCGATCAGTTAGTGACTGGCCCTACACAAGAACAAATAACCCCGATTTGGAGACCCCTTTCGAATCGGAGGACGAGGATCATAATAAAGACACTCTAGATCAGGTCCTTTATAAGGGCAAGGTAAAAAGAGTACTCAAGATCATAACGGGAAGAACAAAGGATTGCCATGAAAAGATCCGATTCGAAGATACTTTTCATCAAAATATTCAGAAATATGGCCTAGAAGAAGGAGCATATAAAACTTGGTTGGAATTACTGTTACACCTACGAGAAGATGTCATACTCCAGAATATGGGTGGCCACTAGGAATTACTGCTTCCATGCATACCTCGGAAATATAACCTAGGACCTACAACAGTGCATAAGGCATACAGACATACAGAAGATTCTACAACAGACAGGAACACAGGCCACCATTCGGATCAAGAAAATGAAGAAACACCAACAGCTAACAAAGCCCTAATGATGAGACCAGTTAAAAATCAGGCGAAGAACGAGGACAAAGACAATGATCCTGGAATGAAAGAATCATCTAGATCGAAAGAAGAAACCTATGAGTTCATCCTCTCCAGCCTAGGTACCGAATTGGCTAGACAACTAGGGAAGTTAGCATTAGATAGATATTTTGAAAAGTATGACGAACAGGAAGCGGTTCTGCTCACATGGCTACAGATACACAAGGATCTACCAAATGTACAAAAAGAAGGAAAGATTGATGGAAATAAAATCACCTTCTACACTCCAGACGACTTGGAAACGTTTGAGATCAACAGCCTGCAAACCAAAACAGATGAAGCTCACTAGTCATGGAGAACTCGAAACCATGAGAAACAACAACAGAAACGCGATAATGCGACCAAATTCTTAATGTCCCAAATGTTCACACCCTTAGCCAAAATACTCTGCAAACTGTTGATAGAAAGATATTTTGGATATTATGATGTTGAAGTGGCGACCAAAATAATTCTGGATCAGGTTCCTATACTTCTACCTAAATGCGAACGAGACGGATTTGTTACACTTTCCGACTTACCCCTTCCAAAAAGGGAGGAAAGAGCTCCTCGCGGGCACGAAGAAAATTGTCATCCCAGCTTACCGGGTACAAGCTCAGTGGCCATACTGGATCAACAACTAAACCAGGAAGACCAACTAGCTCTCAGACGACGACATGATGCGTTAGTAGAAGAGGAGGAGAAGCGCTTCAACCAAATCTCTCCAGAAGAGAAACAACATAGGGAAGCCAAGACAGCACACCAGACGATGCGGGAACTTCATTACTCTATACAATCCCAACAAGAAAATAGAGTGTTAAACATTTTACTGGGAAAGAACTTAGGTGATTGCAGGACTCACTTTGGAGGACAAGACTTCCCCACGGCAGTAGAGCGCACCTCAAACTAGCTCTAGAGCCTAAGGAATTTGAAATCAAAATATGCGTTCCAAGAAATCTGTTTATTACAAGATTCTGCTTTTGAAAAAGGAGTCTATAAGTCCGGCCCGATTGGAGGAATAAATGTGAAAACTATAATTGATAAGCTTTATACCCAGGAAGAAAAACACATGTTTTAAGAAAACCTACGGGATAATCTAAAAAATGATTCATTCCAGAAGGCAGTCGATCTAGCTTGGAAAGAAATAATTCGACATCGTCAGATGGAACATGATGAACAACTAGATGACCTGCTTCAGAAACTATTGGGCAAGACACTAGAAACAACATCAAAACCGGTAAAATCGGATAATCTACAGGAGTCAGACGACGAACAGTCTGAGGATCAATCCGAAAAGGAGTCAAAGGACGATCATCGAGCCTTTATGGTTAGAATAGTAGAAAAGGAAAGTAGTAGGAACAGCATCTACTACACTGATATGGAAGAGGAGAGGGAAGCCATTAGGATTATCAACTGACAATTTTCCTCTGCTTTTCCATCACTATCAGAATGTGCACAATCCTTTTGCCAAAAATCAGATCAACAGCACAGGTCACGTAAATCTGACTGCTCTATTTGTAAAGCAAGAAGGGCAGACAATGCGGCCAATTTTCTACCACGCACACCATCTTCTCCACTGGAGCCCAAACGACGTCCCCAAAAAACTGTCTGGCTGGACGCAAATCAAAAGAAAATCGTTTTCAAAAAAACCCTGTCTTCAATATCCACCACCAGTACTAACCGGGTACAAAGTGACGAAGGAAAGGACAAGTCAGAGCACACTGGAAACTCAGAAAAATTGAAAAAGACTTCTACTTCCACCGGGACTTCCACCGGACGAGAAGGAGCACCAAAACAAGACTTAAGACTTCATGGTAGAAGCGGTAAGGAGGGAGTTAATTTTATCACTAGCAAGGAGGGCGTACACTTTACTCCCACCAGGGAGGAAGCACACTTCACCACCTGAAACAGGAATTTTAACTTTTCCAACGGCCAGGAGGGAGCACACTCCACCACAATCCAGGAGGGAGCACACTCCACCACTAGACATGGAGTTTACCACCATTTCACTGGCCAGGACGAAGTATCCGCCAACAAAAGCAATGCGGTACATAATACCTCCACCACCACAAGGAATTTTAACTCTCACACCTGCAACTTAGGAGTACAAGCCAACACCAACACGGCAGTACGTAACACCTACAAGACGGGAGCACACTCTTTCACCACCGACCCGGAGGTTCTCTCAATCTTTACCACCGGACAGGAGGGAGTACAAGCTGCAAATATAGCTGTACATAACACCACCACCAGAGGAGCACTCCCCACCATGGGGCCACCATCGAGCACAAAAATATGGCAAAACAAACCTTCCACTCACACCGGAGCTCAACACAGCCAGGAGGGAGGAGGTCAAAAATCAAAACCTTCCACCAACTTTGAAACTCAACACAGCCAGGAGGGAGGAAGACGTAAAAAGGCACCGGCCACCAACTCAAATCCTGCAAACGGACAGGAGGGCAGGAGGGCGAGTGTACAGAAAATGAGGAGCACAGTAGGACTACGAGGAGCTGAACTTCACGCATATCAAAACGAGGAGCGAGGCCACTGAGGAAATTCTACATCGTCACTACCTACCTACCAACATCACAATAGTTAGGAGGGAAGGAGGGCAAGTACTTCTCAAAACAAAAATAATTCAACAGCAATAGAAGACACACATAATCCTGTTCCAGACAAGTACAGACAGGATCAAACGAGTCGAAATTTTGGAAAGTCAACAACACACGAATCAAGGAGGGAAGCGGAGCTGCCACCACCACCGAAGAGATCGCGCACTCCCTACCACTCTACTTTTCCACTATTTTTTCTCGGATGTATGTACTTCTTGATGTTGATCCTTGGCGGAGGAGCAGAAACGGAAGATGAAGGGGGTCCAGTCATTTGGCGGAGATCGGAGAATCCACCTCTTTATGGGTACAATTCCTACAACATCAAAATACGCTTATTATCACCATGCGTTTTTTTGAAGTATCCAGATATCAATATGAAAAATGTGGGACACGAACTCAAACAACAATGCCAAACAGAATATAAGAGGACTTTCCTTCTGCCCCTCAAGGCGATCTGCCCCCCCATCAAGACCGAAATCAGGAGACAAAGATCCGTTTTCACCAATGTAATTATGACGGCTCTCGCTGTTTTCACCAGTGCTGGACTTGGGATGTCATACCAGGCCGAACACCGAGCTGAAATGAACAGTGAACACACATTAGAACTGGCCGAACATTCAAACAAATTGGAGCTGAAAATTAAGGAAGATACACAGAATTTTAGAGCCTTTTACAAACAAATGGCGAAAATAACTGATGCTGTTAACCAAATAATTAGCGAACGGAAGGACTCACCTGAAGAGATCGAGCGACTGGAGTTTGATATTGCCTACCTCGTATCAAGACTCACTTAAAGCGGAGCGATGATTCAACACACCAATAGGATCTGGAACCGTGGTCATATGGATGACGAATTTTTCGACTTCCTGAACTTCACTTTACCGTGCGGGAATTTATGTCCACTGGAACTAGCTGAATTTCGACAATGTAGAAGTGACCTACAAATGGACAATTTACATCTAAGTTTCATTGTGCCACTCGTCAATCCCAACCTGACACTTGTCGTAGCTGACCCATTTATCTTACTATGGAGGAAAGAAAATCGGACGTGTGATTTGAAATATCAAGGACCACCAAATGCTTTGCTTTCGAGGGATCAAGACTGTGTATTCGATACAGGGCTCGATTGGAGTTTTATGGATAGAGTAGTAGCAACAACACACCAAAAATGTAAGCCACGGAACTCGTATGAAGACAAACTCAAGTATGTACTTCAAAACTGTCGAAATAGCACAGCACAAGACGCGGAGGGAAGTGTACAAGTCAAAGTGTATAATGCGTTGTTTCTCATATACTGCCCAGGCTTAAACATACGTGTAGGTACCACCAGACATCCCCTGCCCCAATGAGATCTTCCTACTGCCCATCACGACAACATTTACTATTGCGAACAACACGTATAGAGGAGATGTGCTTAACATTATCTTTAACGAGCATGAAGACCCCCTATTAGTGAACTCACTCGACTACCACATGGGAATGAAAATAGACATGAACAACTTGAACATCACATTTGACGAGAGCGACAACAGCATAGACGCTTCATCATGGGAAAGAGATAGTAGCATACCATGGTACATGTGGATGATTCTAATTATTTTTGTTTTTCTGTGTATGGCTATTACAGCTTTATACTTTGAATGGAAATTGAGTGCTGCGTTCTTGAAGCGTGAGTTAGGAGGGAGTTACTAGGAGACTATGAAAGAGAAGGGAGAGAAAGAGCAGCAAGCTGAGCTGCAGTTACTTGGAACGAAGGGACCAACCGAAACACCTGTAGCCCCACCAAGACAAGGGAGACCCAACAGTAGTTACTTGGACGAACACCACCACCGGAGCCAAGGGACGATTCTTGTTCACAGACGAAGTGGAGTGGATAAGAATGAGGAGATACGTAGAAGAAGTGCGCTTGTCACACCACACGGCCCACTACGAACACTACACAAAGCTGAGGAGGGAAATGTCACTGTACTCATACAATCACAGGCACCACCAGCAGTAGAAGAGGAACTACCTAATTCAACCATTGAACCAAGCCATCTGAGATTCTTGGAGGTAGAGTTTACTGATGAAGAGGAATAACAAAACCAATGTTGAGAGGGTTTTTTCACTTGCCGTATACCGCCTTTCAGACGACGACAATTAAAAAAAAGGAGGGTATCAGGTCATACATATATCAGTTCTTTTTACACCTGCATTACTCAATAAGTGTGACTCAAACGTCAACTACTACGTACACCCATAGTTTAAGTTTTACATAATTTTAGTTTAAATTATAGTTTACAATTTCATAAGCTTAAAATCAAATGCCAGTATGAGCATGAAGAATGATGATGCATGTACATTTCTTGATATATGAATTTATCCTTCGCTGCATGCCTATGTATATATATTATGTTTGATGCATAAGTTTTAGTTCACTTATTGTTTGTAAACAGCAAACTGCATGATGAGCATAAATGCACTCATTACAACTAGTCATTCTTTATACATACATATTTCCACTGTTATTTAATTCTAGAGTATTTGTATTCTTATATTTATATTCTACATTAATTCTTGATATTTCACATTACGTAATTTTCCGTTCTGTAAAGATTTTATTCACGCTGGAAATTAGATCAACTATGATGTCGATGATCAACTATGTGGTCATTGCGAAATTAACCTAAATTCTTCGATTATTTATTAAATTACCATTTGTACTCTGAATGTGAAATCAGGGATTGAATTGGATGATGGAGGGAGATTGAATAAAAAGTACTGCTTATGAAAGGTCGTGTTTTTCCGCCTCTCTCAAAAAGCCTAAAATATTACTTGAGACGTCTTGAATATATTTAGAGCTTCCATACGGTTGTAGCATCTTTACTTTACCTAAAAGTCATTATTTTTCACCCGTATCACTTTTCATCTTCATTTCTACTTGTGTTTACTTCTATTCTCGATATTTGCACTGTTGTTTAACCCATCTGTTTTCATAACCACTGAGTTAATGAGTCTTGGTCTTTGGACCCGTATCAGCACATATACAGATTTCCACTAGGGTGAGTCTGTCTAAATTTTCACCCTTTAACAGTAAAAGCTTTATTTAATTACTGTGGCAGGTAAATACGTCCTTGCTCACAGAATATCACCCAAGATCATGAAGATCTGCTATATTTTCATGCTGTGGGTGTTCTACGGTCCTAAGGGGTTTCAGTCTTGACATGCTTTTACTGCTCAACATCCCCACAAGCCCCTATGTTTCTTGCCTGTGTTCTGCTACAGCGATGCGAATTTAATGTCTGAAGCTATCAATGCGTTGATCTTCAAAATACAACATCCCTTCTGATTGTAGCTCTTTTCTTCCTATTTCATGTTTACCTGATGCTTAATTTCTTGTCTACATGTTTCTTGCTAATATTCGCATTTCTTACATATTATTATGTTGGGCGTTCTTTCGAAACTTATTCTTTAGCATGCTCACCCATGTCCAACTTTAATAACAATGATAAAATAATAATTATGTCCTGCAATAAAGTATTGCAAAATATTTAAATTTTAAGCTATGTTTCTTATGCTACTGCTAATTTGTCTATAGTTCTATAGTTATCACCTACTCTATGCTTTTACAATACAAAACATAATGCTTAAGAAACTATAGAAAACACACATATGCGGACTTTGCCAGCGAAACGCATTAAGTCTATGTTACTCAACTTCATAGGAACCGCAAACTTTGATATTTATGTAAGAACATGATTTTTGTTAATTTGTTTCCGTAACAGCATATTACTTATTGTATTTCATTGTGTGCTAATTTCTGTTGTGGACATATTTCTTTTGTAGTGTAGTAATTAGTTGTTTATCAGAGCGGAAAATTTTGTACAACATTTTTATAAATTGAGCTTTTAAGACTTAACTAATAATTCATTGTGCTTAAGTTTGGGAGTTGTGCTTTTTTGTTTGTCACAACAGTGTCAAAGTTTAAATCTAAATTTAATTTTTCACTTTGAACCTTGTGAAAAAACGAATTTAAAAGAAAAATTTAACACAATCTACCAACACTTGTACTGGAGTGGGGTGTGTGGTTTAAATGAATGTGTTTTAATGTTAGTCTGATAAGTTAAAGCAAATACACTTAATAATGTTTTTTCTAACTTAGGAACACACCCATTTATTCTTGCTTGTTTAATCCACGTACTTTAAATTTATTTGATGTGAAATGATTGCCTAATCCAATTGCGCCTGCAAATTTGATTGTAATTCTAAAGCCATACACATGATACACTCGATTACAAAAAGTCAGCTAGCACAAGATATTTGCATTTGATATTTAAAATCGTTTCCAGCCGTGACGCCATTCCAAAAATCAGGTTTTTTTAGAAACATTAACATATCGACAAACGAGAGCATTATTTTACAGAACGCTTAAAACACGTCATACAAAATTATTGTAATAAATTATCATCTACTCTAGTTACACAATGAAACAATTGGGGTTGTTTTTTCAAGTAGTTATTACCTTCTGGACACATTCGCCAAAACCTACAACATCTTCGCCTGGCTTTGAACACTTTGAAAAATATTTAGATCTGAGGCCCATAATTGAAAGCAATCAAATCCAGAGCTGTGAGGTTCAGCTATTTACTATTGGTAGGCCTCATGACCTTCAGACCATTTCAATTCCTCTCACCCTCACCAGGAAATCAACAAGTAGAGACTCTCTAGAAACTGCAACATTTCGCAACGAATCCTACATCTTGCGTAAAAGAAAATCAATAAAATGCTCTGCACTAATTACACTTGTAAGCAGCTGTAACAAAAGCAATCCTTTGTTCACTTTGTTAGACTTAAATGCGCATGCAAAAATAGATGTGGAATCAGTAAAGAGCAATGTTAACCCAAGATGGTTCTTCATCATCACCAGCAACATTTGCTACATGACATTTGAGCACCAACTAGGAAACCAAATTATAAGAAACCTAATGGTATCTTTTTCAATGCTTGTCAACATGATTTATAAACAAACTAACAAAATTTGCTATGAATTTACAAATATAGATATTGAACCTAAATTAAACGAAGGTGAATATTACAACGGAGAATTCCCATTTGAAAATCTGCTAAATGTTAAATGTACAGTATTGTCTGCAGAATGTTTTACAACTGCAATTGCTCAGTATGAGGCAGAAATATTGGATGGAAAAGGTTTCGCTTGGAGTCTTACTGCTTTGCATGGCAAAACAACCCTAGAATTTCTTTCGCAAATTCAGTCTCTGAACACCCCGTTTCATAGGTTTACCCCAGCTAGCCTTGAGAGCGCAGTCTACTTATTTCTCACGTCAAGTCAAAATTACTCAGCCCTCTACTTGAACTGGCCGTTTACATGGTATTCATCTATTCCCGGTCCAGAAATACACCATGTGGGGAACATACACGGTTACTCTCCGCCAACATTGAAATCCGCAGGAGTTAACGCATTGTATCCAGTAGGACATTCAGCACCCTTTAAATTCGTCACGTCTCAAAATGTGGGAAGAAATCGAACGTCTTTTGAGATCTTTACACAGCCGTTTCAAAGTACTGTTTGGTATTGCCTTTTGAGCGCTATATTCTCTATATCGCTAACGCTAGCAATGGCTAATTACATTCAATCCGGCACAAGAAATAATCTGATGGGTCTGGCATTAAATTTTCTTAACATTTGCTTGAGAGTTACAGCTTCAATTGCTGAACAGTCTGGGACAGAAACAGTTTTGACAGGTATGAAATCCTTTTCTACTAAGCTCATTTGCGCACGACTAGTTGCGCTCTGGCTCATTCTTGGGATCATTTTTTCGAATGGCTACAAAGGAATTCTCAAGTCAGACTACACCGTTGTACAACCCTATGAGACAAACTGGACGACAATAGCAGAGCTTGACAACTTTACACTTTTTGCATTTTTAAGCGACGCGAACTGTGCTAAAATCCGGACATTAATGAATAAGATGACATCATCGTCTAGTTTAACAACAAATTGGGGCACGCAACTCATACAACATCATGCTAATTATAACTGCTACACAGGATACACAGAATGCAGATTTTACTACGAATGGACATTTTCTATTTACCCCAGTTTAGGAGCTGTGCTTAATTTACATAGAAGAAAAAAACCAATCAGACTCGACTTTATAAAAATCCTATCTCAAACTAATCACATTTGCCAAGCAGAATTAGAAAGAGTTGTACGAACAGAGATCGGCCTGAAAGACCATAAAGTTGCTTTTGTTTTTGAAGAAAACAAATTTCCATTTTATTGGAGACGCTTTAAAAATTTAATGAAACACAACACAGATTACAAGTTTTCGCACAATATGAAGGTTAAAGATAATTTTTTGAGCAAACCAGAATTCTACGTTCTCCCACGCGGGATGCACAAGTACCACAGATGGGTTCCTATTCGGATGAACCTACTTTTGTCATCTGGACTCTACTGGTTTTGGGAAAAGTGGGACCAAATTCGATTTTCTAACATAACTTACATGACTCCAAAATTTGTAGAATTAGACCAAGAAACAGTGGGGCCAAAACCGTTGTCAATTTTTGAGTCAAGTGTGTATGTTGCATTTTATGGTTTTGGAATTTTGATTGTGGTCGCTACGATCTGCTTCGCTATTGAGCTAGGCTTTGCATTAGGGAAAGAAATATGGTTGATTGCTTTTATTATCATGGACCTTGGCATTTGTTATGTCAAAATCATGGCTAAGGTTGTGATTAGTATTTGGGTATTCACCGTAAAATATTTGAAATACACTTGCGTGAATCATGTCATTTGTCATTTGTTTTGGCGTGCATTTTGTACTAGAAGACAGCTTTAATTAAAATACACCTAATGTGAACTGTATTCGATGTGTTAGACAAGTAGTTATAGCAATTATGTTGCTGGGATTTAGTTAGTTAAAAATAATGCATGCCTACGTCAAAGCTGTATAACGTATTTGTACGTGACTTTATAATTACACTGACTTACAATCACAGTATTAAAGCATTATTTGTATTCCCTACATTTTAAAATAACTATCTTTCTCGTTTCTAGTGTATTTAACATAGCATACTTCATCCCTTGCTAAATTCTTTTTTATTAACCTACCCACATGAATGCATATAGCGATGGAGCTAATTATTAAAATTACATTTTAATACAGTTTAAAGTTTTAAATAGTATTATTATTATCTTAATTTAAAAGCAGTGTATACAGAAAATATTCGTAATGCAAAATACGCAGTTAAAACTACACTATATGCAGAATAGTCAAAATTCTAGTTTAATTGTGTGGTAATTGTTGTTTCTGGTTATGCAACAAAATAATTTAAATAATTAATAGTTGACACAATAGGTGTTTTCAACAGTATCATATTTATCAGCTGAGCTCATGAATCACAAAGGCACCGTAATTATCCTGACCACTCCACAGCACCAACCACAACTTGTCTACATTACACTGAAAATGTAATTACGATTTCCAGACAGATTTATTATATTTTTTGTAGTTTTAAATAATTATTTTGGAAATGTGATTTCTTAGTTACAAAATTGTTAAACTTATTCAATAATTTCATTTTCTTCTAGTTTATGATTTAAAACTATACCTGCAACTGCAACATCCACAACAACACTTGTTAGCTTCAGGTTTCTTAGGAGCACTTGACACAGGCTCATACATGTCACGATTCGATCTCAATCTCGTATTTCTGGCCAGAATGCTCTAGTTTAATATTTTAATAAATAAAAACGCATTATTTAAGAGTAAATTTTGTGATAACAAAATAATTATTAGTTTCTGTATTAAATAAATTATAACAGCTCACCTTATGAGCCTTCCTATGTAATTCGGAAAATTTTACTGCTTTCCCTACTTGTGGAATTTCGTGCGATGGTAGTTGTAATGCACTTATTGTGGTCTGTGTGTTAATCAGTAAAGAAATATTTAAAAATAATGCAAAAGTATAGCCCCCTTTTTTTATTTTAATTATGTTAAACGGTTTAACTAAAATACAATGCCACTAAATTACACTGTAGTTAATTTTTAAAGTCATACGTCTAAATGGCCTTGATGACAATCTACTACGTCATCCTTATTGTGAAGGTTTTTCTTTTCTGTGCCTTTTTTTAAGTCATGACCAAGTTTTTGTTCAGGTCCCTGACATTGGAAAAAATATTTTACAACTATAAATGTTACCACCTAAACCAACTTTTAGGACAAAAGTATTTTCCTTTTTTTTAATGATATAATTTAAATAATTTAATTAAGTATGAACTTACAGAAACTTGAGTTGGTTGAAGTAAATGAGAGTTCTCTGAATTTTGTTCAGTTTTGACGCCTGCACCTGTAGCTAATAAGTTTGGAGATTTTGAACGAGAGCGAAGACCAATGTTGAAGATATCCCTGTGTGAACACCGTAATGTATAAAACATATTTAGAAAATTAAATATGTACGAATTATTATTTATTTAATAATTTGTATTAATTTCATCATGTTAAATAAAAAAAACGTTTTAGCTCACATTTTTATTTAAGTGAAAAAATTGAAGATAAATATAAGATGTATAATTGTAATTATTAAAATCCTTTACTTTGGCGTGTTTAACATGAATAATTTAGTTCAATGATCAAGTTGAGTTACATTATACCTAAAATTTGGCTTCAGAGATTGTACAACAGGATAAATATGTGTAAAAACAAAAATAGCGGCTTAATAGGTGTTGGTGGTATTCCAGAAAACCAGTAGTTTAACAGTTGGTCACTTTGTGAGGTGAGCAGCGTAGAGGAAAATTTGAGACAAAGGTGTAGATAACTGGTTAGAAATTAGTTTTAATTTGTTTAAACATATACAACCACAGAAATCGATTGATATGCTTATTGTATAAACTACAATTAATTTTAGTGCGTATAAAAACTATAAGTGATAGGTAAACCTCAATTTCTAAGGTAATCTTGAAAAACGAATTTAGGGTTTAACTTGTGGGGTTTCAGTTTCTGTTAAAAGATAGTCTAATTTTTTGGTAAACGTAAAACTGTTATTTTCTAGATAGGGGTGTGTGTTGTGTTCCTTCTCCACTTTTTTCCTGTTGTATGTTACCCTAAAAATGTATTATAATTGCGTGTGGTATTCAATAGTAATATTAATTGTAATAACAACAACAATTTTAATAATGTCAGTATTATAATTTTATTGTTTTTCATAGGCCGGCTTTTTTGATGAGCTGGAAGTCTTGATTTAGACGCCCCAAAGATAATACACTGCATAAACACAAAAAAAAATCAATAGTAACAAGTGCATAAAATAATGAGCTATGGCAGACTTGTCATACAAATTACAATTAATAAATGTTCAATTAAATTACTTAGGACACTGATGCATGCCGGTACGATGCAACATATGCATCCAATCCATAGAATGTACTGTAAAACAGAAAATAACCAAAGATGAATTATAAGTGGCAAGTGGCATGCTATACTACCTATGATGTTTAATAAAAAAGTTTTCATCTAATTTTAGTTTAAAATATGTTCTAATAATCAATTATTTATTTTAAAAATATCTACGTACCATGTGACGTTTTTTCTGTTTTGTTAAAACTTGACCACCGCCTTTGCTGTTAGCGTGTGGGCCTTGCTGCTTTAGTTTGTCTGCGTAGCAGCAAGATAATTGCATTAAAATTTCAATTTAAATGTCATTAAATTGGCAAAATTAAAAAGTTACACAGGAAATGTTGTTTTTTCAAGCGTATTTAATTTTGTAAAATTTGTCATCATACATTTTTGTCATTGTAAAATTTAAACTAGGCTGTCGTTTTAACAAATAAACAAAATGCATAAGGTCTTATCAAGCGTTCGTTCGTACACTCAAAGTATGTTTTAATTTACCCGCCAGCTCGTCAAGTTCTGCAAGCGTAAAGACTTGACGCTTTCTTGGTCTGTCGTTACATCTCATAATAATGTCCGAGGCAACTGTGGATTTGTTTTTTACTGTTTTTAATTTTTTCGCTCCGTTTTTTAGATCCATCCATAGGTGTAAATTTCCCAGGTATAATTTAAATTTCTTGAATGGTATTTAAAAGTTAGCTTATTAAATTATTTTATTGTAAATTTGAATGTTATTTCGCTATAATTCTGAATTAAGTCGATTTTGCACTAATTTAAATGACCAGCCTCTAAATATAGGGCAGTACTTGCGTAGGCTGAATGGATGTAGAAATAATAAAAGCTGAAAATTACTTGGAAATCAGTACCGCAAACGTCAAAGCTGAAAACCTCAAAAATTGATATAAATAAATTTCTAATTAAATTAAACACGATATTCTCAAAGTTGAAGTACGTGTTAGTAAAAGTAAGAAAAATAATTTACAGAATTAAACTAATGGCATACCGCAGTTTATCTAGCAATAAGGGGACAGTGGAATTTTGTCTGAATCTATACGTTTAGCTTGACTGACGCCACATGTGACGTTATTTGTGAACGATCCCTAATCAATGACAATGTTATGCGTTTTTCGAAAATTTTGTCTGACTTTAACAAGCTTATTTTAATTTACACCAATAAATAAATATAATTATGCATTCAAAATGAGGTTTTAATTGAAATTTTCATTGTAATATTGTTTTAGCAGGAAATTCAAAATCTTTCATTTTATTTGTCTTAGTTATGATATAATTACTTTAATCACATAAATTGTAGAAAATTGTTTTGTCGTAGCGTTCGTTGCTTCCATAGTGTTGCAAATTGCTTAAATAAATGGAAACAAAAAACAAGAACAAAAAACTCTATAATATTGGATTTAATAGTTGAGGGCAAATCTGACTGGTAACCATTGACAAAGGGGGTGTTTGACGATTTTGTTTACCATTGTATTTCCGTGTGTAAGGTTTCTTCATTTAAAGCTTCTTATTTCTCGTTCGACGCGGCATAAACTGGAATTTTATCAAAAGGAAAATATTTATCATGTACGCAGCATGGCAAAACATCTGCGAGAAAATAAATTTATTGCTAATTACTTAAATTCGAGATAGTTTACAACCAACTAAAAAGTCATTTCAAAAAGATAATTATCGTTACCTAAAAATCCCATTACAACAGCAATTAAAAAAATAATCAAGGCGGCAAAAATAATTGTCATCTGCAATAACCGAATTAGAACCTTGTAATTATTTTAAATGTAGTGTAATAAATAAATTAAATTTAAATAGAACAAGAACTGAATTTAATTTAAAACTTGTCACTAGTACTAGTAGTGATATTCTAATTATTAAATTATGTCTAATATTTGTGATGAACAGAAAACTTACTTTTAGGTTTTTGGTTCTAAATTTTCTGTTAACGACAACAGATGTTTTTTGAAACTTTTCGGCTTCCATATTCAGCTTAACTATAATAATGTAGACACATAATTACTATCTAGTTTGTTAGCTTGACAAATATTCATGACCTTAATTGGAATATTTTATTTATTTCCGCAATGCATGTGTTAAATAAAAACGTAAATTTAATTGAAATTTTAAAAGTTCCTAATTACCTGCTGACTCTTCAAGGTCATCCAGCTTTGCACCTCTGTCATATATTTTAATTACATTGTCCCTTGCGATTTCTACTAGCTTTGAAAATGGGCACAAAACATTTGACATAATTAATACAATAGAACTTTAAAATCTTAAAATTTTTTAAGTCAATTTTAAGAAACTTTTTCAGAAACTATGAATGTAATGATGTGTAATTATCTGTTGCCAAATAGTCAGTAAATAATTAAAATGACCTATAAATATTGATATAAAAACGTTTTATATATTTTTACAGATCGTCCGTTTACTTTTCGTCCCCCCATAAGTACTTGTCTATCCAAAGTTTTGCATTAATTATTAAGTTCGTACCCTGAAAATTTTGACGTGGTATTGTTAGGTCCACAAGATCACTTGTAATAGCACGATTAGTGATGGGACGAATTTTTAGGGGACGAATCGATAAGGGTCGAGAGGTTTTAGTACCCTCTTGTACATAACATAGAAATTATAAAAATCAAATAGGCATGTGAACAGTAATTATATCATTTCCTTTTCTTAAGAAGGTAAACATAAAATTTTCAAAAATTATGCAATTTTTAAAAATCTTGTAACACAGAATTTTGCATTTTGAGAAAATACGCATGCATAAGAGTTTTAACCTATATTAGGTAATACCTACATTATATATAGGTATTTTATATTTTACTTTTTTATAAATTAAATAATTACTTAATTTGGCACTTTTCAAAAACAATGTAAATAGAAAATTATATATGTTTCCTAAAAAAAAATAGAACATTTTCCTTTGTTTTTAAAACATGTAAATAAAACGTTTTTCTATTTCAAAAAAACTCCAAAGTAGCATCTGCCTGCTGCAGATTGTTTAACGCAGCTCATTTTAATTTTGGTGTAGTTGGCTATGGGCCATTGTAATTCTTCGCTAAGAATGCAATGTTAACGGTATAACTAACCTCGTCAACTTGTGCTTGAACAATCTGGACTTTAGAGTTATACTTTGGTTCTGCCTCAGTCTTGTCATAATCTTCTATTTGGTTATAATTTTGGCTTTCGTAGTTGCCCTCTTGATTTTCAAAAAGCTGCTCACGATCACAATCAGATGGGTTTCTTACGCGCTTTGGTCTTTTTTCTCTAATTAACTGCAATTCTGCTGGAGCCTGTATAGAGAAAATCAAGATCCCCATTGAAATGCTGACATCCAGTTAGTTTACTAAAACCTTTGGCAAAACTTTTGATAAGTGTAGTGGTATTTACTGGATTAGTTGATTCGTCAAAGGGCGCCAGTGGCTGTAATTCACTTTTTTGAAATTCCATGTTCTTCGTTTTTGCATGTGCAATAATTCCACACTGTCGTCTATCGTAGATTTAATTCTTTTCGATATTTAAGGGGGAAATAATTTATCTTTTAGGTTCACAGAGGCCAGTCACAGTACGTGGGTCTGTTTGGCGGTCATAACCTAAATTGGTCACGTGGTGCACTAGTTAAGAAAATACAACATTTAATTTAGCCAATTATTTATAATTAACTGTGAATAATTTTTAAAATTATTAATTATTAAGATACGAAACTACTTACAAACGATGTCATCAATCACTGACAATGTTATTAAAATTATTATTAACTGCAAAATCACTGCCTGTCTGTCTGCCGAAGCCGAAGTTGAAGATGCTCCAAGTTCAACATTTATTTACTCACTGGACATAGCATTTCTCAGTGATCCATACATTGTGGCATAAGCTACAGGCTCACAAAATACGTTTGTATGTCGTTAATAATTTGTATGTTCGTGATTGAATGTGCAGGAGTAAAATTTATATTTAATGACAGTTACAGTATAGCAAAACATATTGGATTGTGGTCGTACATGTAGATACATAGTCAGTTAGTCAGCTTTTATAATCTGCAAGTGAGAAAAGGAAAGGAAGCGCTGGTTTGGATGCTGACATCACTTCTTTCTTTGAGGGAATCTTTCCCAAATGACGTCATCTAAAAATCTACATTTTTAGATCCGGTTGACAACCTCTTTTATGACCATGATCAATGGGATAGCATGAGTGCCTAAGTAGACCCATTGAAACTACCAATGACGTCATTTGTGGACGACCCCGTACATAGCAAATCGTATGATGATTACCTTTACGCCTTTAAACTTTTGTCTGTTCTGCTCTCTCAGAAATCGTGCACGAATGTACATTGTATCGTGTCCTTGAATGTTTTTGTACTCAAGACGAGTTTTTCTTTCATCAAGTAAATAGTAAAACCAACTGGCCACTTGTCGTTAGCAGATCTTAATATTCCTTTTATTTCGCGTTTTAGCTTAAGCATTACATTTTGTATCCCCAAGGTTACCATGTGTAAAACAGTCTTGATCGTGAGTCTTGAGATAGGTATGATTTAGTAATGTGTAGGTAGGGGTCATTCCTACATTACGTAAGTATCAAATTATTATTGGGATGTTCAACACGGGGCTTAATAAGGATGTAAATGTCTACCTTTAAAATAGGCATCTTCTTTGGAATTAATTACGTTAGCTATCCATATATAGAGACAGAGGGACAAGTATAAATATGGTGAAATACCGTTTATTTGATTAAGCTCACTATTTTGTAGGTAATGTATCAAAACAAGCGATATCCTACTTTAGCAATATTAGAAATGAGATATGTTAAGTGAGCGCTAAAGGATAGTTATAGATGCGTAATATCTTAATTACTAGATTTTTTAAAATGCAGAATATTTTATATCCACGTTTTCCGAATAGCTAAGTGTTCATAATAAAAATGCTTGACCAAGTGCAAAATAATCTATGTCTATGAATTTTTAAAAGTGCAAAAATATTCTATTAGCGTGGGTTTTTAATAGTGCAGAATATTTAACTTTTGTTTGTCAAAAATTGTCAATTGCTTTGTTTGCATGTTTTTGCATGCTTCCTAATATCATATTGTTATTTTTTTCTAAAGTGTACCATATACTATATACATGTTTTAATAGAGTGTAAAATACATATTAACATGTTTTTTTAAAGTGAAAAATATTCTATTTACCTGTTTTTTTATAGAGTGCAAAATATAATATTTGCAAGTTTATTTCTGTAGTTGAAAATATCCTAATTACCTACCTGTTTTTTTGAAGTGCAAAATATCCTAATTACATGTTTTGTATAAAGTGCAAAATATCCTATCACATATTTTTTATAAAGTGCAAAAAGCCTGTTTACATGATTTTGGAATTTGCAAAACATTCCATTATTTTCATTTTTGAACTTTAATGCTTTAACTCTTTTTGTAAATAGCGCATTTTGGTTTTATAAAATTTGGTAATGTTCAATTTTAAGTTTTTGCTTACATTGTGTAATGTAAGCCTGTACACAATTGATAAGATCGTCTAAAATTTTTACTCTTTTAGGATCTACTCACTTCCGTGTATACGAATTAAAAACGATTAAACGGATATTATTTAACATGATACGCTAAACTAATAATGCCAGACCAGATGCAATAAATTCACATAGGATATTTTTTAAGTGCATTCCCTTATAGCAAAACGCTGTTGCAAAACCTATAAGGTTATCTATAATTATATAAAACCACGTAGAAAAACTGTAGTTTTTGTTGCTGTCAAATTCTAATTATATATTTATTAAATGCAGTTTACCTATGTATGTAGGCGTAAAATATTATTGATGCAGATAAAACTTACTGCTAAGAAAGTGGCCTTTGCAGCACTGTTTTGAAAATGACACATAACTTACATTTTTCTTAGGAAATTCAACACAATTTAATATTGCGATTTAATTTATTTTATGAGGCATAGACGTGTTTTGTACTCGTTCATGTAGTGTAATTAACTATATCATAATATTTGTATGCGTTAAAAATAAGTATTTATTGTAATGGATTATTTATTAATTAGTGCGACATTATTTCGTATGGTCAACTATTATTGCTATTATGTAAATTGTTCAACTTCTTTCCGCTTAGAAAGCCGCTTGATGATCTTTGCCGTTGTTGCCCTAAATTGTTTTATTCTGCGGCCGTTGCAAGATAAACTGAGATTGTATGGAAACATAATTGAATAATCAGAAATTAAAATTTAATGCATAAATTACGCCAAAGTAATACATAGTTCAATTGCGAGGCTTATTGTTTCTATTTTAAAAGTTTAAGTCTAACGATAAGATACTAAAAAATAAAATTATCATTTTGTACAAATATTTTTGAAACCTTACCTATAACTCCGATGAAAACCGCAAGCAAGAAAATCATAATGCCCCAACAAATAATTCTACTCTACAAAAATTTAAAGAATAGAAATAAATCACAAAATTAAAAATGAAGTAATCACCTCTAGCTTTATATGTAATTATATAATTAATGTTTTAGTTCTACGTAAACTACTAAACTGGAAAAAAGTATTACGTATTTACAGGAAATAAGAAAATAAAATAGAAGCTATAAATAAATCTTGAGTGGGAAAGCAAACCACTTTATATTCTATCTATTTTATTAGGTTTCAAAATAAGCTAAGTCAGAATTAGTGCAATAAAATAGCAGAAAAACAAGTAAATTGAAAGATTTTAAATAGCAAAAAACACAATACTTACAATTGCAGTCCTTTTTAATTTTGAAAACTAAGAAAAATTGTATTTTTTACATGTTATTTAAAAAGTCCAAAATGTTCTATTTTGTGTATCATGTTTTGTTTTCAAGTTTAAAAGATTTAATTAAAAAGTTAAAAAAAAACTTAAAATTGCCAATTTACATTTTTTTTTATTAATTTAAAAATGTTTTATTTACGTGCTTTTTTTAAAGTAAAAAACTCTATTTGCATACTTTGAAAAAGTGCAAAAGGTCTCACTTGAACATGATAATGCAATAAATGTTAAATTGACTTGTTTTTTGAAAGTGTGAAAAAGTATTAGCTTTTAGAATAGTGCTATCTTTTTATTTCGAGAAAGCACTTTTTGCTTTTAGCTCAATAAAAATATAAGTTATTTTTATCCTTTACAAACACTAAACTAAAATTAATTGGAATTTTAAAAATAAATATTTACTTTATTATATTTAGCCTTTTCTTTATTTTTTAGAACAGTGGAAGTTTTTGCAAACTGTTGGCTGGCAATTTCCAATTTTTCTATGCAAAATTAAATTACAATCAAAATTAACCTAAATTCACGCCTACAAAAATTAAATGTATGGTAATTAATTATTGAAACTAAAAAGTGCGTTTAACAATGTGAACAAAATTATTTTTATAACTTCACCTGCAGTTTTAGTAAGGTCTTCAATCTGCGCACCTCTTTTGTTAATTTTGTTTACATTTTCTTTCATTATGTCAACAAGCTACAAATTAAAGAATTGCAATCTTACAAAAAATAGTTTTCCTAAGTACAATTTGAGCATCGCATTTGATTCAGTGTTTTAGTAATCACCTATTTAAATTCATATCTAAATTAAACAAATAAATTATGAAAAATCTAAAGACACCACATTTTACTATGTAAGTGAAAGTTAAAAAATAAAACTAATTATGTATTACCCCATTGACTTGGTCTTGAACAATGTCGATTTTCTTAGCGTCATCATTTGGTTGCTCCCGTACTGTCATTTCGAAGGACCCTGGGCTGCTTTGGTTACCATTACTTTGAAATTGGGATCGTTCATCTTGGCGATTCTCTCCAAATCGAACTGATTTAACTCTCACAGGACTTTTACTATTTTCTCCGTGTCGGTGCAACTCCGCTGGGCTCTGAAATTTCATTGAAATAAGCTTAGCTTAGTTTGCGCATGCGTAGGGTATACAATTTATGCGCAAGCGCAGTACTTTCACAACGTTTTGAAAATCTGCTGGAAAAGAGCTACTTGTTTTGACTAGGTCGTTGATACTTTGCGTAAGTTATTACCTGTGACACTTTCAAACTATTTCGTGTCGATCGACGATTGTTTTCGGTCTCATTCACTAAAACTGCATTATCAGCAAATGGATTAAGACACTCGCTTGAGGAGTATGGACTAGAATTTTGACTTTCCCGCAAATTCTTTAGAATCTCCCGCCTTGGTTTACTTATGCGACGTTTCCCTCGTGGCTCCTTATCTCCGTGTCCACTCCCGCTCCCGCTCCCAGTTCCACTGGAATGTCTCGGTGAACTTTCCCTTGAGGTTGGTCGGTCCCTTGTATTGTATCACAGAAAACAAAATAAGCAATTAAATAAATACATTTATAGAGGCCCTATTTTCTTGTTTAGCTATTTGTTTAAAATTACAATATTTAATTACTGTACAACTTGTCAATATTACATTTTTCTGGTATTTTAGATATGGCAGCTATAACTTGTCAATCTGTTTGAGGCCCTACGAGACAATAATTACATTTGCTTATAATTAAACGTAAAAATACGGCTACTTTTAAAAAAACAAAAGTAATTGCAATATTTCAGTAAAATTTGTAATATGGATACAACTAGAAGTGTAGGCAAGTCACATATTGAAACAGTAGCTGCTTTATTTACTTGTTAAGGTTAAAAAGGGTATAAGAATAAATAGAGTATTTGGTAATGTACAAAAATACAAATTACAAGTAATGTAAAATGTAAACTGTAAACAAAAGCCGGAAACATGTGGCTTGGTTTTTGGCGGATTGCAGAGCTTCTGAGCACAGTCCAATGGTATTTAAAGTAGGAATTGAGTCATTGTGGTTTTTGTATTTTTGTTTGTATAATTACTTATGAAGGATCGTAAAAGTTTCCTTAGTTTATTACATGGTAAAAATAGCCGTTTACGCAATGGTTTAGCTCAGGGCCGGATATTGTGGCCAGCGCAGGCAGCCCCCGCTGCCTGAATTTTCAAAAAAACATTTAAATGGAACATTTTGCAGTTTTCAAAAATATGCAAAAAGAATATTAAGACTTTTTAAAAACGTGCAAAATCAAAATTTGTTTAATTACATTTCAAAAACATGGAAATAAAATATTTTCCACTTTTCTCAAAACATGTAAATAGAACATTTCCTACTTTTCTGAATCATGTAAAAATAACATTTTTGCACTTTTCTAAAACATGTAAATAGAACACTTTGCTTTACCAACGAAAAACATCAATAAAATCCGATCAAAATGGTGGTTTTTGTATGGAAACAAATTGCTGCCTAAAACTTATTCCTTCGTCCGGCCCTGGTTTAGCTGATAATACGGAAGTCACAAAGTACCAAAGTAAGTAAAGGTTTTTAGCGCAGTCATTTATGGACGATCCCTTGTATGGCAGTGGTACACTAATTATGTTGAATTTTTTGCAGCGAAAATGCTGAGTAAAATGAATGAACGAGTCAACTATAACAATTAAGTACATAGATATTTTTGACAACAAAAGTTGTAAATTACATTTATGCCTACCAATAATTAGTTACGTCATTAAATACATTCAATTTTAATAATTACTATTAGAGCTTGATTCTTAAATTACAAAAAATATTAGAAATAATACATGATTTTTAAAATCCTTTCACCTTTATTCATTAAAAATTATGGATTCACATACAAATATTGATGCAATATCAACTTAAAGTAATGATATTTAAATTAAACCTATATTGCAATAAATAATTTTGTTACACGAATAAATTAAAGAAGTAGAGATCAATTTAGCCTTCTTTTTCTTCTTCACCCTCGTCCCTTAGTGGTGGTTGAAGTGCATGGTTGGAATGGATTCCGGTCGAGTTTTGAATCTTTTGAACATCCTGTGACAATAAAAGTATAAATAATTTTAATTTGTTCCTCATATTTAAACATCCAGACTGTAGCAAGGTTAACTAAATGTTATAAAATTTGTTTTATTTGATAAAAGTAACTCATTACAAGTTGATACTGTTTTGTAGCGTGGGGTTCCCCGAAAAACCTGTCAACTTTTGTAAGAGCCAATGGGGACGGGTTCAACTCTACGATAGTGGGTAGTACTCCAAAGCGCTAAATTTAAATATTAGTCGAATAAAAAGTGTTGAGTTTTGAAACTGTCTGCTTAAATAGACACCTAGTAGTAATTATACAGTAAAACTAAATTCAACAAAATAAAACCTAATTTGATTAAAAAATCTCACTTTTCCAGAATGTCTATCCAGTTTTAGACGCTTAAGGTTCCCTGTCTTTGCATTGTGCAATTTGTCAAAAAATAAGTTTTTTCTCTGAGGCGGTTCACATTTTTGTATATTCTGGCAATTAATTGTATTTAAGCATGATTGAACAGCACTTTTTTAATAAACGTTATTAAATATTTTGAAAAAAAATTACCTTAAAAAACTGTTCATACGCATTTTCCTCTCCAAAAAAATTATCAACCTTTGCTTTAGAAAAAGAACTAGTGGCCTTAGATCCTTCTGGGAACAAATCTTGTGGATACTGTGAATTTAATAAAATGGTTTCAGTTTTATGTCTGTTTGTAATTAATTATGATAGTTTTTAATTTTAATGAATGTTATGAATTTGCAAAAAAACTTTGACTTCGAATGTGTAATAATTAGGTGAACAATGAAAACAATAAATAAAGCACGAAATAAATAAAAAAAAAATTGTTACTTTATTTTTAACACATTATTTGATAATCACTACTGATAGGCTCTTTAAGTGGACATTTGCAAAAAACTATTCTGACATTAAAGTGATTTTAAATTTTAAAATAACTAGTAATGAATTTTTAATGTTTATTAGTTTATTGAATTATTTAATTATATTGCACTTTAAAAACATTTTAACTGAATATGTACCGTATAGTTTTAAATTTCTTTTTTAACTTTGTAACATTTTTATATTGTAATAGTTTTCACAAGTTCAATAAAATTAATTAAATACATATTTAAATGATTTGTGGTACACATAGCCATGTTTAAGAAAAAGATTATTTATCACATACAATATCACATGGGCTTTTGACATAGGCATCAACTATTCCATCAGCAGAAGTAAATACGTTATCTTCGTCATTTACATCGAATTTCAATTTTGCTACATGCTTCACTTTGGCAGCATCCTTCAAAATGTATAAAAGTTTTATGAGAATTACCAAAAATAAATTGAGTGATATATTCAAGAAATTAGGAATTTTCTTGTACTCTTGTACTTATGTAAAACGACTATCTTGATAGGTAGTTTATTTGAGTTAAAAGTAAATTCATATTTTTCATATTGTCTTTGAAGAACAAAATTCACCAATCTCTAATTTAAGCTAGAATTAAAATGAGCTATGTCATAAAAAACAAATAAGGAACATGCATAAAGTGTTATTTATGACTATTATGAAAAGTGTAAAATTTTCTAAATTTATAATTTTCAACAATGTAAAATGTCCTGTTTACATGTGTTAAAAAAGGTACATGTTTTTGAAAAGGTGCAAAATGTGATAATTACTTACGTATTTTTGAAAAATGCAAAATGTTCTAATTCCATGTTTTTCAACAATGTAAAATGTCCTGCTTACATGTTTTGAAGAACATACAAAATTTTCGAATTCCATGTTTTCAGAAAGGTGCAAAATGTGATACTTACGTATTTTTGAAAAGTTCAAAATGTTCTAATTCTTTTTTTTTTAAATGGAGAATGTCCAGTTTACATGTTTTTAAGAAGGTCTAAAATGTTCTAATTTTATGTTTTCGAAAAAGTGCAAAATGTTCTAATTTCACGTTTTAAAAAAGGATGTTAATTCGGAGTTTTGAAAAGAGTTAAATTTTCAATTTACATGTTTTTTAAAAGTGTGAATGGTACTATTCATACGTTTTTAAAAAGTGTAAATTGTTCTATTTACACGTTTTTAAAAAGTGTAAATTGTTCTATTTACATGTTTTTTGAAAATTGTAAAATGTTCTTTTTACATATTTTTGAAAAGTGTAAAATGTTCTATTTAAATGCTGTCAAGTTATGTTATAATGTTTTGTAGATAGAGGTTATTGTTTTTAGCTACAAATAGATATTGGTAATTTTGGTTTTTCACGGACGATATAGATTATTAACTATAAACCAACCTCCTGAAATTTTTCACAAGCATTGATTTCTCCGAAAAACTTATCTACTTTGCTTTGAGGCATCGAGTTTGTCGGGTCATTGTGGTCATGGCTTCCATTTAATTTTTCTTGGCTCTAAAATAAACAAAACTGTAAGGTTTCAATGCGAACTTAAAAAAATACGTTCTGAATGTTTAAAAAAAATGTAATTTTGTGGCATTTAAATTTCATAGAAAGTTAATTTAAAATTGTGCAATGTCGATATATTAGTTAATTCTTAGATTTAATATTTATTAAGTAAGTAACCTACCTTACAAATATGTAGAATTTCCTTGCTGTCGCTATTACAACTTTTATTAACAATGGCTGCCCCTGGGATTTTAATTAGGCCTGACAGACACTGCACATATATTTAATTATTCAGAATAAAGAATTAAATATCCATAATCATTTAAATACTAAAATTAGAAATTTGTAAAATTTAAAAATACTGTGTAATTAAAAAAATACTGGACTGTATTGCACGTTTTGATTCTACTAGAAAAGTTACAAATTGTTAGGCATAAGGGTCTCGCTTTCGGATGATTTAACAATTGTTACAGTTGAATGCGAGAACCTTAAGACTAACAGTTATTAACTTTTCTCTAGTGAAATTAACGTCTTACTTTGCCCAAATGAAGATTATGAAATCCGTCTTGAAACTTGTGTTTTTCCTTATGGTTATCCTGTGTCCTTTTTCTTGATAATAATTCTGTCGCTGTCAGTTTTGGTGTCGGTGTGGGTTTGAGAACATCCTAGTAATATTACAAATAACAGGATATTAGTCGTCATAGCTTAATTGGTATTTTTTCTTTAATAATTATAACATGTCATACATACCAAACTAGAATCACTGACCCTACCCATAATAGGAATTATGGACGATCCCTTACTAACTAATTATGTAAAAAATAATTTTTTTTTAAATTAAAAAAAATTAATTAATTACATTTTTAAATTTACGACAGGCATTTGCTTCGCCAAAAAATTTGTCAACTTTAGTTAGACTCCGTGGACTAAATTCGTGGATTGGAGAAAGTATCTTTCCGGATCCAGATGGCATCTTAAAAAAAAGGAAAAAAAAAACATGAGGTTGATGTACTTTCCATTACATCTCATATAATTATTGTTGCATTTATTACCGTATTTCGGTGATGCTGATTTAAACCTCTTTCTTGGCGCCAGTCATAGGTTGTGTTGCATTGATTATCTTCTATGTTGTTTCCATCAGACACATGTATTTCTAATGGATTCTAAAAAAAAATATTTAATTAATTATGTGTACAAAAATGTTCCGTTTTAAGGCGCTATCAAAAAATACGCAGGTGTATTTGGACATGCGTCTTAATGAATTTATTACAAATGCGGAAAATTACCTGCAAGTCCTGAAATGCTTTTCGTTTTTCTTTGTTAATCTCGTTGCTGTAGCATCTGTTGCGATGTGAAAATGAACTCGGTGCTTCGTCCACGGTTTCGTTGCCGGTTTTGTTTTCATCTTCTCCATTTTCGGTTTCTGGAATTACTTCAAACTTTTTTTGCAGCTCTCGAATAGTTTTGCTTATTTTTATTTGTCGTTTCCATCGCTGCTTGTTCACTAAATGTTGGTTTGCTGAAACCGTATGTGCTGAACTTGCATTTTTAGGAGGCGTGGGATTTTCATTAGAAATTTCCCTGTACATTTAAAAAATTTTGGTATGAAATTAAGTTATAGTTAACTGTGCTCAGTTATATTCACGGGTTAAGATGTAGTACAGAAATAGTTACAATTAAAAATTCACTAAAATTTGATTTACATAACTTACGTTAAAGGCCCCTCGTCCGTCATTTTTATGTGTGAAAAACTTAAATAATTAATCACTGGGAGAAAAAAAATGAGAATAACAAATTACTTCACAGAAATATCAAAACTCCTCCTCGTTTATTAATACTGACAGTTTAACAACGTACAACGTAGTAAAGAAGACAGATGACGAGTGATTTTTGCTAGGCAATGACATCGTTCAACTAACTTTGACATCAGCGGATCGTCCATAAATGACTTTAGGAATGCTCATAACCTACTTATACATGGTAAATATTGCTTTTGGCGCAACAGTTATGTAACTGGCATACGGTACATCAGACCCTATACACGGGAATGTTGTAATGGATGAAGTCATTTATGGATGGCACCCAAATTTATTTATTTTAACACTTGGAAAGGACGAGCGTCAACAGGAAAAAAGTGGTCAGAGCTGCGGTTCCAGAGTTTCCTGTTCCAGTTGGTCGAGTTTACAGGACCAAGTAAAGAGAAGGATTGATAAAAAACAGCCTGCGTAAATTAATTTAAATTTTGCTAAGACAGTTTTCTCAGAAATATTAGACGAGTCATGCAATATTAATTACTATTCAAAGCATGAGAGATTATCCACAAATGACGTCACCAAAATTTTTACACGCTTGAAACCCAGCCATGTTCATTTCATCTCCTTAACTTTATCCACGTAGCTTTTTTTAACATGACATGTCGTGAGTAATCGACTAGGCCCTAGTAATGGCATTATTTATGGACGATCCCTAATTTAATACACAACCGAGGTTCTGTGAATTCAGTAAAAGGAACTGAAAGTATAAAAAATGTAATGCCACGTTAGCGTTTATAAGTTACTAAGCATTATATTGGGCACCAGTAGAAATAAAAGCGACATAATTATCTTTAGAGCAAGAATCACAATTAGCTATATACAAACAGCATTAAAAGTGATAGACTAAGAAAACGCGAATTAAAGGTTCTGAAATTTGATACAGATACAACTTGCCAGTATTTATTTTTTTTTATTATTCGTCCCTACTGCAATCGTCTCCTCAACATTTGTCCCAGGAAGCATTCGCCGACAGTCCATTCGTACTTGTGTAATGTAAAAAACCCAAAAATTTAGGACCTACCCACCTACCTTGTTAATCTCGTTAGCGTTGCTAAAAAGACTATATCTTTAATACGGTGTTTCATCTTTTTTCAAGTGACCTACCCTTAATAACGGATACTTTATTTGTGCTCCATATCAAATGCATGCGAAAAACCAAGTACCTACCTATGTACGCCATATCTTGTATGACCACTGCCATCCACGCAACTTAATAATAACATTATTTTGAAATGGTGAAGGTACATGTTACATACGAAACAATATATTCAGCTCTACTAAGTGCTTTTGGGAATTGTTCGGAAAAGTGATAGATGCCGAGCCTTTGAGGGTTTATTTAATAAATGATAGACGGCCAGCCCTTGAAAGTTTCTTTAATAGGTGATGGCCGGGGAGCCTTTGAGGATTTCTTTGATTAATAAAGGACGGCGAGCCTTGGGGCGTTTTACCAAAAGTCATAAACAACGAGCCTTCAGGGGTTTCTTTAAGAATGAAAAGCGACCAGCCCGGGATGTTTTTAATAAAAGATGGACGGCGGGCTTTTAGTAGTTTCTTTAATCAGTGATTGACGGCAAGCCTTTGGGGGTTTCCTTAAATAATTAAAGGCGGCAAGCCTTTAGGTGTATTTATTTGCTGTAATAAACGGCAAGCCTTCGGGTGTTTCTTTGAAAAGTGATGAACAACAAACCTTTAGGGGTTTCTGTTCTTATAAATGATGAACACCAAGCCTACAGGGGTTTATTTAATAAAGGATGGACATCAAGCATTCAAGATTTGTTTTGATAGGTGATGGACACCGACATTTCAGGAGATTTCTGATAAAAGATGAACGACAAGCCTTTAGGTTTTTCTCGATAACTATTCTCTAGGACAATAAGTGGACAAACTAATATAGTAAACGATTGCAAGTTTTACTTTAACAAGTGAGGACTTTGTTATCAAAACGCGTTCAGTCCATGTTGCCCAACTTTACAGGAACCGCAAATTTTGATAATCATGTGAAAACGTGAATATTTTTTCGAAATTTTTTTTTCAGCAACTGCATACTACCAGGTGTATAAGTAGCCAAAATAACTCAAATCTGACGCAGCGTCGTAATTTTTTAAAAATGATTCAAAATTTTGAAATCTTGGACTTAACGTGTTTTGCCAAAAAACCCATAAGAAACAATGCAAAAAATTAACCTTTTGAATTATATTGAATTGCATGCTAATTTATGATTGTAAAATTGAAGTATAAATTGTACACTTCAATAACATGTAAAAAGAACTTTATGCACTTTTTACAAAAAGGTAAATAGAACATTATGCAATTTTCAAAAACATGTACATTGAACATTTTGCACTTTTAAAAAACATATAAATACAACAGTAAGCATTAATTAAAACAATCCTGCATTCCAATGTTAAATTTTCGAGTGCAAATCTACTACTCCTTAAAGAAGTTGTTTGCTAAGGGATTGTCCATAAATGACGTCATAGAAAAGTATTCATTTTTAAAACCATGTTCCCCCCTGTCACCAGATTAATCATATTGCGTAAATGACTATCCCTAGCATAGGATTGCCAAGCACACCCATTGAACCTATCAATGACGTCATTTGTGAACGACCCCTTACGTCTTTATTTTCTTCATAAGAAACGCGACTGTTCTTTTGTACAATTTCTTAATTACTTTGTAATCCATGCCCTTCTGTATTATTAAAACAGCAGAGCTTGTAAATGTACCAAACAAATTAAAATTTAGTTTGCATATCAATCTGTTGAGGATCGTCCGTAAATGACGTTTTCGGTAGGGTGTGTGAATCTAGTCATGTAGTAATGATATGTCATGCCGTTGGAAAGATAACAGATGAACACAATGTTAAAGTGATGACATGGCGATGGATTAGCCTTAAAAAATGAAAATTTGTGAGACGTCATTTATGGACCATCCCCTAGAAATAGTACACGTGAATTTGATGTTAAAGTGAATAAATTTCGTTTCATTACAAGAAGCAGTTTTGGGAAAATAAGGATATTTTTTATAAGAATCAGTTGTTTTTATTGGGTTTAGTGGACTTAACGTGTTTTGCCAACAAACGACTGATGGACTTAACGTGTTTTGCCAGAAAACGGTTTTTAAGCGAATTATTTAAAATAGTTTCAGTGACCTTTGACCTGTAATATTGCACGGTGTGAATTATACGTACTTAGTCGTTCTTAAACACCAATAATCTTAATTTCTGAAAAAATGGACTTAACGCGTTTTGCTAGCAAACTCCTCAAGTAATGACCAGTTTAACTCGTGTAAGTGACTAACAAAACATTTCATTAATTATTAATTAATGTGTTATTATATCCATGAAGTTGTAAAAAGCGCGCTTTAGGTTGCACTACCAAGCCTATGGTATCTAAACTATGCATTTTATGCAACACATGTTGCAAAAAAGGAATAAAGAGTTGACTTTAGCTGTTTTATTGAAACACTTTTTATAAATTGTTTATTTTATACTGTTATTGAGATCATCATGTTCCTTTACTGACGAAAATGTTCACTAAAGCTTAGCATTCACTTGAAGCACAAGTTCCATTTATGTAATTATTACATATTAAAACATCAAAAACGTGTTTCGATTAACTTTTAAATTTTGCAATGTTTGCATTGCAATAAAACGTAGGCTGGGTTTTATGAGTGGCATAAATCATCATTGCAGGTGACCAACTCCTGCGCACCTAACCTACCTACGCGCTGTAAAGGATATCCTGTCTATGCTTTAGCATTTCTTGCTAGTCGCTTATCTATATCATTCACACAAGCAAACGCAGTGAACTTAAGAAAATTCAAAACTACAAGAAATTCAAAAAGCAATAAATAATAATTAAAAAATATTAAAATTTAAAAAATGCATTTTTATCATACGGACAGTTCACTTAGTGAAGCAACTAACGTTGAAATCACTAAAAAGATTGCAGTTAATGTAGGCAACATAGATACTTATTGAAAACTCCAATTTAAGATGTGCACAGAAGTTCCTTTGCCAAAGGTATTATTCCAGCGCTCAAGATCAAGCAGAATACTAGGCAAAATATTGTTTGTGTTTTGTAAACGCGCAAAGATTTTACAAAACTCGTTTAACCAATGTTTGTAAACAGAAAGCTCAACAAACCAACTTACATAATTATATGAGCCTTACAAGACCGTTGAGACTAAGAACGTTTCCATTCAACGACTGTGTTATTAAGCAGCCCTTCTTTAAAGTACGTAAACCACACATCTTACTGTAGAGCCCTTACTACTCACCGTTGACAGTGTGCACCCAACTACTTAATAAACTTAATCATTTCGTCACGATTTGTTGTAAGCGCATTAAACATTGTATTAAAATATTTAGCTATTAAGTGTTGGAGCCCTATAAACTTAATACCACTGACAAACAAAGAAAAACCCGTTGAATTCTTTTACATTCTAAAGATGCAAGAGAAACGTTTATTGCACAACGTTGATATTCTGTGCATGTATTTAAAATATTATCCAACTGCCAGTCTAATAACCACACGCTTTAGAGCTAATACACTGCCTAGACTGTTTCTCTCAAAGTATACACAATTAACTTTGCAACTTACAGAACAATATACACTGGCCACATTTTGTAAACCACCTACAAGGTGATGTTTAATATATTAACACTTTATAAAGCAGTATATTTATGTGTACGACCGTTGCAGTTTCTTGGCATTAAAGACATACTTTAAAGCTATTTAAGGTTGGAAATGAACACACTGATGTTTCTAGCTTGTGGTATTCTTAAATTCTATTCAGCCTGACAAAAAATCTACTCAGCGCAGGTTCTAGCGACAAAGCTTCATTTTGCTACCCGCTATGGTTACTTTACCATAGCTTTAAATACAAAGATCAAGTCCTAGGAGCACTATGAAAGGTGTAAGCATTTTTTAAACAAAGCAAGCGCTCTAGAATTGCTTAAAACAGTTAACTAATATTTGGTGCAAAATTCAACCTCAATAGGTTAGCTGGCAATTCCATGGTAGGTAGTTTATGCAGTTTTTGCTATATAGAAGAACGCCTAAGCTTTCTGTAAATATTGCGCTCAAATAAATACTTTACATCAGTTTGCATACTATTAGTGGCCAATAAGGCCCTTTCAAATCTCGAAATTGCATCAAATATACTTACCAACACCTCTGCTTTTGTAATAAGTATTTGTTAACTCGAGCATTTAAAACTTTTTTTCAGTTTTTTAAAAGATTAATAATTAACTTTATCACAATAGTTAATAGGTAAATAAGTATATCACTAAAATCAGAAGTTTTTTTTAAATTTCGTATTCTCATGAAATATAAATATAATTTATAAACTTTTGGCAAGTTAACTTTTGACCCGTAGCCTATGAAATTTTGAAACCAAGGCAGATTGTTAAGATCAGAATACGTAGGCCCGGCTACTTTTGTACAGCTTTCCATAAACAATGCGTGATCACTACTGGTTTTTAAGAATTGAAAGTTTCTTTGCCAGATACACACTACAGTAATATATTCACGCAAATGTTACTACCAGGCAAAACAAATAGATTTCTAATTGCCTCTATGTTGTCTATTTCTGTTTATAACGTTCCAAAGGCTTATTACATGTAGTGCGTACTGGTTGCTTTTGTGAGTTTTGGAGACCAAACGGGACACGTCCTCTCACCTATTCGTCAAACTTCAGGCTAATTGCTTTTTCATCTGACGACTGTGTTATAGATCAGCACTCTTTTGAAGTACTTAAACCACACATTCTACTGTAGAGCCCATCATCATCACTTTTGACTGTGTGTACCTAACTACCTAGAACCCTCTGTCACGTAGGTACTCTGCATTAATGCAAATATAGTTGATTGCGTACGTGCTATTCCTTAAGCCTACCCGTTATAATTTTAACGTGAGTGCACACAAAAATTGCAATATCTATGGGTACAGTCCACTCTACATAGTGTACCTTCTCATAGTAGATACCTCTACATAGTGTACTGAGCATGTATTTCCGGCTAAACTCCTATGCTTTCCATGTTATAATAATTTTACAAAGTGTACCTCTACATAGTGGAAACCATAGTGGAAGGTTACTAATTTTAGAGGCCCAAAATAATATTTAAGTGTAAATTTCGTCGCCACATAGTGTTTTTTCAGAAATTTAAAAATTTTTAGCGCTTCTTTAAGAAAGTTACTTTTTTTTCTTCACCTAACTGATTTTGCAAACTCATTCAATCAAAATTACTAATCATTTTCTTTGATTGATTTGTTTAGAACCAGTATTACTTTAAACTGTATTATTTTGATTTTTTTATCTTTAATACTAGTTTTTTTGAAATCTGTAACTCTCTACATAGTAAAATCTCCTTATAGTGTACTAATCTTGCTTGTCCGCTGAAGTACACTATGTAGCGAGTGGACTGTATATACTGACACAATATAAGCAAAAATTAAACGAAAAAAGTTTATTACCTAAATAAATATTTTTCACGTACATATGTAATATTATTTTAATTATATTAAGTGAATTCTGGTATTAGAATTACACAACTAAAATTTGAGCAGTTTTTACACAGGACGTCAATCTTCATAAACATGTGTTAGCTTAGATGCGTAGCAAAGTCTGATTTTCTAGAACCGTATCATAACCTGGTAAAACTTGTTGTACACATGAATATTAAGATTATTTATCATAAGATATTTTTAAATTTATTCAAATTGGATCAGGATAATAAATTGAGGAAAAAGCGAACATCGTCATAACAAAAACTACTGAAACGAATATTTTTAACATAACTAATAAGGGTACGAGTACTACGGGTACGATTATTATAGTTGTGATATTTTTGCACTTAATATTTTATTAGGTACAAATAAAAGCGCTCCAAATTACACGTGTACAATAATTGCGGGTGCGACTACTACGGGTACGAATATTATGGGAACGACTATTGGTTTCTTGTTGACTTTGCTGTGTTATTTATCTAATCTGGTGTGACGCGTATTTGAAGTAATCTGTTATTACAACTACGTGTACGTTGGAATGTTCAAAGTTTAAGTTTAACTTTTCTTGTCAACAAATGTGGTAGTTTGAGTTTAAATAAAACACAATTTTAATGAGGAAATCACATAAAGTGCAAAGTACAAAATGTAATTGTTTGGTAATAGAATTATTATTATTAATTATCTAATGATAAAATGATAATGCTTAACTATGTAATAATAAGTATTCTATTTTACACAAGTTCACAGTTATTGATCGCATAATACTGTGCGTATGTAATTTAAAATGGAACATAACTAGTCATCGGAATTCTGATGTGAGTTATTTGAAATAAAGAATTAATTTAGGATAATTTGTCGAATACATGCATTTACACACACACTTTCAAGTGTAGTACAAAAACAATGTAATGCACTATTACGTTTATGTGAATCATTCATTAAATTTTAAATAAGCACATGAGGTTTAAAAACATTTTTTCTTTTATTTTTTCAAGCTTAAGTAAACTGCAATGTAAGAAAACAAAAACAAAAAATGATTTAAAACTTAATAATTTTTTACGTGAATCTTTATACCTAATACAGAAATACCATAAAATACAAATTAGTAACAAAATGTTACGTTTTTTGTTCTCATGAAAGTAATTTATTATTTACCTGGAATTCCAATACAAGCTAACACAATTAGGAGGACACAAGTTGCAACTACTATTTTCTGCAAGAGTTAAATAACAAAACTTAATTTAAAAATATTGTTAGTAAAATATTAACGTAATTTTTAATAATTGTAAGTAAATAAAACCAAATTGAAAATCAACACAGATGTTAGAGAATTATCTTTGTTCTAAATGCATAATTATGTAAGACGTTGATTTCAATAGAAAAGTTAACAATCGTTAGCTTACTATACCGTCATAGTTCCCCAGTTAGGCTCGTCGCGAAAAAAATTTCTTAAACTTGTACAATGTTGACGATCCTCTAATTTATGAAAAGTCCAAGTGTAAAAATTTAAAAAAAACATAAAAGTGTAACCTTTACATTATCAGAGTTAATATTTTTTGAAATGCAATAGTATGTATAAAATAAATAACTAATTCAAAACCAAATAATAATTGAATAACTTTAAGCACATAATTATTTATTTCACATTAAGAATTTACCTGTGTTATTTTCATCATTTTTAATTAGCCTTTCAGTTTCATTCATCGTAGTCATAGTTATATTTACGTCACTTTTTGAATGTGGCTGTTAAAAATAAAAAAAACACGTGTTTATTTATGTGAGGTATAGGAAAATGCGCAAAACTGTAATAAAAATAAAAAATGGCTTTAAGTGTATTAGTATGGGAATAAATAAATGAAAAAATGTATTTGACAACTTTCTTATTTTCATTTAGTTTTCGTTTGATGCTTTCTTGGGCGTCATGCTTAATTAAAAAAAAAAAAAAACAGAATGTTTAACAAAAGTTGTGAAATTAATATGTTTTTTTTTAAAATTCGTAATGCACTGCAATTGTGAGTTTAATCTATGAATAAACAATTACATTTTGAAGTAGTTTGTGAACGTCTTTGTCATAGAATTCTGCGTGGTGTTCCCCAACAGCTGATTCTTGGGTTTTGTGAAGTTGCGGATAATATTCTGGGACCTTAAAAAATAACCTGACATTGTGTCGAGTATAAAATTAACACGACCTTATCGTGACCGTGACCTTTATAATTCAAAATTATTGTTACAGCGTTATTAAAAAAATTATCTAAATTACATTTGCAAGAATAAAAATCAGGCATTTTTAATTAATTACTTCTTGATTTATTGTCACACGTTGTAGATCTGCCATGCTGTTGCTTGGTCTTGCGCTTACACCTGGATCGTGAGAAATAAGTAGTGGATTCTCCATTTCTCCATCATAGATGGACATGAGGGAGTGCGCTTCAGTCGCTTCCCTCCCTTTTTTCTTGCTTCTTCCTCTGAGGATGTTGAGAAATATACTTCTTGGCTTACTTGTACGTCCTTTTCTATCCTTAGGGCTTTTACTACCTCTTGAACTTTCCGCTTGTTGCTTTTCCCTATTAAATTTATATTTTTATAATTGTATGAAATTTGACAAGCATTATTCAATTACATTCAAATTCAATTACAAGAGTTAGTAGGAAGGTGCGAAATCGGGTACGGTTGGAAGTCGTCCCCTCGGATCTCGTACCCTCTTTATTCGTACCCTAGCGGTCGTACCCTATGTATTCGTACCCTAGCCACATTCGTATCCTAACAATTCGTACCCTAATATAAATTGATGATTTTGTGAAGTAAACATATTAAATGCACATACAAATTTTATTGACACTGAAATCGAAAAAATATTAGACAATACAATTAATTATTATATTCAGATTGGATTAGCAATTCTGGGTAAGGGCATCACGAATATCGTCTGCTGAAGTAAGTTTATGCTTCTTGTTGCCATTTCTGGCGGAACTACGCACACCAGATGCTAATGTCGGTTTCGTTGTGAAGGGACTGCTGGCTTTTTTTTAGGTCGACCGCGGAATATTTTTCTCGATTTTCGTAATAATAAAATTTTGATGTGCATTTAATATGTAGATTTTACAAAAATCCTTCATTTTTATTAGGGTACGAATTGTTAGGGTACGAATGTGGCCAGGGTACGAATACATAGGGTACGACCGCTAGGGTACGAATGAATAGGGTACAAGATCCGAGGGGACGACTGCCAACAGCACCGCGAAATCGTAAGTGGACGAATATGCTTTAGCAAAAATAAGCAGAGAACGAATTTGAAAAAACACAACCTAATTAGTAGAACACAAAAATTAAAAATATAAATATGTTCAGACTAGGTAATTATGTAGTCATTAAATACGCAAAAAATACAAAAAGGTTGCGTACGAATAGGTAGTGTGTGAATAATATGGGCAACGAATGAGTTAAGTACGTTTTTGCAGTGTATAATTGGACAGAGTATGAATACGTAGGGTACATAAAAATAGAATGCAGAATTGTAGGCTACAAGAACGCAGCGTACGAACGGAGGATTAAATATATGGCGTTCAGAATATTTAGGGTACAAATTTGTATTATACAAATGCGCAGGTTACGAGCATGTATTGTACGAGTATGCATAATTACTACAAAATAGAAGATTTTAAATATGTAGCGCACGAATATAATTATTGATTACTAAAAGGTAGGCTACGAATATGTAGTTCACAAAAAGACAAGGTATGAACAAGTAGAGTGCAAAATAGTAGGGTACGAATGTTAGGTTCACGAAAAGGCAGCAAATGAATAGATAGGGCGCACAATGGTAGGGTACAAATACTTAGTGTGTAAAGAGCTAGGGTATGTTTATAGATATAGTGCAAAATAGAAGGGAACGATTATTATTGGATTTTAAAAACACTCAAAAAATAGATTTTTTATTACTCCCTTACATGTTTTTATAGATAAGTGACTCTTTAAAGTTGAAATATTAAAATTGATTCCCGGTCAAATTATAAACACAGATTAAAATAAGTCAACTAATTGAAGATCCGAATATTTTTCAATACTATGTTATTAAAATTAAAATAACTAATTATTATTGCAACATTTATTAATAATGTATTGCTTGACTTATAACTTATGAACTTGTATTTATTATAGAAATGACACTTTCCTAACAAAGTCCAGCAACTGAAGCAACGTAATTTAGGGTTAATATTATAATTTGAACAACAGGATGCAGAGTTGTGGTAAAAGACACTTTCAACTTCACTCCTGTTCTATTTTTTGCTGTTTACAAAAAATTGGAGGTGGAAACCGCTGTTAAAAACAGGATATGACTCTGACTGGTAAGTTGTAAGCATCAAAAAGAAGAAAACATTTTTTTAACTCGTTAAATATGTAATTAATTAAATTTGTTTTGGCCCAAAAAGTCAATCCATATTTATTGCTAAAATGCTTGCTGCGCATTATCTTTCGTTACTTATATTCACAACAATTCGTGTGAAATCCCAATGAACCGATATTTCAAGATGGTATTTCATACAAAAGTTTTATTTAAACTTTTTAATAATTAATATTAAATATTTTTAATTTCGTTATTAAATTGATTTCAATCTCAATTGCAGATGCGTACGTTCGAGCTAAACGCTAAGGACATTGACGAGTTTCGAAAGGAAACCAAAACCAAGGAAATCTAGAGGTAGAAGCTGAGAGTAGCAAGTGTCTAAGATTGTCACGATTACAGCTACTGTTTGATCACATGGGATTTGATCCGATTTTTAGCATTAAAGCTAATGACTTTAACATTGGTAAGTATTTATTAATAATTATGCGCATGCGCAATATTAAAACCATTAAAAATTTTTGTACTAAGCCAATCGCAAGATCGCTGCATTATTAACGTTATGTACGGAATTACAACACAAACAGACACCAAGGCAGTGCTTGGACGAGGCCTTTATAGTAAAATTTACAGTGGCATTCTACATGACGAAACTGTAGCAGTCAAAGTAACTAGTTTAAAAAATAACTCGGAATATACGAAGGCACTTCTTGCAGATCTAAAAACCCTGTGCTATGTTGGATCCCATGAGAATATTCTACTATTTTATGGGGCTGGACTTGGACGCATTTAACAAAGTAAAATAAAATAATTGTATTACTGTAGAGTATATTTTGAAAGCAGGTACATGACTATAGTTGCTATAATCAGCCTAACATTATTTTGTTGAGATAATTTATTTTTTTTAAATATTTAGACGTTGTGTCTCTTATCATGGAATTGAGTCCTTTGGGAAGCTTAGAAAAAGTTTTAAAAACCCTACCGCCAAACTACGTTAATTTGCTGAACAAGGATGATACGCTCGCTAGGCTGTAACTACCTAATCAATTTTAGCAATACAAGTTTCCCTTTTCAAAATCTGGCTCAGTTTTAATGCGTGGGGTCGTCAGCAAATGACGTCATTAGTGGTGCGAAAGGGTAAACTTGGCTACAAATGATATCCCATGCTAGGGATAACCGTTTGTACAATGATTAAGCTGATAACTAGGCCGTCCTATAATCTTACAGGAATGTTAATTTTTTATTGACGTCATTTGTGGACAATCCTCATTCAGTTGTAACTGATTACTAGCCGTCACACAAAATAAGGAATAGAAATATTTATTTTGTGTTTTTTTTAATAATTTTCTAGACCTTCTACATGGAATGCAAATAGAACGGAAAAAGATTTAAAAACATGCACCCTTGATTTAATTCAGTGGTCCGCTCAAATTGGAAGTGCCATGTGTTATTTAGAATCGAAAAAGGTTTTTATTTTTTTTTAAATTTTGGTTACATTTTACCTGTTGAGATAACGGCTAAGTATGATTATTTTAAAATTTTATTTTTAATAAGAGCCTAGTTAATTAATTTTATTTCTAAAATCTAGGTTGTACATGGCGACTTGGCTTCCAAAAACGTGTATCTGTTTCAAAACGACATTGTCAAAATAACCAACTTCTGCTTGTCTAAGCAGCTGTACATGTCTGCGAAATGTTTAAGAACGAGAAGAAAAGTGAGCACTAAGCAATGGAAAAAATCTTAATAAATCCCTTCAGAAATAAAAACAAATATTTTATGAATTAAAATAAATATAAATCTTAAAACTCGTAATTTTTGCGTTTCTTGAGAAACCTGTACGATGGCGTTGGATGGCAGTAGAAACACTCAACAAGGGTGAATTTTCTCACAAATCTGACGTTTGGTCTTTCGGAATTACTGTTTGGGAAATATTTACATTTGGCCAAATTCCATTTGATGGTGTTAGATGGAGTGTCGACTTTCCCGAGCACATAGCACAAGGAATTCGACTTTTAAAAACAACACATGAGCCTCAAAATATGTAAGTTTATAGCTGTCTCATTTGTTATTTTTTGTGACTAGGAAATTTAATTGTTTCAAAATTAAATATGCCCCAATATTGGTGTAGCTAGAATTAAGTGTGAGGTAATGTTTGTTGTTTACATAATCAAATGATTTTTTTAACATTTTATTTACTTTTTTGTGAAGCTATGATGAACTTTTTAAATGCTGGAGTATGGAACCGAACAGTTGTCTATCGTTTGAGGAATTTTATGCATTCGTAATTAAGTTTTCCTAATTTAAATTTTTATTGCTTTGATACCAATGTTGTGACAATTTTAGTTCAAAGTAAAATCTTGTTTTCGTTTTTTATAGGATGTATTTAATTTTTAAATATTTTTATTTCATGTTTTTAAATCATAAATAATTTACAAAATTTGTTTTGCAATGATGGTTTTTTAATTTAATAATTCTTTAATTATTCATCTACTAGAACCCCGTGTCGAGACCAGCATCCCTCCTCAACAGAATGCTTCGCACTTAAATCGAATCCAAGAGCGCAAGCGCTTCCCAGGAACTTGGCTCCAAACCCATCCCTTGACCCCCTGACACAGTCCCCTTTACCACCGTAGTTGACCTCATCGTAGAATGTCCAGTCCTTCTCCCCAATGTTAACTAAGGAACTAAAATTTGAGCCAATGAATGATTCCTCGCTTCTCCTTATTGACTCGGACCCAAGACCTGCAAAGTTATTCTTCTCGAATAGCTCGACGGTGGGGTAGTGCGTGTAGCCAGCGAAGGCGCCAAGGACCCTGACAGACGAAGTCAATGGGAGCTGTGGATGAGTGGCGTTGAACCAAATCCGCGTTTCGGTACTGTTGTCACCCAAGTACGTCATTGTGATGATATTTGCATTTGGATTTTCGTCATTGTAGTTCTTATCCTCGTACAAAATCACACTGTAAAAAAGAAGAAAAAAAAACAAAAAAAAATTAGCTTACAAGTATAATGAATCCGCTGCATTTGCTGTAGAGGGTCGTTCATAAATAAAGTAGAGAGTGAGTTTAAAGGACCTGGATGTTCATATTCCTACTCACTACTTGCTAAAGATAGTAATTTAAGCAATGATTACTGAGGGTGATGCGTTTTTATAAATTGAGGATATTTTTGCAACATTATTTATGGATGACCCCAAATTTTAAATTTTGTATGTGATTCTAGTTAGGACCTGCTCAACACATCTACAGTTCAAAGTAGTTAAATTAGTATAAGTAATTGCCAAAAATTGTGAATTATAGGTTATTAAAAGTTGCTGCTTGTTTTATCTGCATATAATTTCAAAATTTGAAAAATATTCTATCTACATTTTTTAAAAGTGCTAAATTCCTTTTTTACATGTTTTATTTAAAAGTTTTAAATGTTTTTTCTAATTTTTTTTTAAATACAGAATATTTTATTTGCATCACCTCTGAAAAGTACAAATTGTTTTTTTTGCATGCTTTTTTTGAAACTGTAAAATATTTTATTTACATCATTTTGCACGATTTTAAAAACTCAAAATAACTTTTCTTACAAGTGTAAAATGATCAATTTACATTTTCTCAGGACTAATATAATTATTTTGAGCTGTTTTGCTGTTTTGCAGATATTAGGCAATGCATTTAGATTTAAATATAGATAACTACATGTAAGTTAAGTTGTCTTAATAATTATATAATTACTCGCTATATGTAAACAAAAACATTACGTACGTCGCATGCAATAGGTAGGAATATGCTGCATCATTGAAATCTAATATGCTCAAGTCCGCTACGCGGCTTCCGCTCCCAATCTCAATAAATCTGACGGAAGAATTCGTATCTTGGGCCTTGTATAGCCAAATTGCCGGCCCACGTGTTCCTGAACATACGTACACTCTAAAAGTGACAATAAGTGCGACTTGAAGAAACTGACTGAGAGCAGTCATTCTAAAAAGAAAACAAATGCCAATTTCAAAAATTAATATTTAATTTAATGTTTGCAATTTAATAATAATGAGGTTAATGCTGTAGCTAATTCAATAATTATGCCTTACATGTAATTATGGTATCCTGTTTCACTGAAAAAATAGCTGCAAAAATATTTCCTTTTTTTTTAAATAATTTATTTACAAAGTTTGATTCAAAATAATTCTTCCTATTTAAGTTCTGGCAAATCCAACACATGAACTGTTTTGCCTCAAAATGTAGATATTATGAGCCTCCTTTTTGCAGTAGCCACTTTATATACAACAAATGACAAAGTTTTCAATTAAAAGTTCAAGTGATAAATAACTGAATGAGATAAGAGTATAATTACTAATTATGTCAATGTCAAAACGATAATTATCAGCTGGAAAATACTCAAATCACCCTTATCTGTTATTAGGCACGACGAAATAGACTATCAATCAGCAAAACTATATAACTTTATAACTAATGACAATGTATCAAAAGTATTGATATGTGACCCATGCAATAGAAATTAGTAGATAATGGGTAGCTACGTATCTCCCATTGTTTTTTCCTTCTCTGGCCACAACCTAAATTCCCCTATTGTACTTGAGCTAACCGTAATAAATATATTTTAATATGGAGTGGCGAGCTTAATTTAGTTAAAAGAGTGGACATTGGGATTTTTGCCGAATTGGGATTTTTATAAGTCAAAGTCAACTGACTGTTATCTATAGGTTTTACCACAACATCCTTCATACCTATTTTTCAATGTTGTGAAACCCCCAAGACTATGACACTAGTGCGCCTATGCCAATAATTAAAGTTATTGCACCATGTCATTCTATGAAAATTAAAGTCTTGCTAGTCAATGTCATAGTAATCTATAAATATTTTAAATATCTTGAGTGAAGGATCAAAACAGTACATTTCAAAGTTTGGCTAGAACTAAAATGTGCTATGTCAGAAAAGAAATTGAATACCTAGATGTAATGATGAGCATGTTAACTAACCATTTTTAAAGTTGGGAGCTGCTCAAATCTGTTTTTAAAATTTTTTAAAGTGCAAAATTCTTCATTTGAAATGCATTAACAAATTGCTAAAATGTTAGATGTGCATGATTTTAAAAATTTAAAAATGTGTCATTCAAATGCTCACAACAATTATTGCACCTATGTTTAAGTACAAACATGATGAGTTTGAGTTTGATAGTTGCAAAATTCTTTGTTATTACGGGAGTGTGAAGCATAATAATTATGCATAGTGGGCTCATTGACTTCCTCAAACATGACAGAATGTATGGATGATCCCGCTTGGAAACCTGCCTAGCAATTGCTTTACCTCATTTTCACTTTCAACTTACTAAAAAATTATTATATTTTATCATTAGCATGAGGGTGAAATTGTGAAAGTACAGTTATAACTTTATCGTAATCAGTCTCATAACAGTGGTAGTGTGAATTGATTTGATTGCATTTGAATTACATTTTCTAATTTTGTACAATGTGTTTGGCAGCGTGCTCTCTATTTAGTTAAGGGTCTGGTTATAAATGAATTACATAAAAATTTATAGTGTTATGACAACGAGTATTATCAAAGAAGTGAAACTAGACTGGCGTAGCATGCTACATTTTTGTAGCTATTTTAATTCACACACAGAGTAAGACATGCTGAAAAGTTGATGTGGTCAATTGACCTGCATGTTTAGTCTGGTCAGTCCACTATATTCAATTCACACGATTTTTTTTCAATCGCTCTTGATTACAATGAAGCAAAATTTCTGCCTTTTTATCACCATTCTATGTTTTTGATAGCACGCTATAATTCCTGTTTTGTTTCTTTTTCGTGTGATTATCATTAGCACTAAGGGGTCATTCCCCTGTGACGTTCTAGAAAAAGGTATATTTTGTACTCCCTTCATTCCTAGCTCACTTTCACACAATAATAATTATTGCAAATAAAGCGTCAGATAAACTTTTCGCAAGTTGTTTGCTCCACCCTACCCTCCTAATACGTAACGTCAGTGATGGGCGTCCCCTAACTAAAAACGAAAGTAAAAGTGGTAAATGAAAGTGTGGATTTGTGCAGGAGCTTCCTTCCTATATAAAAGAACAGTGCTTCTCTTGGTGGTGACAATTTTATTTATTTCTATTATTCCATCGCATTTTGTCACTACAAAAATTGTAATTCTGTGTGACGCAAATAAAATGAAATTTTGCAAATTCAGTGTTTTTGGAAGTTTTCTTGTGGTAGCCATACTAATCAATACAGGTAATAATTTTTTGTTTTAGTTTTTTTCTCTATTGTTGTTACTGCAATAAAATAAATCCGTTGAAAAATTTGTTTTAAAATAAATTTGTTTTGCTAATAATTTTATAGGGAATGCAGCAAATAATCTAAAGGAAATTGCTCATTTTGGAAACAAGATTTTGTATGCTTTACTCGTTAACGACGACGTGAGTAACAATGTTTATTTACATAAGAATTTATTGATTTAAATAATAGCTGAAAAATTGATCTGAGTTACTGATTAAATTTGTTTTACTAGTAACATTTTTAAATTGTTTTTGTATATATTTTAGGTTTCAGGTACGGAAGCCAATTCACTTTGCACCATAAAGAATTTAACTCTGGCCACGCTGGACACACAAATAGAAAATGATGCTGTGGGACGATTTCTAAAAGAGCGGGCTTCAAGGAAGGAAAAACGTGAGTACTATTCATTTTAATTAATTAGCAAAATTAGGATTAAATAATTACCACATAATTAACAACAGTTTTTAAAGTGCTAAGTGGTCTATTCTTTAGTCTATTCACATAATTTAAAAAAGCAGATAATGTTCTTTGCTCAGGTATTTTACAAGTGCCTGATGTTATTGTGGAAAGCATTATTGATCCATTTACTTTTTTTTTGAAAAGTGCAGCATTTGCTATTAACTCTTTTTTGAAAATCGTGAAGTGTTAGAAATGTCATAATTAAAACAAGGGCTAAAGCCCTTGTTTTATGGCAGCCTTAACAGTAACGTTAGGCAGTTCTTGCCGGGTCAATTTATAACCTTTAAATTAAGGGAAGGTAGCCGTGAAAGAGTAAGTATAGTTTCAATTTTAATGCAGACTTGTAAATGTTAATAAAAAATGTTTCAGGCGAGAATGCCTCCAGGCAATTTTCAGTTTTTGAAAAGTTCATTTTTTGAATTTCCCGCCAAATCTTAAATCCGAAATTTGAACCCGTCAGTCAATGAATGCAGATATGAACGATATACCAGTGAAACCGGAATTAATAGGCGAACCTATTGAACTTGTAGTTCGAGGTCGGGTCATGATTAATTCTTAATTGTAATTAAAAAACTGAATTATTTTTTTTTCAAAATTGAGTGATAGTAATGTATGATGTATCATTTTAAAGCCCTTGAAAAATTAAGAAAACTTGTATTTTGTTTTAGGCTTCGGACGCTTAAAAAAATATTTAGGCGCAATTTTCAAAAAAATTGACGGGCTTTTTTAAAAAAATTTTAAAAATTTGTGAGTAAAATCGTGCAGAGTCCGTTATTTGGATTCTACTCGTCGTTACCTTTCGAATGGTATATAACACTTTAAAATGGGTCAAATATTTCGATATCGTGAAAAATCCGCTAAATTATGTAGATAGGTAGGAATTATTTTTTAAATTATTTAATCCATTTTTAACAGTAGTTCACGGTTGGCTGGGTGGGAGTGACGAGCAGAGTGAGGGGCTGTGGTACTGGCTCTACCCTTACAACTACATTAAACCCTACAGATTCGAAAACTGGGCGGCGGGGGAGCCGATTGCGGACGACGAGTACAACTGTATGTACATTGCCCCACCCACTAAAAGAAGTGGCAACAATGGGAAGTGGAAGTCTTACTACTGCAACGAACGCCTGGGGATGCCAATTTGTATGAAGTTGACCGGATGGAGAAGTTAATTTATTTAACCAATAATAATTTCAGCCAAATTATCTATTCTTTATTTTGTTAATACTGTTAAATAATTACTATTCTAATTTTTTCAAATTGCCGCTTCCTTTTTATTAATCAATGAAAATGACTGTTAAATATTTTAGTAAGTAGCTCTCGTACACAACACATGAAAAAAAAATTAAATTGTAGTTTTGCTTTTAATTCTTCGCTTTAACTACTTAAAAGTATACCATTGCAATTTAATACATATAAAATAATTCATTATGAAAGGATTCATTAAGGGTCGCCCATAAATGATGTCATGAAAATACTTGCATTGGATTTAGCATTGTTAAAAATTATTAGCTATATTTATGTAGTGGTTAAACTGATGACAGACATGGAGCCGCCTAGGGGTCGGGTCATAGGAACATCACAATGAGGACATTTTGGTGACTTCATTTGTGAACGACCCCTCTAGCTACTTTGACACACTTTATCCTAACTTACAATTCATTGAGAGTTTTCTATGTTACCTATTCATTATTTTTAACAAAGTCAAGGTGCACCTGCACTGCCTAATTTTCCTTTGCCACCACTATTCCCAAGTAATTCCTGCCTATGAACATTGACGACCCAAATATAGAAAACTGGGGGTAAAATGGTCAATGCATCTGCAATAAATATAAACAAATTAGCCCCTCCCCAAAGTGTGCCAAGGACAATTCCAGACACGAGGAAAACCAAATAAACCAGTTCCATAATCATCCACACTTTTAACTTTCGAGCGTTTTTCTGTAAAAATAAAAAATCCAAAAAATTTCATTTGTCCTTATTTGTATTTTTTCACCTCACTCATACAAGAGAAGGGTCGTTTATAAATGATTTCATAAAAAACAATTTACCTGTTTGACTCCCGTTATTAATAAAAACCCTCCGACGACACCGATTAAAAATGCTGCGATGACAATTAGAAAAGTAGCCACTGTGAGAAAGGATACAATCAACAGCTGTCTCTCCAGTTCTTCTTGTCGGTCTGGATTTTTGTTAAGTTGCTCTAAAAATGCAAAAGTGCGGTTTAAAATATTCCAAAAAATGTCAAAATATTTTGCATTTAATTTAGTTGTGTATTCTTAAAATTACCTTAGTGTTAAAAACTCACCTTTTACATGCCAAAAATTTGCACAGAAGGACGAGACAAGCCAAATTAGAAAAAATGTAAAGAAGCCCATAACTAATCCATTGATGATCTGCAAAAAATAATTATGCATTAATTAAGTATTTAAAGCTTTGTAATTTTATTTATTACTAATTAATTAACTGAATTAACATGCCATTTATACCATAGTTATTTTCAGATTTAAAAAATATTTACCAGTTGCAACCAGCCAATAACGCTCACCCACTTACTAGCGCCACAGCAAACAACATTTTGATTTTTCATTCTATTAAAGTTGGTGCTCTATTAAAAAACAGAATTTTTTTTTATTATATAATTGAGATTATAAACATTTACATTTTATGCTAACGTAATTTATGAGTAGCCCCAAACCCAACAGTAAAATCAAATATCAATATGTTTTCTAATTATTTGCTGTAATTACTATTTAAAGATACTTTGTATGTTTGAAATAAAAATAATTAAAGATTTAAAATAATTAAATAATTTAAGTAATTTTAAGATAGTTATTCAATTAATTGATATATTGGTCTAACACTAAAACTTGTAACAGACTTTCTACCTGAAAATTGTGCGATCACAGGAAGTGCGCTGTTCTGTAGAAGCTGGGAACTAAATGAATAAAATACCAGGTGTAAGAAATACTGGCTGGAGTTTTTCTTAGCTGCAGGTAACCTAATATAACATTTATTTGAAGTTTGTTTGCCAAACGCGTTGAGTTCAGTTAAAAGAGAGTGGACCTAACGCGTTTTGAAAAAAATATCGTCATATGCAGATAGCGTATTTTTACGTGTGTGTTGTGGCAAATAACCAGTTTCAGTTTCTGGATTTTCAGTATCATGCCATGCCCAAAGCCAAAGCATTTCACAAACGTGTTTGAACAAAATTACAATATTCAATAAACTCGATGTCCTTGAACGTGTAAAATGCGAAGTATAGAAATTATCGCAGGGGTTATGAAATTGAATAGATGCTGATATTCAATATGCACTTATTGCACTTTAATGAGCAAGTCTTATGTGTTAGTATTATAGAATTACATTACGTAGGTATTATACAACATACCTAGTTACATACTGCACTTTTACTTTAGATTTTTTTTCTGTTAATAAAATGCAAAAATTCTTACGCATAATTATTAGGAACAACTTTATTCGTATCGTAACCTTATTTGAAAAATAAATCACTAATATGATTGTTTATGTTTAGATAGATCCAAAATTGACTATCTGCAGAAAACAATTCAGTATTATGATCAAGTAAGAACGTACAAGAATATTAGATACAACTTATTAGTCCTGTAAAAACCAAATGCGTGATAAGGTTTGAACGTATCAGAAAATACGTAAAAAGAATACTTGGTGCACTAAAAAAATTTAACAATAAAATATTTTGTAATTTCAAAAAACATCTAAATGGAACATTTTGCTTACTAATAAATGTGTACGTAAGACATTTTGAACTTTTTAAAAGCCCTTAAATAGAACATTAGGAAATTTGTGTTATTAAAACATTAATTTATTGCACATTCTGAAAAAACAAACATGTTAGTAAAATAATGATTACGCTCAAAAAACAGGTAAATAAAACATTCGGCACTTTTTAAAAGCATTTACAATTTATTAAAAATCATAAAAATTTAAAAAAAAAAAATATAAGAAAAACATTTTGCACACGCTAAAACATGCAAACATAACCTTTTGCTCTTTAATCAAAACGTAATAAAACGAAACAGCGGCTTTCAATAATTATCTCACTTATAAAGTCAAGATAATTAGAATGTACTGCAGATTGTAGTTAATTTGTCCAGCTCCAGTTTAAAAAACTAGCATTTTGACAAAAATAATTACAACCACTATTAAAACACGTGTTTAATCTTGAATGTCAGTGACACACCATTTCTTTAAAAAACATTATTTACGCTTCAAAGTTAAAAAGCGTATTAATATGACATTGACAAACACACTTATCACAGGATAAATTGATTTGATCTTGTCATATAAAAAAAATGATATTTCAAGTAAATTGAATTAAAAAATGAGGGGGAACAGGTTAAAGGCATCTGAACATTGACTGAATTACGAATCATTATTTGCGAAGTCTTAGCGTAACAGCGGCAAACAAGTCAATTTATATGCATAGTAGTTTAGCTCCTAGCACATTGTCAGCCCCACAATGGCCACATGATTTATCACAAACTACTTTTACTTTGACAATGGAACTCTGGACATAGCTTTTTAAATTTGTTTTGCCTGCATTTATACTTTGGGATCGTCCATTAATGATTTTAACAACCAGGTTGGTGGGTCCCAAAACCTAATCTGTTTTTCAAAATTGTGATTCTATTGAAAGGCTTGGTGGGATAGTAAGGAAAATAGCATGTCAGCAAATGACATCATTTATGGACCATCCCTTATCATTTATTATGCTTAGGCGATTTAGAGTTTGACTGTCAACTCCAAAATACCAAACCTAAAACGAACTTTACGTGGTATGCGTAAACTTGTCAATATTTAAATTTATTATAAGCGCTAAACCAAAATAGTTGCTAAGAATTTCCCGGAACTGGTGATAGACTTCCGTAACATTTTATATATGACACAAATGAGTATTATTTTCTAGGCTTAATATTTTTTTGAAGCTTTTTGTAGTGATCCAAATGGTCTGGTCCGGACCAGTAAAATCTGGTCTAGTCTGGTCTGGTCTGGTCTGGTCTGGTCTGGTCTGGTCTGGTCCGAGGATTTCGGACCAGACCAGAGGTTTTCAGACCAGACCAGACCAGACCAAATTTTTCTGGTACGACCATATGCAGAATTGTTAAGAAAATTCGGCGGGATAACTTTGTTTTTTGCTCTTTTATGTTGAATTATCAATGTATTTGTATATTTAAATATTAAATCTAAAATTAATTAGTTTAAATGATTAATATTTATTTTTTGAAAAATCCGGAGCAAAATTTTAGGCAAAATTTCTCAAAAAAAATAGTTTTTGAGATTTCCTGGTCCGAAGTGGTCTGGTCTGGTCTGGTCTGGTCCGGTGATGTCGGACCAGACCAGACCATAAAACCTGGACCGGACCAGACCATTTTGATCACTAGCTTTTTGAATTTCCGTGTTTAGTTAATAGGCGTTACGAGGTTTGTAAAGTCACATCGCATGCACTGGAAAGAAAACCGATACCTGTGCTTCTGGTTTTAGGAAAAGTCAGTAAATAAATTTCTTAGCGTCAGTGAAAAGTCATTCTGTCTTAAGTCCACACGTTTCTTAAAGTCATGCTGTCCCAAGTCCATTCAATTGGTAGATGCTCTTGAGTCTTGAGGTCGCTTCCGCGAAGTCCTTTGCATTAGGTGGAGGTGGGATGTTGCTGAAATTGTTGTACCCATGACGTACACTGAGGGGTCACCCACAAAATACGTAATGTTACATACCATGTTGTACTCATGACGTACACCTAAGGGTCGTCCAAAAAAGACGTAATGTTACATACTATGTTGTACTCATGACGTACACCTAAGGGTCGTCCAAAAAAGACGTAATGTTACATACTATGTTGTACTTATGACGTACGCTTAAGGGTCGTCCACAAAAGGCGTAATATAAATTTTATTTCCTGAAGATATTGCACCTTTCAAAAACACTTTTTGAAAAGTCAAAATGTCCTATTTACATGTATTTGAAAAGTAAAAATGTTCTATTTACATGTTTTTGAAAAGTCAAAATATTCTATTTACATGTTATTAGAAAGCGTAAAATGTTCTATTTACATAATTTTAAAAGTGAAAAATGTTCCATTTACATGTTCTGAAAAATTGTAAAATGTTCTATTTACATGTTTTTGAAGAGCGCAAAATGTTATGTAAACGGAATTTTTATTACGTCTTTTGTGGACGAACCCTAAGTGTACGTCATGGGTACAACCATATCAGCAACATCCCACCCCCACCTAATGCAAAGGACTTCGCGGAAGCGACCTCAAGAGCATCTACCAATTGAATGGACTTGGGACAGAATGATTTTAGCCGTGCACTGGACTTAAGACAGAATGACTCTTCACTGACGATAGGTAAATTCAGTGTGCCTAGTGATACATGAAGTCTAATATATTTGGGTTAGAATTTGCGTATGATTTTTGTACGACATTATTTTGTGGGTGACCCCTGACGCTCTACGAACGGTAGTATGCAATTTATGCATCACTCCCTGAAAATAAATAAGCTTAATTCAATGGTATTATATTTTGACTTAGGAATACATAATAAATATTTTGCAGGAAGTTTTTGACACTTTTGATTCAACAAAAAAATTTGACATTGAATTAATTTTATTTTCATATGGTCAGTCACTTAATAAATTTTCTACTAGTGACAATTTAGGACTCAAGGACTTCAATAAAAACTTTTAAAAAACAGCTTTATGCACGAAACGTATGAAGGTTATGACAATCTTGACCCTTGACAAGAATTAAGCAAAACTTCACTGTTTCATTTACACTGTTAACAAAATTTAAAATTAGAAACAAAATTTAAACAGTTGAAAAAAATGAAAACTAGTCCTATGCCAGTTACGTCTTCAATTTTCATACGTGCTGAAAAAGCATTAGAACTAAGAGTAAAACCACTTGACAGTGACAAAGAATTTAGAAGTAAATTTGTAGTTTTAAACAACCCTACTGGGAGAACACGGCCATTGCTGTGTGAGTTTTTGAGCAGAATGTATAACGCTAGTTCATATTTTTGTATTTCTCCTGGGACACTCTATGGTACATATGGATCTGCTAGTACAGTGTACATTTTTAGAAAACGAAAATTACTTTTTCAGGTATAATTCATAAAATTGGTTTTATATATAAACAAGATACTGAAAATGTTTTTTCTGTTAATAATTACATGTTTTTGAAAAGTACAAAATATTCGATTTACATGTTTTTGAAAATTGCAAAATATTCGATTTACATGTTTTTGAAAATTGCAGAATATTTGATTTGCATGTTTTTAAAACGTGCAAAATATTCGATTTACATGTTTCTCAAAAGTACAAAATATTCCATTTACATGTTTTTTAAAAGTACAAAATATTCGATTTGCATGTTTTTGAAAAGTGCAAAATATTCGATTTACATGTTTTTTAAAAGTGCAAAATATTCTATTTACATCGATTTGAAATGTACAATGGAATTTTAACAAGCTTATGTAAAAACTTAGTCCTAATCCTCATAGTTTGAATTTTACAGAGATCGGTACTTCTGCTGCAAATATGGTCTTTGATGGCGTTAAGTTTAGTGGAAATTTACACAAGCAAAACAAGTATCCTCCAGGAATGGGAGCGTCCAAACTTTTCAATACTTTTTAGAATATTTTTAGGCCTTCTTTGGGTTGGGATGCTTGTTGATTTATTCAGAACATTTAGAAATAACTATGAAGGATTTTTCCAAATCCTTAATAAAGTGCAATTGATTAATGAGCTCTTTGAAGGTGCAGGAATTCCACAGCCCAGGTCAAAACTTGTAAGCAGAATTTTCTAAGCAATTATTCAGCATCCTAGAATATCTTAACAATTTTTTTTAAAAACAAAACTTCCAAAAAAGTAACTTGTGTTTAATGTTTTTGAATTTTCAGGTAAAGCATTTAGCAATATTTTTAATGCTTTTAGTTTTCCTGTGGGGCTGCTTTGGACAGATATTTATTAACGTAGAAGCCCATAAAAAAAACTTTACTACAGCTCTTTGGGATTTAGTATATGGAATCCCGCATTTTAGAAATCCACCGATTTTAAGTAGTAAAACCCAAGGTACAGGATCTAAATCTGCCAACGAGATTGCCCTCAATTCAATTCAATACTGGCTACTCTCCATACCCCTATTTGCAGGGGTATTTATTGCGGAATTTGGGGCATATTTTGCTGTCGTGACTGTGCTTGCACATACAATTGTTTTTTACATATTGGTTACAAGCTACACAGATTTTTTAAAATTGATTTTAAAACAAAATTCTGAACCACGAGAATTTAATCAACTTAGGCATACAGTAAGTGGGAAATGTTCTATTTTTTATATAATTTTAAACAAATCAGGAATAATTTTGAAAATGAAAAAATAAATGATTAAATGGCAATTTTGTAATGCAAGTTAGGATTTTGTTTTTTAAATCTTCAAAATATTTTTAAATGGGTTTTGAGTTTTAAAAAATTGCAAAAACTTTAAGTTTCATGTTTTCAAAAAGTAAAAAATGTTTAAATTTTACGTTTTCAGAAAGTGCAAAATCTTTAAATTTCACGTTTCTAAAAAGTGCAAAACTTTTGAATTGTAATTATGTTTTCAAAAAGTGCAAAAACTTTGAATTTTTTGTTTTCGAAAAGTGCAAAATCTTTGAATTTTATGTTTTCAAAAAGTGCGAAAAATTTGAATTCTTTGTTTTCGAAAAGTGCAAAATCTTTGAGTTTCATGTTTTCCAAATTGCAAAAACTTTGAATGTCATGTTTTCAAAAAGTGTCAATTGTAATTTTTTTAATGTCAACATAAAAAATGTGTGAAATATTTTATTTTTTTGTTTTCCAAAACTATAAAATATTCGAATTTTATATCTCACAAAAATTTTGAAATTTTGTGATAAAACGGTTAAAAATTTAACCCCAATTCTATGCTCCGAAAGGTCTTAACAATTTTGGAGGAACTGTGTGGTCTGAGCGAGTTAATTGAAGAAACTATTGGCTCCACAGTAGCATTTTCTTGCCTAGATATCCTCACTTACTTTGCTAACCTAGTCAGTCAAATTTCCTCAGTGGGGCTCGTTATTTTAATTCAAGTCTTGATCTACTCAGCAGTTCAAGGAACGTTCCTTATTTTGGCTGCAGAGGCAAATTCCAAGGTCATCTGTAACTTTACGTTCAGTTCATATATTCACTTTTGGAATCAATACAAAATATCAAAATTTTGAATTTACGAAAAGCAAACTAATAATGGAACGTAATTATGTTGACTTGTTAGATTGACTATTTAGCATTTTGGCTTCAAAATTTCAAGGACAAAAAAGCTCCTGAGAAATGTTTTGTAGTATCATCTCGCACAAATGCGGAAGGAATCGACAAGTGGGCAACGAATGAAAGAATTTATATTGCCTTGTACCAGCTGGAAAAAAATCAGGTGGGGATTCGAGGTCGCAGTTTTACTGTGACCTATGGCTTTGTTGGCAAGGTAAACAATTTTTTTTTATTGAAGGGTCGTCCATAAATATTGTCTTTAAAAAGTTTAAATTTCTTGGGTCTTATATAATGCCACTGTGTTCAGCTTAGCAAGTGCTTAAGTAGCTATTTTGAACATTAGAGGTCATCTGTGCCCAAGCAGACCTAATTAAAAACTCTACATGTGACCTTATTTACGGACCATCCCTAACAGATTCCAAAGCATGATTTACAATAATATACAATTTACGATTCATATTATAGGTGAAATGTGTTCTATTTACATGTTTTTAAAAACTGCAAAATTTTTTTTTTGTATATTTTTGAAATAAGATGAATTTTCTGTGTATTTATATATTTTTAAAATGGGCAAAATATTCTATTTACGTGTTTTCAAAATTTTCAAAATGCTTATTTTTTGCATGTTTTTGAAATTAGCAAAATGTTCTAGTTACATGTTTTTTGAATAGTGTAAAAAGTTGTATTTACATATTTTTGAAACCTGCACACTGTTCTAATTTACATGTTTTTAAAATGTGGAAATAGCATTATTTTCACACTCCTAAAACTTGCTACTTGTTCTATTTACACGTGTTTGAAAACAGCAAAATTTTTCATAAACACGTTTTTAAAACATACACAATTTTTTATTTAATCTTTTTCAAAATTTGCAAAATGTCATATTTACATGTTTTTTAAAATGCAAAGAATATTTTATGACCTTGTTTAGTTAGATTTTTTTTCAATAAATTTTAGATGCTTGGACTACTGCTTAGCTACTCGATTCTTTTCGCTCAGCTTGAGGCTTCGGGCTAAACGGTCTCTTAGTATTTTGTTAGTTGAGTTTAATTTACATTTAAAAGAATGCTTTCACACAGTTTCAGAATTGCGGAATGATAAATTTATTTGTACTTAACAATAATCGTAAATAAAATTAAATAACTTTTGTGAATAATTACATACAAAAAATAGTAATAAGAAGAATAGGAAAAATTGCACCGTTATTGCAAGAGAAAAGTTCCATTGTACGACTACAATTTATTATTTGCATAAATGACTTGGCCCGCGCTGTTCCCAAGTAATTCCTGTCGATGAACATTGACGACCCACATAAAAAAAAGCGTAATAAAAATAGATAGAACGTCAAGTATGACAGAATCAGCTCCAGCACCACCAACGACCCCAACGATAATCCCGACGATGATAAAGACGAGGAAAATGAATTCAATTAACATCCACGTTTTTAACTTTTTAGCGTTTCTCTAAATAAGCGAATATAAAACAATTAAAATACCAATTATTTAATTGTATTAAAAATTTGATTTTGGTACCGTCATTAGTTGCACCCGTGAAAGTCGCCCCCACATTTCTTGTCCCGACATTTCTCGCCCCAAATTACTCGCACCCACATTAATCGCACTCAAATTACTCATAATACCAGAGTGCGCGTAATGTAGAGGCAAGTAATGTGGGGGCGAGTATTGTGGGGGCGAAAAAGGTAGAAGTGGGGGCGACATTTACGGGTGCGACCTATACACGAATCGTAAGTTTTTAGCTTCATTTTAAAAGCTCAAAAATGTGTGAGCATGCGCAAAGGCTGACTTACATCCTGAACCCCTCGAATTAAAACCACCCCTGCAGAAAGACTAATAATCGTGGCCAGAATTATTAGCACAAAACTAGTCACTCCCAGAAAGACGTGTGTCTGGAACTGGACCAGTTCTGCTTCGTGTGCTGTTCGATTTTCTGGGTCACTACTCACAATTTCTGGGCACAATTTAAAAAAAACATGTTGATTATATAATTACAAAATGTAGTGCATTAAACAAAAGAAGGGCATCCACAAATGACGTCATCAGTAAAGTCAATGGTTCTACAAGTCGAGTGACGATATCCTATGGTTAAAATAGCCGTTTACGCAATTGTTAAACTAGTAGCACGAGGAAATTTTATGGTAGTAATAATTGAAAATGTTTACACTGACGTCGTTTGTAAACGATCCTAAACCAAATTTTAAGCAAAATATTTATTTTTCACAATTATTACTTTCAAGCTCAATCTGGTAGTGATGAGATGTAACAAAGAACCAAATTAAAGTCACTGAAAATATTCCAATGGACACAGCTGAGCTTACCTATAAATAATTAGTCAATATTAAACAAAATTGAATAATTTGTACAAATGTTTTTAACAGAAGCACGTATAAAAAAAAGGGACACTTAAATTTAAAAATTTACCGCTTGTATCCAGCCAATAACTAAAGCCCATTTTTTAGCGCCACAGCAAAGGACCTCTTGGCTTTCCATTTTCTATAAATTGAACTGCTTTCCTAAAGGTTAAAGGTATTTAATGCACAAACGTAACCCTTTGGGTTTATTTCAAAATAAAAAAATACGAACATATAATTTATCGTATGTCACAGATGATAAGCTACTAGTTTGAAATTCAGTAACCCCAGAAACTCAAATGTGATTTCTTACACTTAAACTATAACTGTGTGAATATAAATTAGGACATTAAATAAGTCAGGGGTTAAATGAAAAATAAAGTAAATACCTAATTACCTTGTGGGTCTAGCTGCAAAAATAATAATTATAGCTCTAATAGTAATGGAGAAAAGTTATTATAGAAATGTGAACTGTGTGGCAGACTGCAGAGTAATTTGATATGGAGATTGGGGATATCTGTAAAGTTGAGCTGACTGCTTCTTGTTTGTCAAGTTGACTTTTGTTTGGAGTGTAAAGTTGTTTCTGTGTAAAGGAAAGGAAACTCGAATGTGGCCTGCCCTTGAACTAACAACGTAACCAAACTACTAGCGATGAAGTAAGTACAATCAGAAATGATATGGTGGTGAGTGAGGAATCAAAATGAGCCATTCACAATTTTAGCTAACATTGAAATAAGCCATGTAAAGAAATCTATCTTTAAGTGATACAAGTCCAAATTTTCCATTATTGTGTTTTTAAAAGGTATTTATTAAATTTTATTTATTTTTGTCAAAATGTTTTGAAAAAGTTCCAGATGTTCTTTTTACCTGTTTTAAAAAATTGCAAAACGTCTGGTTTATTGAACGTCTTCAAAAAATGCAAACAGCTGTGTTTATAATTATATTTTTACAAAGTTCAAAACGCTTTTCGTACTACTTTTAAAACAGTGCAAAAAATTCAGTTTTAACGTTTTAAAAAAGTGCAAAACCATCTATTTACCAGTTTGGTAAAAGCATCAAAATGTCTGCTTAAACTGTTTTTTAAAATAATTATACCTAATTCATTGCTTTTAAAAATTTTAATTTATCTATTCAACAACATTGCAAAAATGTCAATTTAAATATTTTTAAAATTGAAAAATAAATTTTTTTAAATGTTTTTTAAAATGAAAAATAATTTTTTAAAATGGTTTTTGAAGTGAAAAATAACTATTATTTTGACGTATGCGTGTAAAATTGTTACATATTTGTTTGTCGATAGTGCATTTGATTTTCAGCTAACAACGGTAATGGCTCCTTTTGACTCTTCACTGTCGATATATTCGTTAACTATATGTTGCAATCAATTCCCCTAGTGAACTGATACACGTAAACGTATACGTACCCAAACCAACTTACCAACCTACTAAATTTTGTCCTGATTCGAGAAATGCATTTGCATTTGTGCCCCACCACCTATGTACTAACACGCATTGTGATTTTTCATTATTTATGGAACAATGTTTACCTTTCTATTCACAGTCGTACATACATAAGCCTTCGAATCTAAATGTTTACAATGCACACAAGAGATTATGAGTTAGATGAGTCATGCAAATGCATTAAGGAAAAATTCACATATTCCTAATGATATGCTGTACAAATAAATTAATCACGCTCAGGGGGGATCGTTCACAAGTTGTTGTAGAATATAAAGCGGGGATGCTTGCTAGTGGCCATGTACATATCACACATCTCACGACTTAAGTATTAGTCACCACCGTTAAAGTGACTGGGTGAGGTGTTAGAATGGTACTGATTTTAATGCTGGAGTAATATATGCACAGCCCCTTAGGATACTACAAGTTTGTTTATTGTATGACACACAACTCTGTGTCAGTACTTTTACAGCTTTATAGCAGCGTATAATTATTTTGTGATTCAACTTGGCCAAGAATACGTCAAACAATAGCATATATCCTTGATACATATATTAAAAATTTATTCAGACATGTGGATCATGCACAAGTTACGTTAGAACAAAATGTCAAAATTGAAAAACTGTAATATTGTACATATTTATTTACTGGTACAAATATTTTGCACCTTTTCAAAAACATGTAAGTAGATCATTTTGCACCTTTTCAAAAACATGTAAATAAAACATTTCGCACCTTTTCACAAACATGTAAATAGAACGTTGTGCACCTTTTCAAAAACATTGAATTAGAAACTTTTGCACCTTTTCAAAAACATGGAATTAGAACATTTTGCACCTTCTCACAAACATTTAAATAGAATATTGTGCACATTTTCCTAAACATAGAATTAGAAAATTTTGCACCTTTTCAAAAACATGTAAACAAAATATTTTGCACCTTTTCACAACCATGTAAATAGAACATTGTGCACCTTTTCAAAAACAAATAGATAGAACATTTTGCACTTTTAAAATACATGTAAATAGAACATTTTACACTTTTCAAAAACATGTAACTAGAACATTTTGCACTTTTCAAAAACATGGAATTCGAACATTTTACACTTTTCAAAAACATGTAAATAGAAAATTTTACACCTCTTCACAAACATGTAAATAGAACATCTCTCTCTATTGTTCTCTAAGTTTCTAACGTATTAGGTGAATGAACCCAATATATAACTACAAGAGCAGTAAATGAAGCAAATCGTTGGCGAAGTATCAAATCCGCTTCCTTCCATTTTACCTTAAAAACAAATCCGCTTCCTTCCAATTTTGATTTAAATAAGCGTCTTTGTTGACTAATTCATAATAACATGCATGTGAAAAGTGCAAATTGCTCTAATTGCATCAAATCCTCAAACGCAAAACGTTCTAACTACATGGATTTTAAAACTGCAAATGGTTCTAACTACATGATTTAACAAAATCAAAATCCACTAAATACATGACGTTAGTCACAAACTGTTCTAACGACATGATTTCAAATGCAATTTGTTCTAACTACATATATAGGCTAAAGTTGCAAACCAATCTAACCAGGTACATGATTTTAAAAAAATACAAAATGTTATAACTACATTGTATTAAGTTGCAAACTAATCTAACTACATAATTTTAAAAAGTGCAAAACATTTTAACTACGTGATTCAAGAGCGCAATTTGCTCTAACTGCATCGTTTTAAAAAGTTCAAAATGTTCTAACTACATGATTCTGAGTGGCAAACTGTTCTAACTAGATGATTTTACAAAGTGCAAAATGTTTTAAATGAATGTTTTGAAAATTTTCAACTATTTTAGTTACAAAATATACAAATGCAAAATGATCTAAATACAACGTTTGAGAAGTGCAAAAAGCTATAACTACCTGTAATACTCAAAACCACGTAACAAGAACATTTTGCAATTTTCAAATCTATGTATTTATATTCGTGTGCAATTTGCAATTATAATCATATAATCATGTAGTTAAACCATTTCGCAATTTTTTTATTATGTAGTTAGATGAGTATTCAACCTAAAACCATGTAGTTAGATTAATTTTCAACATAAAACCCTGCAGTTAAAACAGTTTGTTACTAACATCATGTAACTGTTATTTAGTGGATATTGATTTTGTTTTAACTATGTAGTTAGAACCATTTGTAGTTTTAAAAGCCATGTTGTTAGAACGTTTTGCGTTTTAGGATATGATGCAATTAAAACATTTTTCACTTTTTAAAATCACCTGGTTAGAACAGTTTGCCACTCAAAATCATGTAGTTAGAACATTTTAAACTTTGTAAAACCATGTAGTTAGAGAAACTTGCGCTCTTGAATCACGTAGTTAGAATGTTTTGCACTTTTTAAAATTATGTAGTTTGATAAGTTTGCAACTTAATACAATGTCGTTATAACATTTTGCAACTTAATACAATGTAGTTATAACATTTTGCAACCTAATACAATGTAGTTATAACATTTTGCAACTTGATACAATGTAGTTCTAACATTTTGCAACTTAATACAATGTAGTTATAACATTTTGCAACTTGATACAATGTAGTTCTAACATTTTGCAACTTAATACAATGTAGTTAAAACATTTTGCAACCTAATACAATGTAGTTAGAACATTTCGTATATTTTAAAATCATGTAACTGGTAAGATTAGTTTGCAACTTAAGCCTATGTAGTTAAAACAAATTGCATTTGAAATCATGTCATTAGAACAGTTTGTGACTAACGTCATGTATTTAGTGGATCTTGATTTTGTTAAATCATGTAGTTAGAACCATTTGCAGTTTTAAAATCCATGTAGTTAGAACGTTTTGCGTTTGAGGATTTGATGCAATTAAAGCAATTTGCACTTTTCACATGCATGTTATTATGAATTGGTCAACAAAGACGCTTATTTAAATCAAAATTGGAAGGAAGCGGATTTGTTTTCAAGGTAAAATGGAAGGAAGCGGATTCGGTTTCAGCGAAAAGTGGAAGGAAGCGGATTTGATACTTCCCCCACGAAATGTTGTTTTACGAGTACTCTGCTATAAATAGGATAATTCCACAAGTGATAAAGTAGTAAAACAATATTATTGAATTTAATGTAAAGTTTAATTAGCTTTTACTAGGGTAATTAAATTCAACGTTTTGACATCATTTCAAAGCTGGTTTTAACTTACAACTTTAATGGCTTTAACATTGCTATGTATTTTGAAAAAACTTGGTCGGTTAATTTGCAAATTATTACAAGTGTAACACACTATTAATAGGAAAATAATTCACTCCTGGCAACCTATTTGAACTTTATACATACATTTATGTTTGCCTAGGCTAAAAAATAGTATACGGTAGGAACTAAAGAATCGTCCCCCCCCCTCCCCCACTATCTGATGGATGTAGATTTGCCCTTGCATAGAATGCTGGAAACACAAAGTAATTTAAATGAAATGTTGTAAGGAAATGAGAGTAAAAATACGACAATGTTTGCAATTTCGAATGCAAAAATACACCTGAAAGTAGGTAGTTTAAAATTTTAATACAATAACTGGGTTTATGGCATTTGACCTCAATGAACCCTTTATGTTTTTACTATTTAGCAACATACGTCTATATGTATTTGAAAATTTCCCTATGATAAGCATGAATATCAAATAGGAACATATTGCCTGTAAGCAACCATAATGATCTTTATCTATTTGTAGCTAGAAACAATATCGTCTATGTACCCACAAAAATATTGAAATATGTCTTGAGAGCATTTAAATGGAACATTGACATTTGAAAAAAATATGTACCGTATTTAATGTAATAGTACACGTACCCGTAATTATTAGTACATGGGCCTGTAAAAGTACCAGGGTCTGAGTGACATCAGTTTAAATAGAGCAGGGAACTATTGCACACATTGTTTTATGGTAGAACACAGGCCTGTAATAATACACAAGTCTAAAAGCTCAGAATTTGAATAGTACACGGGGTGTAATTACTGTTAGAGGTAATACCGTAAATAGGTCCTTTTAGACTACTAAAAAACATATAAATAGAAAATTAGGCACCTTTTTAAATTCATGTAAATAGAAAATTTTGCGCCTTTTAAAAATCATGTAAATATAAAATTTTGTAACTTTTTAAACACGTGTCAAAAAAAATATTTTGCACCTTTTCAAAAACATGTAAATAGAAGAGTTTGCACCTTTTCAAAAACATGTAAATAGAAGAGTTTGCACCTTTTCAAAAATGTGTCAAAAAACATTTTGCACCTTTTCAAAAACATGTAAATAGAAGAGTTTGAACCTTTTCAAAATTGTGTCAAAAAAACATTTTGCACCTTTTCAAAAACATGTAAATAGAAGAGTTTGCACCTCTTCAAAAATGTGTCAAAAAAACATTTTGCACCTTTTTAAAAACATGTAAATAGAAGAGTTTGCACTTTTTCAAAAATATGTCAAAATAACATTTTAAACTTTTTAAAAATTATAAATTAACATTTAATGCATGCTCCTTTTTTGCTTTATACAATAGCTCATTTTGATTAAAGCTTAAATAGGATATAGGTCATTTTTGTTCTTCACAGACTATGCATCAAGAACTTGTTGTTGGTAAACCTAATATTGTAAATAAATTACAAGGAGCATTTAGAACCTTTTACAAATAAAACACATTTTGCATATTTTAGATGATTGGATATAAACACGTAATAAATGTTATCTAATTAAAAATAAATTGCATTCTGTAGTTTTAAATAGTTACAAGTAATGTTAATTATTTTCGGTTCGCTGGTAGCTAATTAATTATTTTTATCGCTTAGAAACTGTAGTGCTATAAGGTATCTGCCTAGAGTGAATTCAATTAATTAATGATTTGTGTGACTAATAATTCAGCCAACATACCTTCTAATAGCAACCACATTATTTTGTGTTTTCCTTCTATTTTGTAATGTTCGTACTTTGATAGCGTTATTATACTTGCCTTATTATAAGGATATGTTTAAAACGGAACAAATAAGTACAGTAGTGGAATTTACAATTATTTTATAATAATTCAAGAGCAGTCAGTTTTAATAAAATACACTCACAGGTGCAGGACCAAATGCAGTCAAGATTTGTATAACAAAATATAACTGCTCAATTTATATTGTAGTAACTAACAATAAATATTTTTTACTATAAAAAAAATAAAATTTCAAGCCAAAAAAAAATGGAAAAACATCCACTTTTAAACCGGGACAAGAACAAGAACAATCCGTTGGACGATTCGGAAGCAACAAAAAAACTATCATATGATATTTCAAAAATTCAACATATTTAAGTTCAAATAGAGCAAGTGAGATTTAATTCAAAACTTTAATTATTTAAAAATGTCTGGAAACCAATTAATTTGAATTTAAAGCTTTATTTACCACACTGTGAAATTAACTAGAGTTTTCTAGGGTTTAAATTTCTACCCTGGTATTTAATAGTACAATGGTTTGGAAGATTAAAGTTTTAATAATAGTTTAATTAGCGTCATATTAATTAACAAAAGTCAGGGCCGTATAATGTGGCCAGTGCATTGCAAAAAGCGCCTGTTGCTTTCATTTAAAAAAAAAACATGTAAAAAGAACAATTTGCAGTTTTTAGAATAATGTAAATAGATTATTTTGACTTTTCAAAAACATGCAAAATATTTTTTTTTGTGCATTTAAAAAACATAAAAATAATAGAATTTTCACTTTTCTCAAAACATGTAAATAAAACATTTTGTACTATTTTAAATCGACTAAAAAGAACATTTTGCATTTTTCTAAAACATGTAAATACAAAATGTTGCTTTATTAAGAAAAACCAACAATAAAATCGAAAAGGTGGTTTTGTTTATAATTAAATATTTGCAAAGCAAAAATTTTGTCCGGCCCTGCAAAAACTAACAAGAAAGTGATGATTTTACTGAAAATACGTTTAAATTTAATAAAAACATATTTTTATTCATTTTCAAAATCAATCTAATAAAAAGAATATCTGAAATTTTTATTACTAAAATTAAAAAACTATAATATTTTTATTTTGCAAAAACCAATCACAATCTATACGATTTAAATTAAATATTTCACGCTTTAAATAAACATTCGCAAATATCAACAGTTTGTATTATTTTTAATTCAAAAATATAACGTTTTCAGCGTTTCGCAAACATGTGATTATATAAAACGGTTTTAAATACTTATATTTAAAAACATGTGAATAGAAGATTTTACATTTTTTCAGAAAAATGTAAACTGAATTACGCTGCATGTTTAAAAAAAAGTCATGTACCTAAATACAAACATTTTACTTTTCAAAAGGTTCTCAAATTATTAAATAACAATTGCATAACAATCTATGTAAGTTAGAGTTGGTTCATTTAGTCGCTGTAACAAAACTTTGGCACGTTTTAAAGGTGAAAGACATGATGGAGGAAAACCTCAAAAAAATTGAAGACATTCGAGCACCCCTGCTTGAAGAATTAGATGAAAAGTCAAGTAAGTACACGATTCGATTTTTATTTGTAGATTACAAAATTTTACAAAAAAATCGAAAATTACATTTAATGTAATAAAATTAAATAATTGAGACTTTAAAATATTTGGTTTTTAACACCTAGATAAAAATTAATTGCATAAAAAATAAAAAGGACATTTAACGTCGTCGGATTGTACATTGACTACAATTTATTAACTGAATGAATGACTTGACCTCCACTGTTCCCAAGTAATTCCTGTCGATGAACATTCACGACCCATATAGAAAACATTGAAATAAAAAATAGCAGAACATTCAAAATGACGGTCCAGATAGCTTCAGCTTTACCATGACTACAATAGATGTTCCCGACAATTCCGAGGACAAGGAGAATAAATTGAATTAACATCCATATTTTTAAATATTTAGCGTTTCTCTAAAACAACAGAAAATTATTACATTTAGAATAACCCACAGAGACGAGTACATGTTAAAGTACCTACGTCTTTAGCTTCATTCATACTTAAAATAAATGAGTAGTGCGCATGCGCAAAGGATGACTTACATTCTGAACACCTTGTACTAAAACCACCCCTCCAGCAAAATTAATAATCACAGCCAAAATAATTAGCACAAAGCCAGTTGTAGCTAGAATAAAGTCCTTCTCCAACTCAAGCAGTGCTGCTTCGATTTCTGCTCGAGTTTCTAAGTCACTACTGACAGTACTTACAATTTCTGGGCACAAGTTACAAAAAAATGGTTAGGTTATTCTCAATATGATCAAAATAATTTATTTAATACAGATCTTGCACAAATGACGTCATCAGTTGGTTAAGGTGTCAGTAGATTCACTCAGCTATTTTTGTACAGACGTCATTAGTGAACAAGCCATTTAAACTGTCATTTTTAAATTACCCTTTAGATTTATTTTGTTGTGATGAGTTAAAACAACGAACAAAACAAAGAGCGCTGAAAGTATCCCAATCGCCACAGCTGAGCTCACCTGTAAGCAGTAGGCATGATTACGCACCATTTATTCATTATAATATAAATTTCAATCTACATTTATTATTGTTTCAAATCCTAACAAATGTATATAAATTACATTTTTAAATTTAAAAATTACCGATTGTATCCAGCCTAAAACTAACGCCCATTTCTTAGCGCTACCGCAAAGCACCTTTTGGCTTTTCATTGTTTTTCAAAAATTGAACCGCTATTGTACAAAAGTGACACAAAGCTTGATTTTCTAAAGACAAAAATTACATAAATTTTAAAATTAATTATTTGAGTTGCAAAGGTGGTAAGCTTAATGTTTAAAATTCAGTGTTTGAAACTTCACAAATTCATTTGTAATTTTGTATACCTAAACTGCGTGAGTATAAATCAAAAAATTAAATAAAGTTCGATTAAAATTATTGTAAATTCATAATTACCTGGTATTTTTTGTTCTAGCTACACTATATAGACTAAAAAATAATAAAGACAACGTTTTGTCAAAATTTAAACTGTGTAGAATGCGGCAGACTGAGGGGTAGGATGATTAAGCGATATCTTTACAGTCGAATAGTCGAGCTGACTGCTTCTTGTCGGTCAAGTTCACCTGTGTCTGTGTATATATAATTAATTAGTGTAAAGTTGTTTCTTTGGAAATGAAACACGAGCATTGAATTCCCTTGAACTTACAACGTAATCAAACTACTCGCGATGAAATTCCTAGTAATGATGTGGTAGACGACGGATCCAAACAAGTCATTTACAATTTTAGAAAAAATTAAAATAAGGTATTTAACTCAAAAAATAATTTATAGGCATATCCAAAGGATTAATTATGGTTAATTAATTATTAAGGATTTTTTGTGAGCGCAAAAATTTGTATTCATAATTTTTTATGCTCTCAAATAATGGAAACAATACTTTTTGAAACTTGGAAACCATGTTTCTAATTAGTGTAAAACACATGTTTCATTTTATTTTAATAAACAATTTATTTATTCAATTTGTTTTGGTAAAAGCGCAAACTATTTTAATTACAAATTTTGACAAAATCCATTCAAACCATGTCTTATAAAGTTCAAAATATTTTTTTTGATTGTTTTAAAAAAGTACAAAACGTTCTATTTACCGGTTTTAAAAAATTACAAAATGTCTGTTTAGGTTTTGCTCTATAAAAAAAATAATTCTTGCTTTTAAAAAGTGCAAAAGTAAAATTTGTCAAATAGTCAAATTGTTTAATTTATTCTATTTTAAAATATGGCGAAAATTCCTATTTAAATTTAGTTAAAAGTGCAAAACTAATTTTTTACAAAGTAAAATATGTTATTTTGCAATTATTGTGTGTGTGAAATCTATTCATATTTGTTTGTAGATAGTGCAGTTAGTTTCTATCTAAAAATGTAAATGGCTTCATTTGACTTTTCAATATCGATTTATTATGCGCTAGGTAAGTAGGGATCAATTCTACTAGAGAACTCCTAATTATTGCACGCAAACGTCTACGTACCTCAACCTACTAAATTTAGTCCTGATTCCAGGAATTAATTTGCATTTGCATTTGTATTTGCATTTACTCAACGCGGGATGAATTTAGGTTGCCTAAAAGTAAAAAGAGACAACTCGTTCACCATATATTTCCTGAGAAACAAATTCCGGAATATTTCTTTATTTTTCCCCATCCACCAAACAAAACTGCATTGAACGCCAATCAATTACCTGACCTTTTGAATTTTGAGCTGCACTTCTTCGATAATGAAATTAAAAGTAACAGCTTCAAGCTTTTATCATAGCTCAAATAATAAGATAAACTTAACTTCTAAAAAATTGAAAAACTAAATAATTCATGGTTAATCTAACGAAAAGCCTCGTATTTATTGCAGTTCGTTTCCAGGAATTTTTTTTTACTATGTATTTGCAGAAATGGGTAGTTCTACAAAAATGACGTATTGAATTTAACAAGAATTTTGCGTAAGCCACTATTGGCGTTCTAAGCATGGAGTTTACAGCCGTATTAGTTTCAAAGCTACTTCCGTTGATGTAGGTGATACAAAAGTTGGTAAAACCACAACTTTCTTTGTTCTTCAGCTGGTTCAGTTTTGTAATTTAAATTAATACAAAATTGTGTCCAGTCAGTCAAGTAATATGTGAATGAACCCAACATGATTATAACCACACTAACAGCAAATAAAGCAACCGTGCAATTTAAGTACTATGCTATAAATATGATAACTTTACAAGTGTTAAAGTAATAAAACAATATTATTGAATTTTAATGTGAATATTAATTAGCTTCTACTACTGTAATTAAATTCTACGCGTTGAGACTATTTTAAAGCTGTTTTCAAACTTACAACTTTACTGGAATTTTCATTTCTATGTACTTGGAAAAAACCTTGTCGGGTAATTTCAAAATTATTACAAGTCTAACACATTATTCATATGAAAATAATTCACTCCTGGCAACCGATTTGAGCTAATTATATACATATCCTTATGTTTGCCTAAGCTAAAAAACGTAGCTTAAATGTAATTTAGATTAAATAATTATTGTCGGGAAATAAGAGTAAAAATAGGACGATGTTTGCAATTCCAAATGCAAAAATACACCTGAAAGTAGGCAGTTTAAATTTTAACCACAGTGAAAAAGTTATTGGCATTTGGCCTCTGAACACTCTTTATGCTTTTACTATTCACCAACATACTTTCGTATTTAATTAAAAATTTTCCTACGAGGGGGTTTATTTTATGCTCCAATGTAATTCATTGCAGGCCTATATTTGCTTAACTATCAAATAGGAACATATCGCCAGTTAAAAACCATATCCATTTGTAACTTAAAGCAATATTGGCGATGTATTTACAAAAATATTAAAATATGCCTTGAGAGCATTTAAATGGAACGCTTTGCATTTAAAAAAAATATGTACCGTATTTCCTGTAAAAGTACTATAGTACATGAACCTGCATTAGTACATAGGCACGTAATGATATACAGGTCTAATTGTAAGAGCTATGAGTTGGAATAGACTACGGGCCTATTTAACACACTGTTATAATTATGGCAGTAAACGGGTCTACACTTATAATTACTTAGGCCTGAAACAAAACACAGATCTCAAAGGTCAGAATTTGAATAGTGCACCCCGTGTAACATCACAGGAAATACGGTTAATGGACCATTTTGCACTACCTCAAAACATGTAAATAGAAAATTTTGCACTTTTTCAAAACAAAAAGAAAATAGACATTTTGCAATTTTTTAAAAACATGTAAAAAACCATTTAGCACATTTTCTAGAACAATTAAATAAAACATTTTGCACTTCTTTAAAAACATTTAAAAAAAATGTTTTGCACGTTTTCAAAAAAATGTAAATAAAACATTTTGCACCTTTTCAAAAATATGTAATAGGAACATTTTGCACGTTTTCAAAAAAATGATAATAAAACATTCTGCACCTCTTCAAAAAAATGTAAATAGAACATTTCACACTTTTCAAAAACTCTGAATTAACATTTTAATTCTAGCTTAAATTAGACATATGTCATTTTGGTTCTTTACAGAATGATACATAAATCTCATGCATAGCGAACTTGTTTTTGTTAAACTCATACTGTAAAACAATTACATGGAGCATTTAAAACCTTTTACAGTCATGCGAATGCGAATAGCACATTTTTTAGACTTTTAGTATTTTAAATGACTGCATATGAACACGTAATGAATGTGATCTAATTATAATTAATTTGGATACTAGTTTTAATTAGAAATAAAATTTATTATTTCCGGCCTGCTAGTGGCTAATGAATTAGAGTTTTCACTGTAAAACCATAGTACACGATAGGGCATCTGTCTAGCGCGAAATCAATTGATTAACTATTTCCGTGACTATTAACTAAGTAAACATACCTCATAATAGCAACCACATTATTTTTTGTTTTCCTTCTTTTTGTTATGTACTTTGATAACTCCTACCCACCTAACTAAGAAGGTATTGTTAATACTGAACAAATAATAATTAATTACAGTAACGAAATTTATATTTTATAATAATTCATGAACAGTCTGCTCTAATAACATACACTCACATGTGCAGGACCAAATCCGATGAAGATTTGTATTTAAAAATATAACTGTTAAGTTTTTATTGTAGTAACTAACAATAAATTATTTCTAACCTCGAACATAATACAAGAGCCAAAATAATGGAAAAACGTCCACTTTTAAAACAGGACAAGAAAAATCCGTTAGACAAGTTACAAACAAAACTGAAGCTATCACAAGATATTTCACAAATTCAACATATTCAAGTTCAGATAGAGCAAGTGAGATTTAATTCAAATGTATTATTATTTAAAATTGCCTAGAAACTAATATATGATTAATTTACAGCATTATTTATCAAATTGTGAAATTAATTAGAATTTTCTAGGGTTTGAATTGAATTTCTATCTAATGCTCCATCCAGACTATGATGGGTATACGATTACAGTCAATTGAGGTTGGTTTGTCAATTGACCGTAATCTATTATCAATAACCCTCATAGGCAGTGTGTTTGGGTTTCGCGCTTTTAAGTGTAAACTCAATGACTATCATAGGTGCCTATGATCATAGTCTGGATGGAGCATAAGTCTTCAATATTAGTAGTACACTGGTTTTGAAGATTGAAGTTTTAGTAGTTTTAATGGCGTACTGTTGATTATTGATTACAAAAAATAAGGGCCGTATATTATATTGCAGTCAGTCAAGTGCAGGCAGCCTTTGCTGCTTGAATTTTCAAAACAAAATTTGAATATGGAACATTTTGCAATTTTCAAGAATATGTAAATAGATTATTTTGACTTTTCAAAAACATGCAAAATAAATTTTTTTTGTGGATTTTAAAAGTAGGAAAATAAAAATTTTTTTACTTTTCTCAAATCATGCAAATACAACATATTGCACTTTTCACAATCAAGTGAAAAGAATATTTTCCACTTTTTTAAAACATGTAAATACAACATTTACCACTTTTCTAAATCAAGTAAAAAGAACACTTGCAACTTTTTTAAAACATGTAAATACATTATTTTGCTAGGAAAAACAGCAACAAAATCATTTGTATTTTTTTAAAAGTCGAAAGAATAACATTTTGTATATTTTCCAAACTTGTAAATAGAACGTTTTACATTTGTAAAAAACATGTAAAATAAAGTTTTCACATTAAAAAAAAAACATGTTATAAACTAAATTTATTGCATTTTTTTTAATACTTGGAAATAATTGAACATTTTCTTCTTTTGCAAAAACGTAATTATTTAAATTAAAATGTAATGCAAAACAATTGAGTAAGGTTAGAGTTAATTTATTTTCTCACTGTAACAACACTATGAAACTTTGTTAAAGGTAAAAGACATGATGGAGAACGACGTTAAGAAACTTGAAGAAATTCGGGCACCACTGCTCGAACAATTGGCGGATACTTCAAGTAATTGGTTACATGTTTCAATCTTTATTAGTATTTATGTACTACATTTTAAAAACAATACATGTTACGTAAATAAATCAATAAATTAATTAACTATTTAAGTATTTTAAATCCTTGATTTTTGGCACAAAGCTAAACTAATGCGGGATTGTGAAGAGTTTAAGAAAGTAACAAAGGATCTGAAAGATAAGCACAAAGCAATCAACGTAACCAAAAAATAATTACTATTAATTTAATTTTAAAAAAACTAATTCACTTTGACAGTTAATGTTAACTTTATTTTTATGAATTTATTTTTGTACAGAATAATCAAGATAACACAGAATTAATTATGGCTCAGTTATATGTTGCTAATAAAATTTCTATTGTTTCTCTTTTTTTTGTAGCCCATGATTATTTTGGGGTGTATTTGCGGCATCTTATTGACATGTGTTGTTATTCTAGGTAATTCACAAAAATGTGTAAAAAATATTTAACTATATCTTATTTAAATGAAAATTATTTAACATTGTTTTAATGCTGTCTTTCTGAATCAGTTTACATCGAGTTGCAGAGGAAACCCAAATAAAACCAGGTAATTAAAGGTGTTAAGCAAGCGGTTATTTATTGTGCATTTAAAGATCAAGCGTTAAGTGAAAGGTAGCAGATGCGGGCTGTAGTTATAGGATCACGACAACTATCAAAGTGTGTCATAAATTTAAAAGCTGATAAGTACTGATGTTTTGTAAAGAAATAACCTTTATGTGCTAAAATAGCAAAATTCTGTTTGATACCTTTTCCACATTTAATAAATTATTAAGCGTTAAACAAACTGCAACTTGATGTAATTATTTTAATGTTATTATAAAATGTAATTATATTAAAACCGTAATTTACATATCGTACATATAGTTATATAGTTCTAATTAGTTTATTTTCAGGAATTGTTTTTTAGCTTCTATTTGCAGAAATGACTAAATAAAAATGACGTGTTGGATTTGATTTACCAAGAATTTAGCCTAAGCGACGTTCTAAGCATATGATTTATAGCAGTTTTAACATCATTGTTATTTCCATCGATGTATAGTAATAAAAGTTTGGACAACCACAACTTCCCTTTCTCGTCAGCTGGTTTAGCTTTGCGTCATTTAATTTAATACAAAAATATGCCTATAGTCAGTCAGGTCTGCACTTACAACGAGAAAAAAATCATTTTTTTTTAAATCTGCAAGCTAAAATAGAACTGAATTTTTTAAATTTACAATAAAATGAAATCCAAAATTTTTACTGAAATACCATTACACGTATTTGACTGTAACTTCCGAGCATCTTATCATGTGGCAACGCCAAAGGTAAGATATTAGATTTGCATTTTTGATATAACACTATTTTTTTAATTTGGATTTAATTAGGCAAACAATTTTTGTTTTGTGGGTTTTTAAAATTGTTAATATAATTTTGGTTTTAGCTCATGCGAGTTAGCCTAATAAAGGAAATGGACAGCCTAGATGTTTCCATTCCGATTCTGGACAATACAAAAATCAAAACATTAGGTGTAAATAATGCGAGTAGAGGTAAGTTCAAAATCAGCTGTAGGTTTGAAACTATCATTTATTCTGCTTAGCATTGTTTGAAAATTTGTTGAATGATTTAAAATAACTACTTGTGTTACAGACATGGCTGTGGATGAGAACGTGGAATTTACAAGAAGCAAAAGTTATTGGTGGCAGAATTTAACTAAAAAAATTGACAAAAACTTTAGCAGTCCCAAATGCAACAATTGTACAGTAGGTTAAAAAAAATTTGTTTACGTAAGTTGCAGTTTTATAAAAAAAAATAATTTGTGACTTTTTTAATTTTGTTTGATTTTTAATTTTGTAGAAAATCTTTTGCGGCTGGATGATATTTTTGGTAATCGTGTTTTGCGTTGCTTATTCAGGTATTTTTACCATTTTTTAGCTAAAGATGCAAATGACTTATTTCGTGTTTTTACTGTCAACACGCAATTTTATAATTATGTAATGCTGCGGTTACGTTTGTATTCAATAATTTATTTTCGTTACTCTTTTGTTGCAGTGTACCAGGAATGGGGAAACTAGCAGGAAGTTTTGCAGTTGCTATTATTTTTGTTAAAAGATTCTAGTATGTACATTATACATACTTTTTACTCATATTTATTGACCGATAGACTGGATTGTAAGATTGTACATAACATAAATGCCAAAAAATATTAGAAGCATAAAAGCAGGCAAAATTACGTCGTTGTTAAATAAAAAAAAATCTTTTATACATTGAATCTCTTAAATGAATGAATAACTTGACCTCCACTGTTCCCAAGTAATTCTTGTCGATGAACATTTACGACCCATAGAATAAACAGTGAAATCAAAATAGACAGAACGTCATAAATGACAGTCCAGCTCGCTTCAGCCTCAGCAACGATGCACATAATGTTCCCGATGATTTCCAAGACGAGAAAAATAAACTCAATCACCATCCAAATTTTTAAGTTCTTAGCGATTTTCTAAATTAATCACAAAAAAAATATTAAATTTAAAATAACCCACACATACACGAGTCTATGTTATGAGTGTAAGTCTTGAGCTTTATTTTATAAGCAAAGAAATAAATGCGCATGAGCTATGGCTGACTTACATTCTGAACACCTCGTATTAAAACCATCCCTGCTGCAAAGCTAATAATCGTCGCTAAAATCAATAGCGCAAATCCAATTACTCCTACAATCAGGTATGTTTTTAACTCCGCCAGTTCTGCTTCGTATGCTATTCGATTTTCAGGGTGACTACTTACAAAGTCTAGGCACAAGTTAGAAAAAAAACGTTAATTAGAACTGTCATCCAAAGAATTTAATATTAGGTACAGATTGTCCACAAATGACGTCATGAGTAGAGTGAGATATTAGTGGATTTACTTAGCTATTTGTTTAGTTGACGTCATTTGTAAACAAGCCATTTAAAAACTGTTATTTTAAAATTACCTTTTAGCTCAATTTCTGAATGTTGAGTTACAACGAAGTACGAGATCAAAACCATTAAAAGCATTCCAAAAATCACAGCTGAGCCAACCTATAATAAAACACTGGGCATAATTAGGCACATCTAGGCAAATAAATACGTCCTAATATTTAATTTTTAAAATTGTTTTAAACACCAGCAATATTAAAATAAAGGGGATATTTAAATTTAGAAATTACTGTTTGTATCCAGCCAATAACTAATGTCCATTTCCTAGCGCTACCGCAAAGAATCCGTTGGCTTTCCATTTTTTAAAAATAAAACAGCTAATGTACAAATCTAACACAGAGGTTGACTTTAAAAAAACAATATATGAATTTTAAAATTATTGAAAATTGTATTCCACAGAATAATTATAGTAACCTCCTGTTAAAAATCCAGTGCTTCAAAGTACACAAAAACATTTGTGATTTTTTACACCTTAACTGTGTGAATATAAATCAGGACATCAAATACAAATAAATAATAATTATTGCAAATAAATTGTTACCTGGTGGGCTTTGTTTTTTCTACAATATAATTATAGGTAGAATATGTGATAATGGAGACAACGTGTTGTCAAAATGTGAACTGTGTGGCACTCGGCAGACTGTGGAGTAAGATGATATAATTAGAGATAATTAATTATCTGTACAGTCAAGTTTACATGTTCCTGTTTATATAAGGTGTAAATTGGTTTCTTTGGAAATGAAACACGATCCTTGTCTTTTCTTGAACTTGCGATGTATGAAAACTACTAGCGATGAAGTTCCTAGTAATAATGTGGCTGATGACGGATCAAAACAAGCTAGAAAGTGGTAGTCAAAATTAAAATAGGTTTTTTAAATCCAAAAATGATCCTTTAATATAATTATCCAATTGAATGCGCACATTTTTAATAAGATACGCGTTTTTGCAATATTTTTAATTTATAATTATTAATTCTGTAAAATAATAAAAAAATACGTTTTAAAACTTATAAAATGCAAAGTGTTGTATTTAAATGTGTTAACATGTTTTTGAAGAGTGCGAAACACTTATTTAATGTTTTTGTGGGTGAATTTGCAAACTATTTTTTAAAAAATGAAACGCTTTTTTTGACTACTTTTAAAAAAATTTTTAAATTAAAATTTGTTAAATAGTATTGAAAAAATTTATAATTCTATTTTCCTACTGTCTCAAAAAGTACAAACGATTTTTTAAAATTGTAATAAAAATGTGCAAAAAGTTTTATTCACCTATAGTTTAATATCACATAAGGTCAGTTTAAATGTTTTTCAAAACTATTGATTTTATTAAGTGCAAAAATAATGTTAAATTGTTTTTTAAAATAGTAAAAATGTTTTTTTTATCTATTAAAATATAATAATACAATTTAATAATATAAATATAAAATATTGCAAAAAGACCAATTTTAAAGGTTTTTGAAATTGTGCAAAATAAACTCTGATAAACATGTTTACACAGTAACAAAACATATGTTGACAGATTGATCTGCGTTAAATCAATAAATATTGGTTTTTAGATAGTGCAGTTGGTTTCTGTCGTAACGTTGAAATGACTTTTTTTTACTCTACACTCTCAATATAGTATGAGTAAGGTATGCGACGATAAATTCTATACTAGAGAACTTATAATTGTTAGACGTAAACTTTTACATCCGCACACCTACCTATCTACTAAAGGTTCTGATTCCAGGAATTTGCATTTGCATGTGCATGTGAATTTGCATGTGCATTTGGCATTTGCAGTAACATATGCACCAATAACCATAAGGAATTTTCTGTATTAATGGAAAAATGTTAAAAATGGTTTTTAAAGTCGTACATACGTAAGCTTCTAAATCTAAATGTTTACAACCCCTACAAGAGAATATTAAATCAGATGAGTCGTGCAAAGGCTTTCAGAAAAATCCCTAAACCTTTATTATAAATGATCGGCTGTAGGAATAAATTAATCGCGTTAAGGGATCGTTCACATAACATCTTACAATATTGGGTAGGGATGCATGCTATTTACTATGTACATGACATCACCCGTAGTCCACCTGACTCATAAAGAAATTGAACTAGGAGCTATGCGGCCTTGTCTTGATTTTACCACGTTTAAGGCTATTTTAAAAATTATACTGGCTTATAGATTTTCTAACAAAGTAATTAGTGGTCACTGCCTTTAAAAACTTGTTTTCTTTTATTTCTGCACAACTTAAATATAGTAATTATTGAAATTACTAGGTATATATGTATCTACATGTTATTTATTATCAAAGCAAAATATCAAGAATTCGTGCACTAAATATAAAACATATTGTCTCTAAAATATCAAAATGGCCCATTTTCAAATAATCCTTGAATTAAAATGAGCTATGATATAAGCAAATAAATTAAATATAACATATGCTTACGCAATAGTAATCAGGAGCTTCTAAAATAAGCAAATTGTTCTAGCTACATTTTGTTTTTGAAATAGCCAAAATATTTGACTTTAGTGTTTTTTAGTGTTTTTGTTTAAATGTTTTTTAAAACGTGCAAAATATTCTATTTGCTTCAAAGTTCTTAATAGCAGACGCCCTCTAATAGAGGTCAGGGGTTCTCACATAGGCAGTAATGGTCTTTTATTTAACTAAAATTTGGTATTTTAAATCGAAGCCGAGGCCTTGATTTGGAAATTTGACGTACATGTTCATTGAAAAGTGCAAAATATTCCATTTACATGGTTTTTAAAAAGTGCAAAATATTCTATTTACATTTTTTTAAAACGTGCAACATACCATATTTACACGTTTTTTGAAAAGTGCAAAATATTCTATTTACATGTTTTTTTAAAAATGCAAAATATTATATTTTTTTGTTTTTTAGAAACTGCAAAATAGTCTATTTAAATAAATTTGAAAAGGGCAAAACTGTCTTTTTACATGTTTTCGGAAAACCCTGAAACATTCTTTTAGCAAAAGTCTATTTAATTGTTTTTTTAAAAACTGCGAAATATTTCATTTATATATTTGGGTTAAGAAGAATCAAGATCAAACAGAATTAGTTATGACCTAACTACTTTTTTGATAAAATGTTCATTATTTTAATTTTTGTAGCTTATGCTTATTTTGGAATGTACAAATTCGCGTCCTCTTTATAGTCTGTGTTGCTTTTTTAGGTAACTTAAAAGAATATCGTCAGCGAAGAGGCAAATCTGACTATCTTCTTTTGTTGCTAAAAGCGAAACTGACTACTACCATTTTTTGCTAAAAGCGAAATTGACTATCTCCATTTTTCTCAAAATACCATTAAAAGAGGCAAAACAACTACATTTGCCAATGCAGCATGTTATTAAGCATACGTTGTTTTCAAGGGCTCGTCCATAAATGACGTCACAAAAATTATTGCTCTTTGAGAACCCACCTACTCTCAAAAAATCTGGAGAAAACAAAACTATGTGCCACAATGCAGCATGGTAGAGAGAGAAAGACAACTTTATTAAAATAAACTTGACACTGTCGTCCAACGACGATAGCCCACAGGATTTAGTATACGATGCATAATGTTGCTGCATATAAATTATGTGTATTATTAAAAATATGAATGTAATTTAAAAATTAATTAGTTGGCACAGAAGAATATAAATGATGCACACAAATTTGAACTGATTTCTTCAAAACAGAAATCACTATGTCATCAATCAGCGTACTAGGTAGACAATTGGTTTTCATAAAATTAAGGAAAAATTTTGAAATCGTCCCTCGTGCCCCAATGTACAGTCCTATAACTTGAATGTCAGTAAGTCCCAGTTTCTGTTGGAAGTAGGGGATACAAGGGTCATAGATTCCTTTTTTCTCCTGATGTACAGCCTCAGATTGATTTATGTTATTCTGTTCCATGCGCACAGTTGGATCAAGTATAATGCCTTGCTTGGTTTTTAAATTGTAAGCAATTATATCCACACGCCTTGAACCGTCTCCAGTACATTCCACTTCCTGAAAAACTTTCCAGCCTAATTTTTCCATTGCATCAGCAAGTAAACGGCGAACGGCATGATGTCGGTTATTACGAATCAGCTCTCCACGTTGACATCGTCCAAGGATATGTCCAATCGTTTCAATCTCTTTGCAGCCATGTCGGCAGTAAAGGGATCCTTGGTCAGGTCGAGGGATCGCATTAATCGGTAATACATTTCCAACCATTTTAATAGCAGTGATATGTTTAGACGTCGAAAGTCCATTTTTTGAGTGAATCCATTTATTCGCATAAGGACATTCTTGAAATTGGATGACACCTTGTCCTTTTTGAGGCAATTCACACCAAGCATCATATTCCCAGCCTCTTAAATGATCACGGATTAACTTGCTCTTCTTCCCTTTACACTCAGCCATAGTTTGCCTTACGTTTAATGGTACAGCAAGAAAATCCAAGCAACTGGATTTTTCCATTTCCAAATCTTTAATTTCATGAATTAAGGCATGAGCGGAACTTGATAAAATCTCTAGAGCATTAAAGTTTTGGATCCCAGCTTCCCATTTAGCGCGTATAAGCATACGTTGTTGTAAAAGGGTTGTCCATAAATGACGTCACAAAAATTATTTCTCTTTAAGAACCCACCTGCTCTCGAAGAATCGGGAGAATTTTCAATCCCAGATCCAGGAGCGTAATCATTTACTTGTTTAGAGCTATTTATCATCTGACTGAAAGCAAGCTTACTAACTATACACAGTTGCTTTGACTAAAATGAAGCAGGATTGGTCACATTGTTAGTAACAGGCACAATAAATAAACAAATAAATATTCCACGTGACAGAAATTTAATTACATGTTAAATATTAAAATTCTATCACATTCGTTTTACAATTACTACAACATTTAACTAAACGTAATAGTCCATTATTACAATTCCTACTAAAAACTAAACCGAAATGATAAATAAAGAAAGGAGTAGTCACTAGAAAACCACTAGCATTAACATTAAACACTCGTTAAGTGGAAAACGAGAATCTTAGCTCAGTCAGTAAAAAGGTGACACATTGATTTAAATTACCAAAAGCTAATAATACAATCAATAGCTAAAAATTTTAAGATTGTAATATTTATAATGGGTTGTCTAGTGATGTCACACTTAGCGTGTGTGGGTCTTGTCAAGTATTTATGACACGCCTTGTTACAGCTGAGCTGTTATAATAAGAACAGCTTGGCTCTTAAAGAGCAATAATTTTTGTGACGTCATCTATGGACAACCCTTTTACAACAACGTATGCTTTATAACATGCTGCATTGGCACAAAGTTTTTTTTTCTCCAGATTTTTTGAGAGTAGGTGGATTCTCAAAGAGCAATAATTTTTGTGACGTCATTTATGGACGACCCCTTAACGACAACGTATGCTTAATAACATGCTGCATTGGCACATGTAGTTTTTTTGCCTCCTTTTAATGGTATTTTGAGAAAAATGGAGATGGTCATTTTCGCTTTTAGCAAAAAATGGTAGTAGTCAGTTTCGCTTTTAGCACCAAAAGGAGATAGTCAAATTTGCCTCTTCGCTGACGATATGTACGAAATATTTATTTCCTTTCTCTATAATAATTTAAATGACATTGTTTTATTGCTTTCTTTCTAAATCTATCAACATCCAGATGCAAAGAGAACCCGAATAAAAACAGTTAATTAGTGGTTCAAGCAAGCGTAGACTTTATGTGCACTTTAAGTTCTAGCGTGAAGTAAAAAGATGCGGTTGCGAGCTGTAGTTAGAATTACGCCCGTATGAAAGATCGAAGTTTTTTCCTGCACAAATAATGTGTCCAGTTATGCAGAACAAACGTGGCGAGAAATGGCATGTTTATCTGCATAAACTGCTCTGCAGTTTATATTGTGCAGAACCAGTATGCAGAATATAATTAGACGTGGCTAATTTTGACCCCTTTTTCTGCACAATGAATTGTGCAAAACATTTTGTGCACAATAATTTACGCACAAAAAAATAACTTAAATTAAAAAAGGTGTGCCCGAACCCGGTTTCGAAACCTGGACTTCTGCCTCCGAACCTGCATTCTTAGCCTCTACCCTACTTGTACTTGTTTCCCTAAAGGGAATATTATTTGTACTTATACAAATCTAATATTCGCTCTAACAAAACTTACTACTTTTTGAAGACTTTAAGTGATTGTTTACTCTAAATCAACATTTTATGTTAATAAAAAATTAAACATTCCTGTTAGGTCAATTAGCTCATTGGTCAGCACTTGTAATAACTAAAAAAAACACGTTTTTACTATTTTTCCCAAATATATGATTTTCTACTAAAATTTGAAAGCCTGTAAGACTTTAAGTACAAGTTTGATGAAATACTGTAAAATTTAGGGTTAAAGGTCAAAGTTCATTTCCAATTGTGAATAAAAATATTTTCATAAATGCGTATGCATAATCTTATCATGCATACAACGTTATGCAGAAAAACGTATAGTGAGAGCGTTGTGCAGGATTTGAAAAAACAAATTATGCATACATTTTTGTGCATACGATGTTGTGCATAACAAACCATGCTTATTTAGGCTTTATGCATAATAGGGCACAATATTTTGTGCATAACGCATTGTGCAATACCAGTTATGTCGCGTTCTGCACAACACGACACAATATTTTTTGTACGGTACCTATCAAAGTATGTCATAAAAACTAAAACCTAATAAAATTGTGCGTAAAAGGAATAAAATTTATAGTCTAAAAACGCAAAATTTAGTTTAATACTGCTTAATTATAGTTTATACATACCATAATAATTTAATAATTAAATAAACTATAATTTATTTAAATTATTGTAATGTTTCATCATTATAAAACTATATTAAGACCGTAATGTACATATCACCAGTCAAGAATTAAATTGACAATTCCCATTTGCAACTATACAAGTAAAGTTTACATGATCTCTATATTTTACTTGTGCACAGCGAATTAAATAATTTTGGAATAAATAATTTTTATTTTTGTACTCAATAATAAATAAAATAAAATAACTTTTGTGACTAACCAATACAAAAATATAAATAGTATAAAAAAGGAACAATTACGCCCTTAATAAATAGAAAAATTTTCATTGTACACTGACTACAATTTATTATTGGGATAAATGACTTGACCTGCACTGTTCCCAAGTAACTCCTGTCGGTAAACATTCACGACCCATAGAGAAAACAGTGAAATAGCAACTAACAGAACATCAAAAACGATAGTCCAGCTAGCTTCAGCTTGAGCAACGATACAAACAATGTTCCCGACAATGTCGATGACGAAAAAAATGAATTGAATTATCATCCACACTTTTAAAATTTTAGCGTTTCTCTAAAATTACAAAACAATATTACATTTTAAATAACCCACAGACACAAGTAAATTTTATGAAAGTATGTTAATAGCCCTATTTAAACATAAAATAAATAAATAATGCGCATGCGCAAAGGCAAACTTACATTCTGAACACCTTGTACTAAAACCACCCCTGCAGCAAAATTAATTATCACAGCCAAAATTATTAGGACCAAGCCAGTTGTTCCCAGAATGATGTCACTCTCCAACCCAACCAGTACTGCTTTGTGTGTTAATTGATGTTCGGGGTCAATACTTACGAGTTCTGCATGGGCACAAGTAGGAAAAATAAATCAGTGGGTAATTATTAATTTAATTCAAAAAAATAATTTAGTGTAGATCATTAACAAATGACGTCATTAGTAGGGTGGGGTCAGTAGATTTAGGCGGATATTTTTCCGAGTGACGTCATTTGTTATAAAACCATTTAAAAACTTGAAATTACTTTGTAGCTTTGTTTTTCCCTCATGGGCTGCAGCAACGAACCAAATAGAAACCAATAAAAGCATTCCCGTGAACACAGCTGAGCTCGCCTGTAAGCAGTAGGCGCGATTTCATACCATTCATTAATTAATTGTATGCTTTTAAATTTTCAACTTTTACGGTTTTAAATACTAACAAGTACCCAAACATTGATTTTTAAATTTAAAAATTACCGCTTGTATCCAGCCCAAAACTAACGCCCATCTCTGAGCGCCACAGCAAAGAACCTTCTGGCTTTCCATTTTTTTTTTATTTTTGAACTTCAACGGCTAATGTACAAACGTAACACAGGGTTTGATTTTCTAAAGAAAAGATTACAAGAATTTGTACATTGATTGAATAATTGAATTGCACAGGTGCCTGTTAAAAATCCAGTGTTTACAACTTTACAAATACAATTGTAATTTTTTATACTTAAGATTCGTGAATGTAAATCAGAAAATTAAATAAAGTTGATAAGCAATTAGTGTAAATTCAGTATTACCTAGTGAGTTTTGTTCTGGCTACAATATGAAGCTAAAATACACAACGATAGAGACGATGTTTTGTCAAAATGTGAACTGTGTGGCAGGCGGCAGACTGAGGAGTAAGATGATAATACAATATATATTATAAAGATATCTGTACAGTCAATCAGCTGACTGCTTTTTGTCAGTCAAGTTCACCTGTGTCTGTGTATATAAAGTGTACAGTGGTTTCCGTGGAATTGAAACCCACGCAAAACAAATCTGTAGATTTCGATAGATTTATACTGTAGAAATTCGGCATAGGAATTTGGGACATTTCCGATGACGCTGTTCCTATGGTATCCTATAGGGTCCTATTGCCTATCACAAAGTCGAAACAAATTCCCGCCCGAACGAAGATTCGAACCCTGGCCCTCAACTTCTGTACACAATGCACTACCTCACTGCGCTACAACAACTTTGTTGAGAGAATGGTGAAATAAGGGGTACTTGTACAATCCTATCAATTTTCAATTTACTTTTGTGGCTAAAGTTATAATTATATTTTTTTAACTGATTTTCACATTTTATGAGCCTTTTGAGGTAATTTATTGTTTTTATATACTTTTATCAGATTCATAAGCTACATTGGTGTAAATTTTGAAAAATGTTCGAAAAAAATATTATTTTTGAAATTCCCTTGTTTAAAATAAATTTTGGCGCCACACAGTACTTATTATCCACAAATATTCAATGACCCAGGTCAAAGGTCATTTTATTTAGTAATCGTAACAGTTTAGTCCTATTTCATCCTATAGGATTATTTTCTATAGGTAGAATTAGTATAGGATGCCATAGGATCCGATGGAATGTTTTACGTTTTACTCGAAATACCCTTCTCCTATAGGATCCGATGTCATACAATTGCGTGGGAACTCGATCGTTGCCTTCCCTTGAGCTTGCAACGTGAGCAAACTATGTACTTGCGATGAAGTTCTTAGTAATGCTGTGGTAATGTGACAGATCAAAACAAGCTATTTACAATTTTAGCTAAAATTAAAATAAGTTATTTAAATTGAAAAATAATCCATAAATAATTATATCTATCGTAATGCGTAATTACATAGTTTATTAATTATTCACGATGTTTTATAAATGCAATTGTTTATATTCATAATAAATTATTTTTTAAAATAATTAATAAAAACAATTCTTTTTTAAACTTGAAACAATTAAAAATGTATTTACGTTTTTACGTTGTTAAAGAGTGTAAAACAACTGTTTATTGTTTTACCTAATAAAAAAAATTAGTTATTTCATTTTATTTAATAAATATGATTTTTTTTCTAAAGTGAAAACAATTTTAATAATATAAATTTTGACACAAACGCTTTTTTCACCATTTTTCAAAAAGTGCAAAAAAAAAAGTACCTGAAAAATTATTTTTACAAATTTTAAAACGCTTTTTGCTACTATTTTGTAAAAAGTGCAAGCCATTTTTTTTTAAATTGTTTAAACAAAGTACAAAACTTTCTATTTAACAGTCATTAAAAATCACTTAAATTTCTGCTTAGGTTTCTTTCTATCAAAAAATTAATTTTTGATTTTTTATATTTAATTTATATTTTTTTTAAGCTTTTACAAAGTGCAAAAGTGAGGTTTGAATATTTTAAAGTAGTAATAATGTTCAACTTTTAAAAATTACTATTTAAATTTAATTGAAAGTGCAATAATAATTTATTAGTTGTTTTAACAAAGTCAGACATATTATTATGACATTATTATGTGTGCAAAATCTAGTTATTGATATTTCTGTATAGATAGTGCATTTGGTTTCCATCTAGAAATGGAAATAACTCCTTTTGACTTTTTAGTGTGGATATATTATGCGATAAGTAGGTGGCGACCTATATTCTACTAGTGCACTATACTATAATTATTGCACGCAAACGTCTACGTAACTTAACCTAGTAAAAATCCTGATTCTAATTCCAGGAATTGATTTGCATTTGCATTTGCATTGGTAACCTATGCACCAACATGCATTGTGATTTTTCTATAATAATGAAAAGAATTTAACAATTCGCTTGACCGACGTACATACGTTAGCCTTAAGATCTAAATGTTCACAACCCCTACAAGAGAATATGCGGTCACAGAAGTTCATTCAGGAAAAACCTATAATTAGGTATATTGCTAATGATAGGCTGTACGATTGAATTATTCACGTTTAAGGATCATTCAATTAAAACTGTATAAAAACTGGTTAGGGGTGCATGCTAATTCTCATGTACATATTACCGGTATTACCAATAAAGTATTATTCATGACTTGGCAAGTGACATTGTAGGGCTTTGGAATCATTGTTTTATGCTTATGCTAACGTAATATATGATCATCTCCTTAGGATTAGGGATGACCTTTTGAACTGCACTTCTTTGGTAATGGAATTAAAATTAAAGATCCTAATAAGTAAACCACGCTTTTCTGTATAACTTAAATTCGATAATTATCAAATACATTTAACTTTTAAAAAATGGAAAAACTAATAATTTGATTGAATCTAGCGACAAGCCTCGTACTAGGTGCAGTTAATTTCCAGGAATTGTTTTTTAACATCTTTTTCCAGGAATGACTAAAGTTATATAAAAATGACGTATGGACTTTAGCGAGAATTTAGCGTAAGCAGCTCTTGATGTTCTAAGGATAGGGTTTGGTTTACAACAGTATTAATTTCAAAGTTATTTCCACTGCTGTATACGTTGATAAAAATATGGTAAAACCACAACTTCCTTCTTTGTTACCCACAGTTTAGCTTTTTCATTTAAACTTATCCAAAATTGTGCCTTTTCAGTCAAGTTTGCATTTACAACGGGGGCAAAATCAGTTTTTTTCAAAATCTGCAATATAAAATAAAACATTAACATTTTAATAACTGCATAATGGAATCCTACAATTTCACTGGAAGCGCATCTTCTCATGTGGTAACTATGCCCAAGGTAAGTTATCAGCGTTGTAATTTGAATGTGTGGTGATTTTTATAAAATTTTAATTTAATTAGACACTGATTTTTATTTTTTAAGTTTTTTGAAATTTAAACATGCTAACTTGATTGTTTTTTTAGCTCACGCGAGTTAGCCCAATAAAAAAAATGGACAGCCTTGAAGTTTCTGTACAAATTCCTGATTGTAAACTAACCAACATTTTTACTGTAGATAATGCAGGTAGAGACAGACGTACGTTTAAAACAAGATGTAAATTTGAAACTTTAATTTATCCTGCTCTTGATTTTTGGTGAATTAAAATTATTATGTGTGTGACAGGCGAGACTGTAGACGGAGGCATGGAACTTACAAGCAGAAAAAGTTATTGGTGGCAGAGTATGGCTACGAAAATCGACGACCAACTAAACAATCTTAAACTCAACAAGTTTACAGTACGTTAAAAAATCTAAAATTTTTATTTTTACATGGTGCAGTTGTAACAGTGATTTGTGACTATTTTTATTTTATATTATGTATTTGAAATTTGGCAGAAAATCGTTTTTGGTTGGATGATATTTTCGTTAATCGTATTCTGTATTGCATATTCAGGTATTATTTCTTCTAAAATTGTTGCTATGCAGTTTTGTGTATTCACTATCATTATAGGTTATGATGCCGTTAAGTTTATTTTAATGTACATATTTTATTAACCTTTTGTTGCAGTGTACAAGGAATTGGGAAACTAGCAAGACATTTTGCAATCGTGATATTGGTGTTAAATTCTAGTTTAAGTTTATACTGTGTACATAGTTTTATACCCATTTGTGTTGACTAATAATAATATACTAAATTGACAAATTGTGCACCAAATGTTGATAGTGCGCTACGTAGCAACTTAATTTTAAATTGTGAAGCTACATTAACGTTATTAAATTAATACAAACTTGTGCAAATGTGAAGTTGTGAGTTTACTGAAATAAATTACAATGACTATATACGCCAAAACGATTAATTAAACTTTTTTAATTTTCGAAAATCTCATTAAAAAATTCGCATTCACCTATTTTGTGATGCGTTCCTATAAGTTGGGAATTTGTATGACATCATTTATGGATGTACCCTAACTAGTAATGTATTAACTTACATAACTAAATTAGACTTAGGTAAACATAATTAAATTTTAATTTTTGCAATTTACGATTAGTAAAATAATAAAAGTGCTTTAGTGGGTCGCCCATAAATAATGTAATTATTTAAAATATTTTCATATCTAGAACATTGTGCGCAGTTCTTCTCATCAGGTTGAGAATTGTAAAAAATCCTATCTTTAACATGTGATATCAATAGGGTCCAATGTTAACCTACTAATGACGTCATTAGTAGACCACTCCTAACTTAAAAATTGAATGAGACTGCATGATTGTCGTAAAAACATTCGTAAATTGTAAAAATGTTAATACTTAAACTTGACCAAGCTAAACGCACATATCAGTATTATTAGGTTGATATAATTTTGCGGTTGCTCCATTTAATTTTTTTTTGTATTTAAGGGGTGGTCGACAAATCATGTCACCCACATTATCACCTGTAAAGAACCCACCAACTCCTATGTAATGTAATTACTTTACCGTAACGTCAATGGGTATGTTTAACAACCTGACTCAATCCACGGATTTTACGTTTCTTCAAATACATAATATATAACCACAAAGCTTTTGCCTATTTTTCCTTAACTAAATTCACCAGATTCACCACCAATGATTAACTACATAAAAAACCCTATATTAAATATTTCATTCCTTTACCAAAAATATGTGTCAGCCCTGTGTAACTTTAATAATTAATGCTCACAACGGACGACCGGAATTAAAATAAATCTAAATTCAAGCGTGACAATAATCATTTTTTTTAAAACCATTATGTAAGTCCATTTAATTAAATACATTTTTGTATTTTAATTTATTTAAATTAATTATAAATTGAAATTCTAACTTTGTACAATATTTAAACTTAAAACTGGTAAAACAAATAAAATATTCTGTTTCGTCTTTAATACAGGGATATCTTTAACATTGGCCTTCGTTCAAGATCCAAGTCGCCAAATATTTTTAATGAAAAGGGAGATAACCACCATGAGGAACGAAATTCAGAAAAAGAACTTTTACTTGAACGATCCGGAAGCTATGTAAGTTTTTTTTGTAATCGCGCATTAATTATTAAGATTAAAGATTTTTGTATGTTTTACCTAAAATTCTACGATAATCTTGTTGTTTTAAAATTCAGGGAACTGATGGCAAAACAAGCCGTTTAGTAAAAGATGAAAAAGTTGGAAACTGTTTCAGTGAAAAAGATGCAGTTGTTGCTAACCAAAAATATTCTGATGTATGGTATAGCATATTTAAAAAACATTGGGTGTGAAGTATCAAAATAACCTATTTCCTATATTTTTTAGCTAAAATTAAATTGCAGTTTTGACAAAAAAAAATACATATCATAGTTCTGAAAGCATGAAGACCTAATTAAAAAAAGTTTTTTATTGCGTGGTAACATAGTATTGTGAACTTTTCAATAATATGCTATAAATAATAATGTGAATTAGAAATGTCAAACGTTTCTTTTTTCAGTTAAACATAACGTTTTGCAGATTAAAAAAATGTAATTCTGGCATTTAGAAATTTTAGAAATCATTTTTATAGAATATTTAAAAGTTTTCAAAAACCTTGTATTTAGTGCACTTTGTAGTTTGTTGAAACGTGCTAATTCGACATTTTGCAATTTTAAAAATATTTTTTAGAGAATGTTTGACAGTTTTCAAAAAATTTGCAATTAGTGCATTTTTGCAGTTTTGCAATTACAGTAAATAGGGAATTTTGCAATTATCAAGAATTTGTTATTAGTAATTTATTACTTGTATAAAGTCAACAATAATCAGCATCGTTTGATTATCTGACATCTAATAGTATGATTTTGGACATTGCTAGGTTAAATTGCGCTAAATAATAAAAAAAAATAGATAATTTTAGTACTTTATTTAAAATACCTTTTTTAAATCAGGCTTGTAGTCTAATTTGGTTTCTGTATGCTTAATCAGTTAAATTTACTTTTTTAACAATTTTGTTGTTTAACTTTTTACCTTAAAGACAGTAGAAGAATTCCTATTGAGACAACAGGAAAATCTACTAGAAACGAAGGTGACTAAATTTTAAATTACGTTTCAAGGCTTTAATAGTAATTTTGATGCATTTATTTTACTATATATAATAATTCATTGTATTTAAAAATTGTACTTAACTCTTTCAATATTATTGCCTGCAAATATCAAACAGAATCTTCTTGCTCAAAGCAGTGAATTTGGATCAAAACCTGACAAGTATGAAGTTGGGCCAAGTTCTACAAAGCAATCTGATCAAAGTAAATACTGCGGATGTTGTTGGTACGTTTTTAAGAATAACTAAATATTTTAGGGTATCATACTAAATCCAGAAATTATTTTCCTATTTTTAAGTAGAACCTCTACACCATTTTTCTATTAGGGATCGTCCATAAATGATGTCATCCAAATAATAAATTTTTGTGACTTTGACATAACACCTACTAGATTGACCTTCCATCAGTTTATAAATTACGTCATAATGGCTATTCTTAGCATTGAATGTTATCACTGACGTCATTTATGGTCGATCCCTGATTGAATTCAATAAATAATTAATACTTTTTACAACTGCCAAAATAAAATTTACTTAAAGTTTTTGCATTTTTCATATAATTAAGTATATCGTAGAAAAGAAGCGGTTGCGGCTGTGGCTGGTAGGGATACTGATAAATTTCCCAGTGTCAAGAACTCAGTTGATGAGGGAACCAGCCTCTAAAATAATTATTCTTGTATTACGTTGAATTAACATAGCAAGTTATTAGCAATTTAACACAACTTCCTTTTAATTTCTTTGCACTTTGAGCTTTTTTATTCAGTAGGTTAAAATTTGTAATTTATTCATTTATTTACAAAATTAATACTGGCTAATTGTTAATGCTTAAACTGTGAATTGTAAATCAATAGTGTAATTAAAGTGAACATACAAACTTCTGCAACAAAGATGTAAGCATTCGTAACTCAATTTTGATCTTGCTAACATTCCAAAGTATTTTTGTTTTAATTCACGAAAAAAACAACTCATCAAAGAGATTGGTGATCCAGTTTTTTAGGCTCGATTTACTAATTTACTTGTTGAATGTCAGCATGAATTGCTAAACTAATTGAAATAATAATAAATGTAACGTTTTGCACTGTTTAAAACTAGTAAAACCTACAGTGCATTCCAAAAAAATGTTAATAAAAACTTTTGCGCATTTTAGAAATAACCAAGTAGAACAATTTGCGCTTATGAAAAAATGAAATAGGAACTTTTTAGACTTTAAAAAAACACGTTGATAGAGCATACTTTTCTTTTAAAAAATGTGCAGATGAAACGATTTGCACTTTTGAAAAAGATGTGGATAGAAAATTGTGCACTTTTTAAAAAACATGCAGATAGAATATTTTATACTTTTAAAAAACATGTACATAGAACATTTTGCCTTTTCAAAAACATGCAGATAGAACATTATGCACTTTTTTAAACCCTGTGTATATAAAATTATGATCCTATGCTAAAAATGTAGATAGAATATTTTGCAATTTTTTTAAAAGTGTAGATAACAAATATTGTACCTTAAAAAACGTAACTACAATTTTTTTTTAATTTTTTCAAAACATGCAGATAAAACAATTTTCGTTTTTTGACATAGCTGATGCTGATTAAGACTATAGTCCTTCGATTTGGGATGTTTTAATTCTTCAATCCGGATGAGAAACTTTAATGCTTTACAACGTAGACATGTTTTTGTGATTGGCGTTGCTCCATGAATAATTACTTGCGCCACATCAGCAAAATTTGCGTAAGCGTCTACAAAACTAGTAATTTGTTTCCAGGGTTATTTTTTTTAAATGTAATTTATCACAATTATTTAAATATGTATCCAGCCCACAAAAAAAAATCATCATATTTAATTTAATCTAGTGTACTCCCTTTGTTCTATTAAGGGCTGTTCATAAATAGTGGCATGTATCAATTTATAAAGCCAAATGACCCCCCCCCTCATGTCACCAGTAGTTATAACTATTGCGCAATTCGCTATCTTAGGCAAAAGATTTCATTAATATCCCAGCTGACCCATAGACTTTACTTCGGACGTCTTTTGTAGACGATAAAATGCAGGTATTTGTGCGTATAGGTAACTGGAACGTATTTCAAATAATAAATAATATTCCATTACCATCACCATATACATAGTCTGCTAAGAACCAAAATAACCCATATCTATTTGTTGCTAAAAACAATATCCTATATTTACAAAAATGAACATAGCAAATTATGCCTTCAAAGCATTTTGATACATCATTTTGCACTTTTAAAAAACGTGTGAGTAGAAAATTTTGCACTTTTCAAAAAAAAATGTAAAAAGAACGTTTTGTGCTTTTCAAAAAAAAATGTAAAAAGAACGTTTTGTGCTTTTCAAAAACATGTAAATAGAACATTTTACGCTTTTAAAAAACATGTGAATAGAACATTTTACGCTTTTAAAAAACATGCACATAGACCATTTTACGCTTTTCAAAAGTATGTAAATAAAACATTTTACGCTTTTCATAAACATTTATAAAGAACCTTTTATGTTTTTCATAAACATGTAATTAAATAAAACCTTTTATACTTTTTAAAACTATGTAAATACAACATTTTACACTTTTTAAAAACTCTTAATTACCATTTAAACTCATGTTTTTCATTTTGGTTTTATACCATACTTCATTTTGATTGTAGCTTAAATTGAATATAGGTCATTTTGGTTCTTCACAGACTATATTACCTAATTAAGTAGAATTTTTCCTGCAAATTCCCTATTATTAACTTTTTTCATACCGAATTAAAGCTGCCGCTTTTGCTAAATAACAAATTGCACGTTATGTACCGCTAACGTAAAAACACCTTGCTAAATCTTATTTAAAGGCATTCTTAAACAAGTCCAGGTAGCAGATACAGATTGTCAGCGGTCAGCGGGGCACTGACAAACGAATAAGGGAACCAAGAATAACAAAATGTATTGCTATTGTAAAAAATCGCCATTACAAAATTACTAACAACAGTAACGGTTTAAATATTAACGTGTGTAAAAGGTTTTACGAATTCAAGATAAATTCAACCTTGAGAATAATGCGGACGATTTTGTCATTTCTTGTATTGGCAGCGGCTCTGTTTGCTTTCGCTAAAGCACAACAAGTGGTCTTGATCGTAAGTACTCTTTATTATTACTAATCTAAAGTTCTGAATCGTCCACAAACAACGTCATAGAAAAATCTAAATTTTTTCGGCTGTGTGAATTCCTAGTAACGGCATCAACTCCTGCGTAAAAGGCTTTCTTTATCAAGGTCAATAAAATTTGAAATCTTGTAATTAATTTGCCAAATGTAATGGTTGTGTATCTATGTATTAGTCTCAGTAGCTCCATTGGATGGATTTGGAAATTTCAACGACTACGCCGGCCTAGATGACTATGACTACGATCGTGCTTACTACGGCAACGGTTATGGAATCAACAGACCGTATGGTCAACGCCTAGGAAGATACAACTACCGAGGCCGCCAGCTGTACGGAGGTCGACCAGGATTTTACAGCGGTAGACCTTTTGGCAGAGCCGGCTACAGCCCGTATTACGGCAGGGATTTTGGCTACAATGCGAGACCTGCTCCCTTCAGACCATTTTAATTTCTAAAACGGCAGCTATTTTTTGCATAAATATTTTTTTTAATGCAGGCGTAATTTAAATAATAGCAAATTGCAGCTTGTTACAATCTTTAAATTAAATTATTTAAAAAGAAGTTGAAATTTATTGCAATTTTGCAATTTTTAATTGCAGTAATATGTATGTTAGGAAATTTTGTAATTTACCTAAATGAAAATTTATACTGAATGCCAATGATGAAGCCACAACTAGAGCGTAAGTACTCACGAAATGAATTTAATTAATTACTTACATACTTATAAAAATAGATACATATTAAATGCAGACAAAGCACTAAACATTTGTAATTCTATAGTTTTATTTTACGAGTGGATAAATTCATACATATAATATGAAACATATAATTACATGTTAAAAACTAAAACAAATACAACTCATTAATAAAAGTATGTACATGACTGTATACCTCCTTGTACTATAATTGACACAAAAAGCATTTCAAAATTGTTTACAGTTGCATTTCGTAACCTTACGTGTGCTACTAGGGATACGTACATAATAAGAGTTTAGGTAAAATTCCAGGAATTGCTTTTTAAAATCTACCTAATTATTCTTAGGCATGATTACATGGAAATGACTCATTGAATTTAACTCGAATTTAGCTTAAGCAACTCTTGAAGTTGCAAGTCTAATTAGGATATTTACAGCAGTATTAATTCCAACGTTATTACCTATCGATAAACGTTGATAACAAAATTAGTAAAATCACAACTTTCCTATTTTTTGCCAGCTGCTTCAGCTATTTTTCTTGGATTGACTTTTCTTTATTTTTATTTTTTTATTTCTATCTTACTTTTAATAAATACAATTAAATAAATTGTGTGAAAAACGGGTAACAAAAAATAATAACAGCATAATAAATAGGAAAAATTACATTGTTTATTCACCTAAACTGAAGTATGAATGACTTTACCTGCATTCTTCCCTAATAATTGCTGACGATGAACATTCACGACAGTGAATGATATGACAAACAGTGAAATGAAAAAAGTAAAAAGGCCCAAAATGACGCCCCACAAAGCCACAGCAAGAATGCACACGATGCTTGCGACGATGACAATGAGAAGGAGACCAAATTCGATAAACAACCATATTTTCAACATTTTAGCATTTTTCTAAATTAATTACAGAAAATAATACAATTAAAATAACCCACACACACGATCAAGTAATTACACGTTATAAATGTTAGTCTATAATAGCTTCATTTTAATTTTAAAAAACATAATTATTAGTGCGCATGCGCAAAAGGTGACTTACTTTCTTAATACCTTGTATTAAAACAACCCCTGCAGGAAAACTAATAATCGCAGCCAAAATCATTAGTGCACAGCCAGTTACTAGCAGAATGATTTTTTTCTCCAACCTGACATGAAATTCTTGATTTTTCATGTTACTAAACGCAATTTCTAGGCACAAAAGTAAGAAACAAAACAGGGTAAAATTAATGTGATATAAGGAATTTAATAAATGTGTATTGTGCACAAATAGCGTCATTACTAGGGTAGGGTGTTAGTAATTGTTTAACTAACGTTATTTATTCTAAGCAAGTTATTTAAATACTGTCATTTTACAAATTACCTTTTAGCGTTATTTTTGTGTGATGAGTAAAAACAACGAACACAATAAAAACTGCTGAAAGTATTGTAAGAAACACAGCTGAGCTCACCTATAATATTTAAGCAATAGCCATGATTAATTATACACAATTTTTTAAATATGTAATTATATGCATAATATTATTCAATTTTCATTGCTTTAAACACTAACAAGTATTATAAGAATAATATTTAAAAATTTTAATTACCGTTTGTATCCAGCCAATAACTAAAGCACACTTCTTAGCGCCACAACAACGAAGACACTTTTTTTTGCTATCCATTTTTTTTTAAGTTGAACTGCTTCCTCAACAGTATTACTTGTACGAAAGTAACATACAGCTTGAATTTTTAATTTGAAAAATTACTTGAATTAAAAAATTAATTAATTAATTGTATTGCGCACAGATTGTAAGCTGCTCGTTAAAAATCCAGTGTTTTAAACTCCACAAATGCATCTGTGATTTTTTAGTTTTCAACTGTGTGGATATAATTAAGAAAATAAAATAAAATTGTAATATATTACAAATTGCAGTAAATGCATAGTTACCTGCCGGTTTTAGTTCTGGCTATAACATGTAACTACAATAATCAATATCAATAGCGGAGGCAACGTACTGTCAAAATTTAAGGTTTGTGGCAGCCGGCAGACTGCAGAGTAATATGATCTAAAGATGTCTGTACAGTCAAGCTGACTCCTTTATGTGGGTCAAATTCACCTTTGTCTGTGTGTATGGTGGAAAGTGGTTTCCATGGAAATTGAAACTTAATCATTTCATTTTCCCTTAAACTTACAACGTAAGCAAAAAATTACTCGAGATGAAGTTCCTAGGAATGATGTGGTGGGTGACGCATAAAAAAGTGTAGATTGTAATTTTAGCCTAATTTAAAAATGTTGTGTATCAAAAAATTACCCACCTATAAATAAAGAGAATGAAATAGAAGTGGAATTATATGGTTATTCACGCGTTTTATAAGCAAAAAATTTAGTTTGTTTTCTTTTAAAATGCATACAATTTTGTTTAAATAGTTTTGACAAAGTCAAAACGCTTTTTTACCTTTTGTTCTTAAAAAGTGCAAGAACATTCTTTTAAAATGTGCTTACAAAACTGCTAATTGCCTTTTGTACTGTATGCTAGGAAATAAAATGCTTTTTTTATTTTTTTTTAAGAAGTACAAATGCATTTTTTAAATTATTTGTAAAAAGTACAAAACGTCCTATTTACCTGTTTTTTAAAATCACATACATGTATTTTTAAATGTTTTTTTCAAAAACAACACTAATTCCATGCTTTGAAAAAAAAAGTGCAAAAATAAAGTTTAACTGTTTTTTTAAAATTGTCAAAAATTTTCATTTATCTATTTTTAAATATTGCAAAACTTCATTTTAAAATTTCATTACATATTTAAAAGTGTAAAATAAATGTTTTTGTTTTGAAAAAGTGTATTTTGACAAAACTAATTATGTGTGTAAAATAGATAATTACATGTTTGTACTGTGTGTAGATAGTGCAGTTGGTTTCTATTACAAAAATGTTATGTAATGTAAATGGCTGCTTTTGACTCTTTACTGTCTATATATTATGCGTAAACCACGTTACATTCAATTCCACTATTGAACTCCCACACGTAAGCGTAAAAGTATTATACGTACCTATACCTACCAGCTTACTACGTAGTCCTGATTCCAGGAATTTGTGTGCATTTCCATTTACAGTAGCCTGTGCACCAACGTGCATTGCCATTGTTTCAGTTATATAAAAGAATGTTTACAATTCTGTTTACGTTATCCTTTAGGTCCAGATGCTTACAACCCCCACTTGAAAGTATAATTTAGATGAGTCATGTCAGAAAAACTCATGCGTATATTGCTAATGAACAGTTGTACGAATAAATAAATCACGTTTAAGGATCGTTCACCTACAACGTTAAAAAAAAGAGTAGAGATGTATGCTATTTACCATGTACGTTTACACCCTTCACTTTAACTTGACTGCTTTGATAATGAAATTAAAATTAAAAGCTTTAAACATAATTAAATATTTCTACTTAAAAAAATAACTACGCTTTTATTTATACCTTGAATGCAATTTTAATAAAATTAATTTAAGTAATAAAAAGAAAAACCTAAGCGCTTCAATTTAGTCCTACAACAAGCCCTGTAAAACGTACAGTTAATTTCCAGGAATTTCTTTTTAGCAAGTTATTATTCTTAAGAATGATAACATGGAAATGACGTAATAATAAATTACCCGGAACACATGTTAAAGCATTATTTATAATTTACGTGATCCCTAGAATTTCAATTTTTTTCACACTTAAATTTTCATTACTCATCAAAATATGTGTGTAATTATTTACATACTTTAAACCAGAAATTGTAGTTATGTTAAAATGTTAATACTGATAAAATAATCATTTTGAAAGTTTCAAAAACTTGTAAGTAAAACTATTTGCACTTTTTAAAAATTCCTAATTAAAATTTTACGTATTTTTTTTAGTTTGGTTGCCTGACACAGCTCATTTTGATTCTAGTTGAAATTAAGTAAAGGTCATTTTAGTTATTCACAGACAATATGACATAGGTAGAATGTTCCCTGCAGATTTCCTTTGACCCCAACTTACTTCGAAACTGCTAACTATATGAAATTTTTTAATTTTTTAATTTAATGATTTGAATGAAATATGAATTATTTTTGACTGCCGTTTCCTTTTCTTTTCTTATAAGCGGATATTACTACGTACATGAAAAATTAATTTATAATAACTATGCTATTAGTAGTTGTTAAATAATTATGTAAGGAAACTTATTGCACATACATTTCCGGTATGCAAAAGTTGACTACCAGCACTAATTATAACATATTGGTTAGTCTTCTTTTATGTTTGTTTCATTGCATTAGGTAGGAATTAGAGGCTAGGGGGAATGACCTGAGTTAAAGAAAAAAAATATATTACACACTACATTTTTGTTTGTATTGCAAAATAATGCGCTATAGTTATTAATTTTTATAATATTGGAACAGCGGAAGACTAAGACATTATTACTTCTTAAGTAAATCATTAAACATAACACTTTGTGGCAGTAATGACTTAAATTTTATTACTTTTATAATGACCGCGTCGACATCCTATTCTAATTAATATTTCAATCTACATAACACTGCATAGTATTTTCCAAAATGTGCATCAGTACAAAAGACAGGCACAATAAGTTACTGCGAACAGCAAACTAATGTTGCATACTCTCACACCCTATCAATGCTGTTTACTGTTCTCAACACTATTAAATATTTTTAAAAAATATAATTAGATTCTACCTGCATTTAAATTTTCCGATTTAAATTAAATTAATTTAACTAATAAAAATTCAACTACATAGCAGATTTCGATGTATAACATATTCTCATTTAACTCATGTCATAATATTCAACTTAAAGGTTCCAATTTCACCTGATCTCTCAGTTGATTTATGGCACACAAAACCTGCAGATTCCGATTTAACTTATCCTGATTCTACTTATATTATGTTCTTTCGACCGTTTGAACTGATACCGATTTAACTTCAAATGTTCGAGCGGGCCACTCATTGCTAGATTGCTACAAGTAGAAATCGGAAACGTTAAATGCAGATAAAGCGAATAAATAAATAGCCACGTCCCACCACTGATATCCTGTCAGTTTATATGCTGATGCTGAGCAATGAAAATTTCTTGCAGTTTTAAACTGCGTCAACTTAATACATTTTTAGAATATGTAAAATACATAATTAAAGTTGAAATAAATACTATTTTATGCAGTTATACTAAATTTCACAATTACAACATTGTCCATGAAGAACTAAAACAAGCCATATCCAAGTTATGGTGGAATCAAAATGAGCTATGTCGCAAAAATTAAGTGAGAAACATACATGTAAAATGTTAATTAGGAGTTTTTGAAAATCGTAAAATTTTCTATTTACATTTTTTTAAACTGTAAAATTTTCCATTAACATGCTTTTAAAAAGCGTCAAATTTTCTAATTTTATGTTTTTGAAAAATGTGAATTGGTCTATTTACATGCTTTTTAAAAGTGTAAAATGTTTTACTAACATGTTTTTGAAAAACATGAAATGTTCTAATTGTATATTTTAAAAAATATTGAAATTTTCTAGTAACATATTTTTGAAAAGTACAAAATATTCTATGTATTTAAATGCATACAAAACATTTTACAATATCTTTGTAGATGGCCGCGATATTGTTTTTAAATAGATGTTTTTAAAAAGAAAAAAATGTTCTATTTACATATGTTTGAAAAGTGTCAAATGTTATAAATAACATATTTTTGAAAAGTGTGATATGGTCTATTATTATATTTTTTTAAAGTGCAAAATATTCTATTCTTTAACGCCATTAAGGCATGTTACAATATTTTTGTAGATTGCTGATAGCTACAATTAGATATTTATGTGTCATTTTGGTTCTTCACAGACGATATAATTAAACTTAAGATTGTTATGCAATACAGAAATGTGAGTTAGTTGATATGTAATCATCCTCAAACAACTGCACTGTTGTCTAATTACTTTTATAGAAATGCAAATACTGTTGATAATAATAATATCAATTACGTTGTATAAAACAAATTAATGATTTGAATTCCAAAACAAAAAAACCTGAATTAAATATTTATAACTACACAGGAAAGGCTGCGTCCTTAATGTCTAATAAAGCCATTCTCCATTTTCCATTTAATTTAAATCATAATTAATGCTGTAAATTTAAAGCCACATATTTGTACGTGCTCAAAAATATAAAAGCCGGAATTAACCATTGGTTTTAGTAACTTCCACATATTTACTTGAACGAAGCACAATCCACAATACTCTAAAACTACATTGCACGTAAGTTGGTATTTTTGTATTTAATCCTAATTTATTTAATTACAAACATTTAAATTTATTGATTAAAAAGTATTAAAGTCAGTTAAATTAAATTCGTGTATCAAATTTAAATTACAAAATTTTTGAGCATTATTACAAGTAATAATTATTTCTTATTAACGTTTGCAAAATTTGAAATGACTTTTATTTTTTTTAAAAAAGAATGCAAGGAAAAAGCATGTACTGTTTTGGCGTTCTCCTTCTGATGGTGACCCTGTTGACATTGACGCCAACTTCAGTCAGCCAAAATAATCAGCCAAATTGTAAGGGTGAAAGTCAACCTGCTGTGGGGGTAAGTAGTTTAAATACAACATGATCCTTTTTTAGCTATATTTAATGTTTGCATTATTGTATTTAAACTTTAAACACGGTACGGTAATAGAACATATTTAAATTGTACCTAATAACATTTCTTATGTATTTTAATTCAGAAAGGAAGCCCATGTGGCAAGGGTGCCAGAATATTTTGCTGCGCAACCTTTTTAGATTGCAAAGGTGGGAAATGTGTTGATCAAAAAAAAAATAATTAATTCCTTGAAACTTATTTATTCCGCAACTTCAATATGCTCCTCCCTAAAACGTGTTTTTTGAACAAGATAACTGGAATACGGACAAAACTAAATGAGTTAGACAAAAACATGGAATTGTTGTAATGTTTACACACACACACACACACACACGGAATTAACATATAATTATATAAATGTATAAATTCTAATAAGAATCGTATCTATATGTAAGAACTAGTTAACTTACCTTTTTTTAATGAGAACAAAATTATAATGTCAAAATTAAAATCAACATCAATTTAGTGTAGCTAATTTAAATACATGTCTGTCAACCATTTAAATGATGCGAATAAATATATGTATTTAATCCTAATAATTACAGACCACATCACGGTAATGAACAATTCTGATTTTTTACCAACGTGATAATTATTAAATGCTGCATTTTAAAGTTTAATTAGCAACATTCCTCTCATTGTACTTAAATTGCGTACTATTTTCATTGTCACAGTAATATTACCCAGACAATTAGAATTAATTGACGATAATGTTTACTATAAACGAAACTAATAGGCATTTATCATACAGGTTTTATTTAATTAATGACATATTACGCCGAAGGTAATAACATTTACTGATTTCTACACGCAGAAACCGGAAAAGTTAAATGCAGATAAAGCAAAGAAATAAATTATTATGTCCGACAACTGATATCCTGTCTTTTTGTGCTAAGGATGACAATTTCTTGCATTCTTAAACTGCCGCAACCTAATACAACTTCAGAATAAAGGAAATACATAACTAAGGTTGAAATAAATACTATTTTATGCAGACAATCATGTTAAATTTCCCAATTACTATAACGCAAATGAAGAACTAAAATGAGCTATATCTACTTTAGGCTAGAATTAAAATGAGCTATGTCATAAAAACAAAGTGAGAAACATGCGTCTAAAATGTTAATTACAAGTTTTTGAAAAGCGTTAAATTTTCTTTTTACATTTTTTTGATAAAAGAAAAATGTTCTATTTATAATTATCTTTTAAAAAAGTATGAAATGGTCTATTTACATATTTTTTAAAGTGCAAAATATTACTTTATCTATAAACGCTATCCAGACATGTTTCAATATTTTTGTAGATAACTGATTTTGTTTTCAGCTACAAATAGATAACTATGTGTCATTTTGGTTCTTCACAGACAATATAATTAAACTTTTGATTATAATGCAATAAAGAAATGCGAGTTTATGAATAATAATCCTAAACAACTGCACCGTCGTCTAATTACTTACATAGTGGTGCAAATAATTACTGTTGACAATTAAAATACCAATAACGTTGTAAAAAAAACCGAAGCCACTTACAAATAAAAAAATGTTAGGGATCGTCCACAATTGACGTCGTCGCTGGTAGGTAAAATAGGGACAATTTGCCTCGGATGACACTCAATGCAGCAGATAGCTATTTGAACAATGGTTAAGCTGATGCCAGGGGCAGTTCCTAATGTCTTGAAAACCGTGATTGTTTGCTAACGTTATTTGCGGGCGATCCGATATTGCACAGCCAACTGCTAGAATCCCAACCGTCACTAATAATATTTATAGTCAGAACGGAAGCGGTTATTACGCTTCAAGTAATTAAACCTAAATTATTGCGGATTAATTAAAATGTGTTGTTTTTTTTCTAAATAAATGGCCAGCAAAAACTAACTATAAAAATTATATATAACTACACAGGAAAGGCTTCTTCCTTAATGTTTAAAAATTCCAAATTACATTGTCATTTAAAGAAACAGTAGAAACATTTATTACTTACGTCACTACATATTTATACACGAGTGGGACACAAATATGTGGAATGAGTACTATTGTTTAGCAATGAAGCTATTTTTTATCAAAATAGGATCTAAATGAATTTAAATTATATTGCTGTCAATTCAAAGCAACATAGTTGCAGGTGCTGAATAATATAAAAGGCGCAATTAACCATTTTGATAGTCACTAGTCACTTCCACATCATCACTTAAACGCAGGAAAATCTACAATACTCTAACTGCACCACATAGCACGTAAGTAGGTATTTTTATTTTTATTTATAATTTATATAATAATTACAACTATTTACATTTATTGATTAAAAAGTCATAACTTAAGTTAAATTAAATTTGCGTCTCATTTAAGTTGTAAAATTTATCAAAATTAATAGTGGAAATTATTTTCAACGTTTGAAAAACTGTAAACGACTTTTTATTCTCAAAAAAGGATGCACGGAAAAACCATGTTCATTTTTGGTGTTCTCCTCCTGGTAGTGACCCTGATGACCTTGACGCCAATTGCATTTGCAGATAGTCGGAAACAATGTAAGGGGAATGTTGCTGTTGTTGGGGTAAGTTGTCGAAATAAAACCTATTCCGTCTTTAGCTATAATTAATGTTCGTATTATTGTATTTTAACTTTAAAATTGGATTGTAACTAATTACATTTTCTGATGTTTTTTGTTTCAGTTCGGAAGCCCATGTAAACCAAGTCGCCGTACATTTTGCTGCGCAGACACTTCAGAATGCATAAAAGGGAAGTGTAACTAATTATCTATTTTATTCTGACTCTTGGAAACTATAACCTATTCAGCAACTTGATTATGACCTTCCCTAAAATGTGCCTTTTGACTATTTCACTGGAATACGGACAAAATTAAATAAGTAAGACATTAAACATAATTATATTGTAACGTTCACACACAAACACACGAAATTAACATATAACTATTTAAATGGATAAATTCTCATACAAATCATATCTACGTAAGAACTAGTTAACTCACCTGTTTTAATAAGAAACAAATTATAATGTCAAAATTAAAATCAACATAAATGTAGTGTAGCTAATTAAAATACATGTCTTGCAACCATTTGAATGATGCGAATAAATATATATAATTTATCTTAATAATTACAGACCCCATCACGTAAATAAACAATTTTGATTTTTTACCAACGTGATAATTATTAAATGCTGCATTTTAAAGTTTAATTAGCAACATTCCTCTCATCTAACTTAAATGGCGGACCATTTGTATTGTTAATTACAGTAATTGCACCTATACAATTAGAACTAGTTAAAGATAATATTTACTATAAACGAAACTAGTACTTTATTCCAAACATCCTTAGCTTCTACACATGCATATTAGGTTTTGTTATTTTCATACAAATTTTAATTTCTTTCACCTAATTGTAAATTAGTGGGGAAGAAGTGGCTAGGGGGAAGGGATGTGGGGGGGGGGGGGGGTATTTTATGATTATGTCATTATGTTTTATTATGTTTTTATGTAAGAACGATATTTAGAACAATTCGACATTCTAATGTTCTATAGTCAAGTGCAAATCTACTACTCCTAGAGAATTTGTATTTGCTTAGGAATCGCCCAGAAATGACGTCATAGAAAAGTTCCATCGGCCTAAGTTTTTGCTACTTATTTTTAGGCGATTTTAGGCCCCATGTATTGGAAGCCGCCCCACTGTTTGAGTTCGCTCTCTGGAAGAGACCTTTGGTGATGGGTGACAGAAGCAGATGATGAACGATTGTACCACTAAAAAAAATTTATTTAGCTAATCGTAAAAATCTTCACAACTCATGGAGCTCAAGTCTGTCGTTTATGGTCAAGGTCTATGACTGCTGCCTAATTACGACAATTAGTGAGGGGATTTTTAACTTCAACAGGTCAAAACTCAGCCACCAATTACTTGTAAAAACCTTTTAGTTTTTCTTTCCGCAAGTTTTGTATTGTACTTTCCGTATTTTGAATAATGTTTGTTATTTAATTTAATTATTTGTAAATATCTATTTGTAAATATCCAAACAATGTTGTATGGGCTGCGGCCAAATCGACAAAATGAATAAATTATTATTATTATTATTTTATTTAATTACCTTGTTTGCGAAAAAATTTTAAATCTGCGGTGGAAAGTACAAAACGTGGATATTTTTATTCTACATTTGCATAATTAATTACAAAGTTTGCAAATTGTCTTTGATGTAGGTTTACCTGAATAAACTGGTTACTTTACTATATAACTAGTCTATTACGACCATGTGTTAGAAATTGCATCACACATTATGCCTAACCTAATTAAAGTAGTTAATTGATTGCTGTATAAATAAAACACGTTGCATACATAAGTACATATAAAGCTCACCCCTCAATTTGCATTTTGCATTGGCAATACTGTACACAAAACACCATCTTTAAGTGTAATTAATTACTTGCATTTAATTACAATGCCTTTATCATGAGCTATGCATGTGATGTGACATTTTGAATTCGAATATTTAAGTCATGCAGAAATGACATTCGATCTTTAAATGGCTCCCGTATAACTCCTGGGTTATTGTTTGTGATTTCAAGAAACATTAAAGGGCCTTTTTTAGGTGTAGGCGGAAATTCAAGTCCAGCAAATGTTAGCAAATCAGATCTTAAAAAAAATTTAAAAAATTACTAGTTTCGTAATTATGTTCAGTACTGGATAGGCGACATTTGAATTATAAGACCTTATTTTAAAATAAATGAAATAAAATTTTGATAGAAATCGTACTCATCTTTAGAGGCAAAATCCGCAATAAATTTAATGTAATCTTTGGAAAATTTGTAATTTCTACTCGTCTTCGACACATCAATAAACGGTTTCAGAGGAAAAAGAAGCAAACTTTCTTGAAAATAAGCAACACCTGTTAAGTGTTAGGGCATAATTAAAAACAGCATGAGTAATTAAATGTTTAAATACTTTTATAAAATTATAAAGACTCACCTGCTTTTTCTTCTGGTAGTTCTGTCCCATAAAAGTATTGACTTGTAAATTTTTCAAAAGTATGTCTCACTAAATCAACCAAATCTCTCAAATTTCCACTCAGAATCCGTTTCCACAAAGTCCACATACTCGGCCCGTCTTGCTGATTAAAAAAATACGGGTACACAGCTGAGAACTGGCGCTGGTAGAAAATTGATTCCCGGATATCAAAATTGAAAAACCCGTCACTAAATAATTTTGTGTAAGTCTCTAACTTTTGCTTTTTTGTCAAATTCACACGTTTAGAGGGTGGAAAATAAAATTTATAAATTGCGTCAGCAGTTTCATTAGAATTTTCGTTCTCCAGTGCAAAAACAGATTTAATACTTTTGCCAATGTTTTTTTTCCAATTCTAAAAAGGCACCATCGTCAACTGTAAGCTCTTGAAAAGTTGGGTTAAAAAAACAATAATATTAATCAAGGTCAAGGTTGGGGCTCGTTCATAGTTGACGTCATTAAAACATCTACGATTCAAAAACCATATAGCTTTACTGTCACTAGCTTGAAAATTCCATTAATGGCTGTCAATAATAGCACAGGATGACATCAGCATCCAAGTAACCATAATTATTAATCCTACTAGTGACGTCATTTAGGGACAATTCCTAACATCTAATTAATTAGACGCGGATGTAATACGTAAATAACTTTATGTGTTGAATTGTCTTACGAGCAAGCGACAAGAGCCCCTCATCTGCAGTGTGACCCACTAACCAAGGAACTCTATGTGCTTTTCCTTCAGCAACGATTTCTAGTGGATGCCTTGTTAAAAATGGATCTTTGTCATTAACGGCTTCAATCGTTGGGACCATTGGGCTTCCAAACTTGTTTGGTCTCAACAATGGACTTTCGTACTGACATTTAAAAAAACATCGTATACATTAAGCGTGTAAGCGTTGTGCCATTTTTACACTACTATACTACATATCGTCTGTGAAGAACCAAAATGACCCATATCCATTTGTAGCTAAAAACAATATCCACTATCTACACAAATGTTTAAATATGTCTTGAGAACATTTAAATACAACATTGAGCACTTTTAAAAAATATGTAAATAGAACAATTTACTTTTTTTTAAATCATGTAAATGGAACATTTTGCACTTTTCAAAAACATGAAATTAGAAAATTTTACACCTTTTCAAAAACATGTAAATAGAACAATTTTACGCCCTTCAAGAACTCCGTATTAACATTTTACGCATGTTTTGCATTTTGTTTTCATGACATAGCTCATTTTAATTGTAGCCTTAATTGGATTTGGGTCATTTTGGTTCTTCACTGACAATATTATTATTTAAACAACCGTTTTTGTAAGAAATTAAATTTAAAAAATAATTAGTGGCATGAAATTTAATTTAATTAATTTACCAAATCAATCCATACGGTTCGCATTAAATCCGCCACACTTGCATTTCGTAGGCAACTGGCAAGTTTCTGAGTGTCACTAATTGGGCAGTTTAATTCCATCCCAATGGCCTGAGTTTTTGCTACTGATTTTTTAAGGGATTTTAGGCCCCACGTATTAGAAGCCGCCCCACTGTTTGAGATCGCTCTCCAAAAAAGACCTTTGGTCGTGGGTGACAGAAGCAGATGATGAACGCTTGCACCACTGAAAATTTAATTAGTAGTTAGTTAAACAATGCGCTACAAACTGCTTTTAAAAAGTAAATAAAATTTTACCCAGCAGAATGCCCAAAGATGGTAATTCTTTTTGGATCCCCACCAAAACTTTCAATATTTTCGTTGACCCATTTCAAGGCTTGAACCTGGTCTTTGAGCCCCATGTTTCCACGTATTACTTTGTCACCAGTAGTAAGGAAACCTGTTCAATTAGTATCTAGAAAATTACTTCAAATATTTTTTAAAAGTAAAATCCAAATTAAATAGCAAGTATGCAATGTGAGTTTTGTTTGATAGCTAAAGTCAAATTTATTTTTACGTGACTTGCCTAAGATATCAAGACGATAGTTAATTGTCACAAAAACAATATCTTGATCCATGAAAAAATTCGGTCTGTAGGTATTGCTCCCTCCAAAAACAAAAGCTCCACCATGAATGTACAATAGCACTGGCAAAAGTTTCTTTCGGTCGTGTAAAGCCTATATTTGTATTTGTTTGTTTTTGAATTTTATAATTAGTTTTGAATGCACTTAAAGCGAAACAAAAATAACTAACTAACAGGCAACGGCACAAAAATAGTAAAACAAAATAATTCTTTAGCACAAACTTACTTTTGGTACGTGAATGTTTAAAAATAGACAATCCTGTAATTAAGAAAGAAATTGATGCTAATTTAAACTTTATTAATTAAAACAGAAATATTAATTATAATAATTTTAATTGTAACTTATGTAAATATTGTAAAACTTTTATTAGCTCATCGTAATAAAATGTATTTACCTCATTTCCTATGAAAATACCATTTAAATAAAAAATATTCTGAACACACATGGCTCCATAACGAGTCCCGTCACGAACGCCGCTCCATTTTGAAATTGGCTGTGGGCTCTATAATTAAATATTTAATTAATCCAATTATTGATAAAGTGTATTAAAATAAAACAACTTTATTATTCAGCGTTTTCCAATTTTTCGCAATAAAATTTAAATTCTAACGTACAGAAAAGCGATGCAATCCAATTGGCGCCTTCGCATACGGAATCCTGAGCCACTCGTAAAAATCCCTGCCATCTCGTGAAGTGGCAATTCTGCCTTCAATAGAACCTGAATTTGTTTTGATTATTTTTCCTTTACGAATGAATTTTTTCCAATTTAAGGAATCAGCTAATTGTCCAACTAACAGTACTGTCACCAACCCCAAGATAAACTGTTTTCCTATCATTTTTTATTTGAGTGTATTAACAAACGCCAAAATCCAAAATTATTAGCTGTAATTTATTACAACATAGCACTAATGATTTAATACTGCTGAAATATTTTACCACGAAAAGCTTCTGTTTCTTCTAAAGTGTGCACAGTGATTAAGCAAATTTTAATTTACGTTTACATGGAATTTTTTATCCTTTTTATTAAAGCTTTCATCATTTATTACATTTCTTGCGGGTCCAGTACCTATAGGAAATCATTACTTTAAGCAGTGTGGCTGCGCTGACGTCATGTACATCCACACCAAAACACTTCAGTAGCAAACACATTTTTTGTATAATACTTCGCATCCCATTAGGTTTTGGCCATAATTCAAAATTGTACGGAATATGATACTAGTAATACAATACAACGTGCTTCTGAATTTGACCAAGTAGGTCTGCACAGGCTTGCTTGGTATATTTATTGTTTAAGAATTACATAGTATTGTAAGGCTGAATTTTGAAATCCAGTTTTTATTACCAAATCAAATTCATCATCGCACACAAATCATTTGCATACTTGTAACTTACATGCATTGCGTGTCCAATGCAAATAGTGTGTGCATGTGAATTGTTTTATTGCTAACCACTTGCTTTAGAAATAATTCTATTATTTAGAGGCCGTTCAAATAATTATAACGTAAGTCTAGTCTAGTTCCATGACAGATGTACCCACATTAATAATGTAGTACTTACGTATTTTATTAATTGCCCCAAAGTGGTGAGTAATTAATTACCATAACGCAAGTGATCCAAACTTGTTGTTGTTTGTCAACGTCCAAAGTGAGCTAAAACAAATACTTTATAAAGATAATTATAGTTTCTGAATTGTTATAATAAAAGTATGATTTGGCAAAAACGTAGTGGCTTATACTCTCCATAAAATTCCAGCTATATTCACTTTAAAAAATTCAGCACTTTAAAGAATAATTATTTGTAACAGTACAACAAAACATCAAATTTGCAGTGTAAGTATAGCCGCACATTTTTATATAAGAGCGACATTACAGCAGCTTTCAAATTACAGACACATACTATTCCGACAGTTCAAGGCTAAAGATTGACTTACTTGATAACTTGAAAGCAAATCGCAAGATTTCATTTACAAGTTTTGAATTCCTGGAATTGGTCAAACTTAACAATCAGATGTTAATTAATTACATTATAACCATTACATTGCTTAAAATTTAGTATTTTATTTCCCACGGTTTTGTGTGCTGCCGCTCGAGTTGTTACAGTTAACATTCTGGCCACATTTTTTGATTTTGGTTTTAATTGCTCAATTTTTAACTGAAGTTAAAAGCTGTCATTTATATTACTGCATACTTTCTGTAAAAATTAGACAGGCCTGCTGCATTATTTTAGTTACAGTTTTATTACAAAAGAAAAGGTAAATCTAAAACTTGCTATGTATTTTCACAGGTAAATGAAATACTCTACCGTATTGTGTTGCAGAGCAGGGTTCTAACAGGCGAGTTGATATAATTATATACGACGAGAAAACAAGACAAGGATATATTTTGGATCCTACTGTAAGGTTTGAATATGGTGATAGTACAGAACAGTCATTATTCGTTGACACTGAAAAAAGAGAGATTTATGAGCCGTGTGTTTCCTATTTTAAAGAAAAGTATCGATTGAAGAATATCGTGGTAATTGGCCTTTATATTGGGGCACGAGGATCATTGTCAAAATTTTTTCAAGAATTTCGATCTAAGTTTAATTTACCTTCACAATTATTGGAAGAAATTGGATTATATGCTCTTAGAGGATCCATCCAGATTTATAATCATCATATAAATAATTATTAGTGATAAATACTAATATTTTAGTTAATCACATATTAAGTAATACTATAAAATGTTGTGTATTGTATACTGAGTCGTAAGGCTATTGTAGTTGTACAACAGTGACTGAATAAAGTTTGTATATATATTTGATTTATTAGTCTTATGTGTGTCTCTAATAGAGGCCGGGTCTCTAATAGAGGCCAGGGGTAAAAGGAATAATTTACAATACAAGCCGGGTCTCCAATAGAGGCCGGGTCTCTAATATAAGCCGGGTCACCAATAGAAGCCGGGATCACTGCAACTAGCTACTGTTCAATCTCTGCGTTCCACTGATGTAAAGATTACGGGTTGAATAGTTAAACGTATTACACTTACAAGGGGGTGACGCGACATGCGACACCCAAATTTCCCAGAGACCTTTTCAAAAAATCAGGCTACTTTTTAATAGCACAGATCCAAAGTTACTCGAGTGCATTTTGCGTTGTTTAGTCACAGTGGTCTGATAAGTTTACAAAAATTCAAACTCTAAAACTTTGCCGCCCTATAATAACTTTAATAGTTTTTATTCGGTTTTAATAAAATTTGATTTTTTCTAATCGTTGGGCTATATTCCAAAAAATGGTTTAAGGAATTTAAAAAAATATTTATTTTTATTTTTATTTTAGAAAAATTCAAAATTCTTTATTTTTGAGGCGCAATTTTTCAGGCCAATTTTTGAAAAAAATTTAAAATTCTAGAATTTTAAAAAATTGTTGGTGTTATTTTCAAAATCAAGAAAGTTTATGTGGCGTGGTTCCCTTGTAAGTTGCCTATTTTCGTTCGCAGGACAGGCTCTACACTTTTAACAAAGCATAGTTTTTACCTTAACATTAATTATATTAACACTGCTCCAACTCCAACAAGTCATTCCGAGTAAATAGCTTCCTATAATGATATGCAAACACGTTATTTACTTGCGCGTAGTAATTGAAATTATACTGTCTTGTCAAACAAGTTTAGTAGACTGTTCTAAATGTAAGAAAAATAATCTTCTTGTTTACCACGTACATTTATGTTATGAGGTTCTAGTGTGTTTGGCGCTACATTAATTACTTTGCGGCTACACTGTTGATCATGCATTGACACTCGAGTCATTTTCCTATTTTGTTTATCGTTGTATTTTTTGTGCCCAATTCCCACAAGCCATGCAGATCAACTCTTTGACTCATGGTCAAGATCTGGGAATACTACATAATTACGACAATTAGTGAGGTGAATAATTACTTCAACAGGTCAACAGTCAGCCACCAATCATTCGTAAAAAACTTTTAATTTTTCTTTCCGCAGGTTTTATTGTGTAGTTTTTGTACCTTTAATAATGTTTGTTATTTAATTTTATTAACGAGATTGCCACACGAAAATGTTTTTCATCTGCAGTCTAAACTTTGGCTTACCCCTCAATTTGTATTGGCAATATTGTACATAAAAAACAATTTTAAAATATAATTATTGACTTGCTTTGAATTACAATGTGTTAACTATGAGCTAAGCATGTGTGGTGACATTTTGAATTCGAATATTTAAGTCATGCAGGAATGACATTCGATCTTCAAAGGGCTCCCGTATAACTCCAGGGTTATTGTTTGTGATTTCAAAAAACATTAAAGGTCCTTTTTTAGGTGTAGGTGGAAATTCAAGTCCATTAAATGTTAGAAAATCAGATCTTAAAAAAAATTAAAAAAATTATTAGTTTCGTAATTATGTTCAGTACTGGATAGGCGAAATATTTATTAGGGCCTTATTTTTAAATTAATTAAATAAAAACGTGTTCAAAGTCGTACTCATCTTTGGAGGCAAAATCCACAATGAATTTGATGTAATCTTTGGAAAATTTGTAATTTCTACTCGTCTTGGAAACGTCAATAAACGGTTTCAGAGGAAAAAGGAGCAAACTTTCTTGAAAATGAGCAACACCTGTTAAGTGTCAGGGCATAATTAAAATTAACGTGATTAATTAAAAATGTTTAAATACTTTTTATAAAATTACAAAGACTCACCTCCTTTTTCTTCTGGGAGTTCTGTCCCATAAAAGTATTGACTTGTAACTTTTTCAAAAGTATGTCTCACTAAATCAACCAAATCTCTCAAATTTCCACTCAAAATCCGTTTCCACAAAGTCCACATACTCGGCCCATCTTGCTGATTGAAAAAATATGGGTACACAGCTGAGAACTGACGCTGGTACGAAATTGATTCCCGAATATCAAAATTGAAAAACCCGTCACTGAATAATTCTGTGTAAGTCTGTAACTTTTGCTTTTTCGTCAAATTCAGACGTTGGTAGGGTGGGAAGTAAAAGTCGTAAATTTTATCAGCTGTTTCATTTGCATTTTCATTTTCCAAGGCAAACACGGATTGAATACTTTTTCGAATATTTTTTTCCAAATCTAAAAAGGCGTGATCGTCAGCTGTGAGCTCTGAAATAGTTTAGTCAAAGGTAATTAACTATTATCTAAGAGGTGGGGGGATCGCTCATAAATGACGGCATGAAAGAATCCTAATTTTTAAGACCCTATGACTACATTGTCATGATATTATCAGCAGCTAAGCAGACCCATTTACCATACGACTGACGTCATTTAGGGATTAACCCTGATATTGTAGATGTGATAATTTACTATGTGTGACGCATGATCTTACGAGCTACTGACATAAGCCCCTCATCTGAAGTGTGACCCACCAACCAAGGAACTCTTTGTGCTTTTCCTTCAGCAACGATTTCTAGTGGATGCCTCGTTAAAAATGCATCTTCGTCATCAACGGCTTCAATTGTCGGGACCATTGGGCTTCCAAATTTATTTGGTCTCAGCAATGGACTTTCGTACTGAAATTTAAAACAAATTGTGTGCATTAGGCCCTTAAGCATGGTGCCATTTGTACATACCATAATATGTGAACGACCCTTTTTGTAAGGAGGTAAGAAAAAGGGGCATGAAATATTCTTGATTTATTTACCATATCAATATAAGTTGTTCGCATTAAATCTGCTACACTCGCGTTACGTAAGCAACTGGCAAGTTTCTGAGTGTCACTAATTGGGCAGCCTAATTCCATTCCAATGGCTCGAGTTTTTGCTACCGATTTTTTAAGCGATTTAAGGCCCCATGTATTAGAAGCCGCCCCACTGTTTGAGATCGCTCTCACAAACAGACCTTTCGTCATGGGTGACAGGAGCAGTTGATGGACGCTTGCGCCGCTGAAAATTTAATCAATAGTTCGTTAAACAATCTGTACAAAACGGTTTTGAAAAGTAGGTAAGCTTTTACCCTGCAGAATGTCCATAGATAGTAATTCGATTTGGATCTCCACCAAAACTTTCTATATTTTCGTTAATCCATTTCAAGGCTTGGACCTGATCCTTGAGACCCATGTTTCCACGTATTATTTTGTCGCCGGTAGTTAGGAATCCTTTTTTAGTATTACCAGACAAATTTTATTATATAACTAAATTTTTTAAATGTTTTATTTAGAAGTACAAACACATGTGATGTACCCATTTAAACGTTTGAAATGTCGATTTAAACTATAGCTATAAAAACTAAATTATTCTTTACGCTACGTACCAAAGATGTCAAGACGATAATTGATTGTCACAAAAACAATATCTTGATCCATAAAAAAATTCGGTCTGTAGGTATTGCTCCCTCCAAAAATGTAAGCGCCGCCATGAATGTAAAAAATTACTGGCAAAAGCTTTTTGTGGTCGTGTAAAGCCTATTTGTAATGTTTGTTCAATTTTAGTGTGAATTTTGCATACACTCTTGCGAAAACAAAAATAGCGAAAAAGCAACGACACAAACGTTGTAAAAAAATAGTGTTTTTTAAAAAACTTACTTTTGGTACGTGAATGTTTAAAAATAGACAATCCTGTAATCGCAAAAAAAGTTATTTTAAACTTCATTAAAAACTGTAATGCTAATTAGGTAAATTTTAATTGAAGATTACATAAATATTTTGATATCATTATTAACTGATGTTGGTGTAATTAAAGTTATTACCTCTTTCCCCATAACAATGCCTTTCACATAAAATATATTCTGAACACACGAGGCTCCATAGCGACTCCCGTCTCGAACACCGCTCCACTTTGCAATTGGCTGTGGGCTCTTTAATTAATTAATTAATTAATTAATTATATCAATCAAATAGTAATTATTATATTTTAATAAGCCAACTCATTATTTTGAGTTTTTTGAGTTTTTGAAATAAAACTAAAAATTCAACGTACAGAAAAGCGATGCAAACCAATTGGCGCCTTCGCATACGGAATCCTGAGCCACTCGTAAAAATCTCTGCCATCCCGTGAAGTGGCAATTCTGCCTTGAATAGAACCGGACTTGGTTTTGATTATTTTTCCTTTTCGAATAAATTTTTTGAAACTTAGTGAGTCAGCTAATTGTCCAATCAACAGCACTGTCACTAATCCCAACATCAGCTGTTTTCCTATCATTTTTTAAAAAGCTTATTGGTAAAACCAAAAACAAAATTTGTAACTATTTGTAATGTATCACTACATAACACTAATGATGTTATACTGCTTAAAATATTGTATTGCTAAGCAGAACTAAAAACGAGCTTCTGTTTTCCCTAAAGTGTGCACGATGATAAAGCGAATTATATTTACGTTCACATCAAATTTTTTATTCTTGTTATAAGAGCTATCAACATGTATAACATGTCTTGCGGGTCCAGTACAAAGAAGATCATTATGTGCGGCCGCGTGTTGCTGTGTTGACGTCACGTGCGTCCGCACTAAAACACTTAAATAACAAATACAGTTTTTTTCTAATAATTATTGTTCATCCCATTATTTTTTAGGCATACCTTTAGGAAATATTAATTATACTGGGAATATAACGTGCCTTTGAATTTGTCCAGGTAGGTCTGTAAAGGCTAGTTTTTGCATTGTTAATGAATTAGTATTACAGGGATGAATAGAAAATCCAGTTTTTATTACAAAATTAAATTTTTCATCGCTTAAGAATTATTTACATTACATCAATGTATTGAGTGTCGAATGCAAAAAATGTATGTGTATCGTTCCACTGCATGCTAACCACTAGCCTTAAGGAAGTTATTTATTTAGGGGCCTTTCAAGTATAACGTTATACAGATCTAGTGCCATGATAGATGTACGCACATTCCTACGTTACCCCCTAACGCAATATATGGATGGCTCTAAATTCGTGAGTAATTAATTACCATAACGTGAGTGAACGAAACTTGTTGTTGTTTGTCAACGTCCAAAGTGAGCAAAAAAATACGATAGCTATAGTTTCTGAATTGTTTTAATAAAAGTATAATTATGCAAAATAGTACAACTACAAAATATTAAGTTAGCAGTGTAAGTGTAGCCAGAAGTATTTATATAAGAACGATATTGCAGCGTGGCTTTCAAATCACACACAGCTACTAGTCCGAGTAATTCTGACAGTTCAAGGCTAAAGATTGAGTTACTTGATAATGAAGATGTAAATTGCAAAATTACATTGACAGGCTTTGACTTCCCTGAAAGGGTCGGTAATTTGCTGTTAATTGCATTAGAGCTATTATACTCTGTAAAAATTTGTATTTTATTTCCCACGGAAAAAATTATTTCATTTTTTTGCAAATATTTCTTGATTCCAAACTGAAATTGTTAGTTGGTATTTTTACTGTTGTTTTTCTGTAATAAGTTATAGGCGGGCCTGTAATAATGGACGGGTCTGTAAGGATGACGTTTTAACTTTTAACAGTAGACATGTGCATTTCACACACTACTACATATAATTATACATAGATGAAATTCGACAGGCCTGTAATAAGGGACGGGTTCGGGTTCAGGAGGTCCTAATTTTAGTAGTGGATTGGATGCAGGGCCGGATAATGCGGCCAGCGCAGGCAGCCTCCACTGCTAAAGTTTTAAAAAATATGTAAATAAAACATTTTGCAAGTTTTAAAAATATGTAAAAAGACCTATTTTGACTTTTCAAAAACATGCAACTAATTAGTTTTTTGTACGTTTCAAAAAAATTGAAATAAAACATTTTCCACTATTCTCAAAACAAATGTAAATAGAACATTTTGCACTTTTCTGAATCAAGTAAATAGAACATTTCGCACTTTTCTCATAACCTGTAAATAAAACATTTTGCACTTCTCTGAGTCAAGTTAAAAGGACATTTTGCACTTTTTTAAAACATGCAATTACAGCATTTTGCTTTATCAAAAAGAACAGCAATAAAATCAAAATAGTGGTTTTTGAATCAAATCAAATTGCTGCCTACAACAATTTATTTCGTCCGGCCCTGATTGGGCTGGATGTGATCCACTTGTAGACGAGATACAGTTATTAAATGTTAGTTATTCAAGATAAACAGTTTAAAATTACTGACTATAAAGTATACATCCAAAAGCCTAAAACAGTTTACTGACACAAACCATCAGCAATTATTTTGTACTCTAACACATTTTACACTTGAGATATCTTTTTTTTCTATTTTTATTGCATGATATTGTATTACTTATGTAGAAGCGCACGAAAAAGATTTCATAGGCGGCTAGACAGATCACATTCTTGAAACCTGATCCTACATTAAATCAAAAGAATATTTTTCTTTCTTATAAACATTTAAATAAAAAACAGTCGATTCTTGCATGACTCTACTTCTACCATTAAACACTTGATCTTGCACCTTGATATACATAAAGCAATTAGGATGAAATCTCCTATTTGCACTAGTAAAATAAATAAAGTGGCCTTGTTTATTCATATTATTAGCATTAAGTAATATTACATTTAAAAAAAGGCAAAGTGCCTTCCTATGCGTAAAAAAGTGGATTCTAACCAATTATTATCCGTAGCAGAAAAAACCAGTATAAAAATATTGTAGATAGCATTTTTTGCACCTTATTCAAAATAACTAAATCCCTAATTATTTTTACAGCTGAACCTACATGTGTCTTAGATGCATAGTCAAAAAGTCAAGACACATTTTTAACATAACAAATTGGACTTGAACCGTACATATCATAGTAGGTATGAAATGCCGTTGGTCTTTGTGAATTGCAGTGAAATTCGTTTTGCGTTCTTCTTTTACTCTCGTTTCTGTTGTTGTTCTGCTTTATTTCTGTGGCTGTAAGAATCAACTTCAAAGGGGGCCATCCATATATTACGTTTCAAGTTTTTTTTTAAACCCCCTCCCGCACCCCTTCCCCTTCAGAGTTTCAATTTTTTTAACATTACGGTAAATGGAGTGCTTACCCCCCCCCCCTCCTTGCAAAAGAAAACGTTATATGTAGATGGCCCCAAAGTGAAAACCGCAAGCGGGCGTAAAAGTTATAATTAGAATGCTCTGCTCATTGCTATGCAAATAATTACATGAGGCATCCCTCACAACACTGTCCGATAGGGTGCCACAGTTTTGACCATCGGAATAGTGCATCGGAATTTCGGACATTTCCGACACCCACATTCCGATGGGATGAGACGTAGGAATGCCGACACACACATTCCGATGGGATGAAACGTAGGAATGCCGACACACACATTCCGATGGGATGACGCGTAGGAATACCGACACATACAATCCTATAGTTATAACTGTTGGCTGGTTGCCACTTTTTAAATGCCGTGTAGGATGCTAATAAATGCTCAGAAAATTACGAATATAATAAATTGAAAGACAAATCATGATTATTCTAATGCACGCACACTAGCCAATAGTTTTATTCTTAAGTTTCATGCATCGTTACATGTGAATTTTATTAGTCTTGTTGTAGTAATATGCGCTTATTCTTGAGCACTTTCCTAGCATCCGTGCAAATGTCACGAATCGTATTCTGAAATTTAATGAGAGCATCTGGTTTCTGTTGCAACTTGCAAATCTTAATAGTGTGAGCTGAAAGAAAACAAGGCAAAGCTTTAATTAATGCATTGCATATATTATATTTTATACCGTCTGTGAAGACCCAAAATGAAGCATCTACTTTTTGCCTTAACCAAAATGTACCCAACAAATTAAAGAAAAATCACAAATTGCATGTAAAAAGAACCTAATAAAAACATTATTTCGTACTTTTCAAAAATCATGTGAATAGAACATTTTGATCCTTTAGAAAACATGTCTATAGGACATTTTCCTCTTTTAAAAATCAAGTAAGTAGGACAATTTGGCATGTTGCATAAACTCGTGATAAGCTTTGTAAGCATTTACCATATTGACTTGTCTTTTTTGACATACCTCATTTAAGTTCTAGCGTAAATTGCATATGACCCCATTTTGGTTTTTCATAGACGATATGCATGATCCAAATCGCGATATTAGTTATACGTAATAGACAATTTAACAAATACATTCAAATTGAGTAAAAAAAGGTGTAAAGTTGTCAAAATTCAGAGAAATAAGTGTGGCTTATGCAAGTAGCTTAAAAGTAGCAATAGCAGGATGTATTTTAATTGATTTTGCTTGTCAATACCTTTTACAACACGAAATTTAGTAGGATTGAGCGGCGGTCGCTGCCCTTCACGACTTTTTTGACCCGTAACAGAGGACTCGGCAACTTCCTCTAACGTAAAAAGCCCTGTTTTGTACATCATGGCTCTCAAAAACTTTGACGGATTGAATCGAAAGTCCGACTTAATTTCATCAAGTATCTTCTTGCTTATGATAATATCGTCTCCTAAGTTCACGTGCTCAGACGACTGAATATTTAAAGTTTGGACTGAATCGAGTTGTTCTGTAAAGAAACGAGTAAATAATATTTTAAGTTTATACACATATTAAAACCCAGTAACTTATATACTTGCATCATTAAATCAAAATGTTCAATGTTTTTCTCATTTAAATTAAGAAATTACTTTTAAGCTTATTTTTCTCCCGAGTTACATACTTCAACTTTGCCTCAAGTCGCTTTATTTTTTCCTCGGATGATTTATTTGTTTCCAAAGCCTCGTTTTCACATTTGAATGATTCTTGCATAATATTATTTGCATTAGATTCACTTTCGCTGTCACGCTCAGACCCATTTCCAACAAAACTGCATTCGGAAGTTGAAGAATCATAAACAGATTCATTTTGGTTGGAAGATTCTAAATCAAGTAATTGGTATGCAGGTAGAGAATGTTCTGAACTCTGAAATGTTGATGCAACATCCGGCAAGCCTGAATCGAAGTTAGAAGGCAAAATAGTGACAGTAACGAGCGATGTTTGGGCCACTTCAGAACTTGCAAAATCTTGCTGAGCATTTGACTCATGCGATGCAGAATAGTTAGTTTGATCACAAATTGGAGACACAGGTTGATCAAGTCTCAATTGGTCAATTACACAGTCCGTGTGACGATTCACCTGGAAAATGTTGTAAAATATGGAAAGTTAGTCAGTTTAATGCTAGCTTACTAGCTAGTTACTAGTTATTAGTATTTATTTTATAGTTGAACTGCTTCTGTTTGAACCCATGTTACTAAAATACTTACATTTTGGAGCTTTTTTTCTTTCTTCATTTTTTTAGAAGCAGCGCTAGTAACAACCTAGTGACAGTAACAAACAAATCGTGTGTGTATTATTTATACGTAAAACATATTATGTATACGCTGATGCAGTTTTAGTTTACACAGCAAAAATTACCATTTACGTGTAAGTTATGAAAATTAAGAAATACGCACAACTCACAGTAGCCATATATTGAAAGTGTAATAAGTCATAGCGAAAATAAAAAAAAACCCATTGCATACTTTATCAAAACCTTCATCATCCAGCTTTCGTTTAGCTGCATCCTTTCTACTCAGTTTTTGAATTTTCATTAAGGCTTCATCTTTTTCAGTTTCTTGGAATGATAAATTAGACAGTTCCTCCGCTTTGTCAGCTGCTAATTGTCCCATTTTAGCTCTGCTACCTAACCAAAATAGGCTTTAATTATAACATGCACTTAGCAGACGCACGTAATATGCCCCGCAAATAAATGAAGATTAATGTCTCCAAGTCCAATTAACTCAAACGGATTTGTATGACCTGCTGCCACATTGAACAATATAAAAGTAGCATCATTTTTATCAAAATTGTAATGTCTAAGATAATATCACCATTTCTAGGAAACACTGAACAAATAATATAAATACTAGCATTATTAAAATTCAAGTATATACTTACCTACGGCTATAACCTTTCCAACTTCAGATTTTCCTTTTTCGTACTTTACACTAAAGCTACGGCCAACTAATTCAGAAGTATCCAATGTTTCCTTATCATAATCTATTTTGGATGTTCTCACTGTCGAATACAATACCGGGTCCTCGTTTTCCCATAAAATTACAGCGTAGGTTCTTTCCATCGTTAATTGTAATTACCTTACAAAAATTGAAAAATGTAAAAAGAGTTTACTAGCTGACTACACGTCTTACCTGTTCAGCTTACTTTACTACACTACCAAGGCAGCTTTTTCTTATACAGAAACACATGCAGACAAAAGATTACGGTTAGGTGGTTTGGTTCGCGCCAAGAATTTTCCCGCTGAATCCCGCCTATTAAAGCTATGGAAAAGCGTGTCACATTTTAAAATACAAAGCATGTACATCAAACACTGTATAGTTGCCGAAGCCTGGTCAAATTAGGGGCCAAACACAAATGACGTCACCAAATGTTACTTAATTTGGAGACTTACTCACCCACCTTGTAACTCTCTTATGCATTAATTAAGTTGCTTTATTGAACATTGGGTGTCATAGTTTTTGAGAAGACCCATCCTAAATTCACGTGGCGTCATTTGTGTCTGATCCCAGTGGAAAAAGCCAAGTGAAGTGGCTTGACTTGTGAATGCATTTCGGTTATAAAGTAAATGCTGAAGAGCAATTTGTTGTAAAAAAAATGCTTAGTAGGGATGCGCCTAATGGTGACTGGGTACAACATGTGACTGTTACTAAAAATTATTCACATATCGTGCCTAAAACTGCCTAAATTAAAAATACTCTTGAAAGTTTTGTTTTTAAAAGTCTTGTTCCTAAAGGGTTTCATAAGTTAAGACCCTAATAGCTACCCCTTATAGTGACTTGGGACTGCAAAGAGATGCAATATGCGACACAATTATTAGAATATTTTTCAAATTTTAACGACTACAACATCCAAACGACATAAATTAGATCAAAGCAGCAGCGACCGCGATACTTATGCGATAAAAATAAAAAAATCGCACCATTGACTTTAATATTGATACAATTTAAATTTTAATATCGGTATATCAAAAAATCAAGAGACTACGATATCATTGCGATATAAATTAAATTATTGCAGTAGCGACAGCGATATCGATGCGATATAAATTGAAACATTGCTACACTTAGTGTGGTATTGGTATGATATACATTAAAATATCGATGTTTTAAAACTCAAGGGACTGCGATATAAATGCAATATAAATTCAAATATAGCAAAAGCTACGCTGCGATATTATTACAGCATAACTTAAAATATTGCATTAGTAACTGTAATATTGATGCGATATAACTTAAAATATCATAACATCAAAAATTATAGGTACTGCGATATTGATGCTATTTAAATTAAAAAATCGCAATAGTTACTGCAATATCCATGTGGTATAAATTAGTTGATTGCAATATCGAAAATTAAAGGGACTGCGATATCTATGCGATATAGATTAAAATATCGCAATATCTAAAAATATTTTTTTATTTCATTGTTAATAAAAATTAATTTTTGATGTGAATAAATTGATATAAAAAAAATATTTGTGTGTAGACTTAAGTTTATTTAAAATCCTCCTCCCCCCCCCTCCCGTTTTTGTTTTTAAGTGAGTTTTAGTTTGAACGCCTACTTACTTCCTCGCTCTCTTATTTTGTAGACGTGATTAATATATGCCCCTTGACCGATTTCTTAAAATTTCTGGAAATTTAGCTATGTTTCGGCTGTTCTTTGATAAGTGATGGCCAACTTTAGTAAGTGATGGCCAGTTTGACATTTGACTTCAGTAAGTGAGGGATAATTTCACTTTAGTAAGTGATAACCAATTTCACTTTAGTAAGTGATGGCCAATTTCACTTTAGTCAGTGGTGGTTAATTTCACTTTAGTAAGTGGTGGCCAATTTCACTTTAGTAAGTGATGGCCAATTTCACTTTAGTAAGTGATGGCCAATTTCCCTTTAGTAAGTGATGGCCAGTTTGACTTAAGTAAGTAACGGCCAACAAAATATTTTAAGAATGGATTTAAAATGCGCCCAGACCGTTGGAATAGAGTAGAAAATAGTATTTATATTTAATAATGCATAAAATAGATATTTTTATTTATATAATACTATAAAACAAAATATTCTGTACATAATTAGGTGTAAAATATCCCCTACAAAATGTACACTGTTGTAAATCAAGTACAAAATTGGATAGCATGTGTAGTATAGATATTCGCAGCAAAGCTGATTGGCCGTTTAAGGTAAAAATCTGAAAGAAATAGCTTCTAATGTAGACAAAAGAACTTGAGCAGAACAACATTACTTAAATCCTTATAAAGTAATAACACCAAATTCCATGTTCATATCTCGTACATATTCCATCATGCATCGTAAAATAGAACTATTACTGTTGTTGCCTACTACATAAATAAAATCCTAAACCGCTGACTTTACAATTTGTATCATTGGTTGCACTTGCACTACTCACACTCGTAATCACATTTTTCTACTCTTCGAAAAATGTTATGTTTAAGGTTAGGTTAGGTGTGGGGGGAGGGGGAAGGGGCAAGCGAGTAGTTAAAACAGACTAGAAACTGATAGTTTACATTTTCCCTCGGCCGCCAGAGGCGGCCCGCCGAAGGCTGAGGTAAAAATCCTAATCGTTTCCATCCAGCTTTGGAAGCCTGATATAGTGTTGTTTTGAGTAAAAAGTTACTAAATACTGTTAACCAACATTCCGTCCTCATTTTAAATCCATTTCTAGAATTTTTTGTTGTCACTTACTAAAGTCAAACTTGCCATCACTTACTAAATCAAGCCATCACATTCTGGCCTGGCCATCACTTATCAAAGAAACCCCTATCTTTATTTCCAATTATTGTGGTTAAACGTGCTCATAAACATTTCTAATATACAATATACAAAAATATTCATTAAGTCGATACAACCAAAGTTCTTACATCCAGACTCAACCAGTCACTGTGAGTGAGGAATAAGGAGGCTACCGCGTTAGATCGTCTCGGTCTTCTTACCCGCTTTCACTTATCTCCGTCCCCTCCTCCACAGTAATTTAGTCCCATTCCCCAGGCCCTTACAGTAAGTAGTGGTCACTAAGAAGCACCGAAGGAGATTGAGTTTCAATCAACCATCCCGTGACCTTCACACCGTACAACACAGAGCCGGAAACGAAAAGCAGTGACCAAGGATTGAAGCCAGGTCGAAGACTAGAAATTTCGTTACAGGTTGCAGTCCTTACCGCTTACCTAAGCACGTCTGCTTAAATTGCTGTACATTTATACCGAAAGCCTTATATCGCTTGGGATTTCCAGATTTGAAGTTCGCGAAGTAGTTCCGTAATATTATAATTTACTATACAATACATAATTTTTCTTATAATAGTTTTACAATATCACGGCACTATTCCAAAGTGAGTTTCTCGGTTCCTATTTTTGTTTCAACGCAAGGTCATAAATACTCTAAAGTATGTTTACATAACTATGTAATAATTGAAATGACATAGAGTAACGACTGTAAGCTATCAATTTCATTCAGTCTATCTTTTTAACACAGCTAAACTTTGAATGCTAGACGCTGATCACTATTACGGCTTGATCACAATTAGGCGCATCTCTGCTATATGAAGCATTGGCTATGTTAAATGCAGTAGTAATCCATAATGGTGAATCAGAAGCTGGAAGATATAGTCACGGTTTCACTTCACAATACATTTTGGTTTGAATTAAGATTTAACAGCAATTCAATTACAAATTAACTCAAAATGAGTAAGAGACCAAGCCAGTATGGAAACTACCAAATCAAAAAGCAACCAAGGCAAACGCGATGGAGCCGCAGAAAGACCGTGAGCAATTTGTTTTAATATAGTTCAATTACTTTGATTTACATTTTATTGCAGTTATTATTATCCAAATTCAACATTGTTACGTTTTATTTATGTTTGACTTTACCATATGAGTTTTAAATGCATCTTAAAACGTGCAATTTTCCCATGCGTGGCACTAGTACAAGAAATTTTAAAACTTGATTTGTTAATATGTTTTTATATCAACAGCGCAAACCCATTTTTAATAGCGATTCTTCATCTGATACAGAAGGCTCTAATATTAGTTCTATTCCAAGACCACGCAACTCAAATTTTGACGCTAGTTCTGTCATTGGTATTTTCATTCAACTAATAATAAACTTAAATTAGTTAAAAAATATCTGCAATGATTATATATGTTACTTATTGACAATGTTTTCTAGGTGACACCAATGATGAACATCAACACGTTGATTGGGATTGTTCCAGCATATCAAGTGATTGTAGTGAGGCTCCAATTATATTATCTAGCGATTCTGATGATTCGCATTGTGATTTGCAATCAGCTAGCTTTGAGGAGCCACAAGATTGTGACTACGTTAGTTTTAAATAAATAGTTATATTAGAGTTAATATGTTAAATGTGTATTTAATATGACCTACATGTACAATATATAGTAATAATTATATACTTTATTTTGTCACAGATTACTCTGTATGATGACTGCCCTATATCCAAACCAGAAAGTTTAAACTTAATTTTAGCTTTTTCTACAAGGCATAGCCTAACAGACGCGTGCCTTGAGGATTTGTTAGAGCTCGTTAAATTTCACCTTCCTGTGGACGTTTCGTACCCGACAAGTTGTTACACATTTAAACAACATTTTGAACTAGAAAAAGGAATAACTTCTAATTTTTATTATTGTGAAAGTTGCGAGAATATTCTAACTGAATCATTTACTTGTCAAGAATGCAATACGCAGAGCAATCAACAAAATTTAATAAATGAAGGTAAATATTTCATCATTTACGACATCAGGCATCAAATGGAAGTTCTGCTCAAAGACCCAAGACTTAACTCTTCCTTAACGTGTTCGCTGAAGCAACGATCAGAGTTATCAAATAATGATATTAGGCAACTGTATGGTGACAAATATCTGCAGTTGCAGCTTAACAAATTTGACATTACCTGTACATTTAATACAGACGGAATTCCTGTTTTCAAATCGTCTAAATTTTCAATTTGGCCAGTTTTATTTGTGATAAATGAGTTAGAATACAAATACAGAAAAAACAATGTGATTATGGGAGCGTTGTGGTTTGGAAGTGACAAGATTAATTTTGCATTAGTGTTTTCTAAACTAGTACCCTATTTAAATGATTTAAATTCAAACCCTATTATGTGGAAACAACAAGAAGGATCACATGTGCATAGTAAAATCTATTTTACCAAGTGTGCTGTTGATTCAGGTGCACGATATTTAGTTCAAGGAATAACACAATACAATGGAGCTTTTGGTTGTTCGTGGTGCACAAACGAAGGCAAAGTGATTAAAAAAGGACAAGGATTTTGCCGAGTTTATGTAAATAACAGCAAAAATTTACTTGAATCTAGATCTAATGACACGTTTCGTACACTTTTAAGAGATCGAAATTTTAGTGTTGGAATAAAAAGCGCTTCCCCATTACTGTTGCTACATAAGTTTGACATTATCAACGGATTTGTGGTGGAACCAATGCATGCTGTGTACATTGGGGTTTTTAAATGTTTTTTTAATACTATTCTTGGATCTAGCTCGAAAACAGAATATTTTATTGAAAATAAGGAAGCTATTATTGACAGTCGATTAAATTCTGCTAAAGTACCAACCGAAATCGTACGAACAGTTCGTTCTTTAGGTCAGCTTAACCATTGGAAAGCTTCCGAGTTTCGAACTGTGCTATTTTTGTTTCCTGTGATATTCAAAGACTTGCTACCTAAACAGTATCATCGCCACATGTGTCGCCTTGCTAATTGTATGTACTTGACTTCGCAGGTCATCACGGAGCAAGACAAAACAGAAGATTATGTATCAAGGCAGCTGTTAAAATTTGTTAACGATACTGAAGTGCTATATGGAATAGAATTTATGAGCTTTAATTTGCATTTAATGACTCATGTTTACCAAACATTTTGTGATTGGGGATCATTGTGTAACTCGTCTGCATTCCTATTTGAGTCATTTAATGCAAAATTATTGAGCTATATAAAAAGTGCTAATGGGGCTCCGCAACAAATTTCACGAAGATATTTGCAAGAAATTTAACTCCGATCAGATTCCCAAAATTTAATAAACGAGTCCAAAAATTCCAAGGCGTGTACCTACTTCTCAAATCTGACAAAAGCTGCTGTTGTGTCTTCGCTATCGCATGAAATTAAACCTCCTCTAAAATCGGTACAGTTAGACCAAATATGTGTAAATACAATAATGCAATTTTCAAATGCTATAACGTTCTACGCGGCAAAAAAAGCTTTTATAAAAGGAAGTGTGTTTACAATCACTGAAACTACAAGACGAGCGGACTGTTACATAAAATTAAATGATTTTTTCATGGGAAAGTTAACTTTATTTGTTAAAATCGAATGTAATTGTAGTTCTGACTGTAGCTGTATCAAGCAATTTGCAGTTGTAGATAAATTTAATGTAAAAAAAATTAAATACACAAAATATGGATACTTTTGCTCTAGTGATGCTGAAAGAGAGTCCGTAACTATACCTATATACAATATTCCAAACCAAAAATTTTTTAAACTTGAATTTAACAAATGTTTGTTTTTTCTCAATGTATGTAACCTAGTTGAAATCGATTAACGTAAATTAAGTATTATTCAAGTTTTTGATAGCTTTTAAAATTATTAAATTGGTATTATAGCAATGTAATTATGTGGTAGAGGAATAAAAATTATTTGATTGAAATAAAATAAACAATAAAGTTAAACGCGATCCTATACTTATTGGCCATGAATAAGCAGTCTGACTTTTAAGAAATAATATAAATTATGAATAAAAAACAATGCACATATATTCTACAATAATGTGCAGGTTATAAAGGTCTCAGTTTGAATAATATGCGGGTCTATTTAACACAGTATTTAATGGCAGTACGCGGGTCTGTAATTGTATGCGGGTCTGAAAGGTTTAGGTTTGAATAGTACGCCGGGCGTACTAATATAAAATATTCGGTATGTAGCAATATTATTCCTATTATACTTTGTGCGTGGTTGAATTTAAATTTTTAAATAAATGTAAGGAATGCAGCATAAATGCTGAAGAATTTAACTTAAGGATCAAACTGTTTACCAATCGATTCAGTGTATTAAAGCTAATATCAATTAAATGACATATATATACTCGATTAAACATTTCTATTTCAAACTATTTTGCGATCGCAATTTCTCCTATAGTGTAGACTAAACCATTCTCCTATGGGACAGCATAGGATCCTACAGCAGACTATAGATAGGTATGGGATGGCGTGCTACACTCCCTGTTGCTCTTTATCCTATGGCGTCCTAAGCAATATTTTTGAGAGGCAGCTCAGTCCAAAGTCCTACTGCAATCGTTGCAGCAACAAAAATAAACAGAATCAGCTGATCAGTTCAATGTCAATGCCAACGTCGACGTTTACAAGTTCAGCTTGGGTGCTGTCAAATTGTTTACCTCTAAAACAAAAGTTTCTTTCTTTATTATCAAGTTTTAAGATCAAAATTATTTTTAAAATGTTTAAAAATTAAAAAGTTGGAAACTGGTTTACATAATTACAAGAAATAAAAAGAATATGGAAAGTGAAAAAAGTTGCAGGAAAAGTTTAAAGCTTGCATTGTTTTCATTGCGAAGTCTCACGCTTGCCATCGGCTACTGTCAAATTGTAATTACGTCCTGGATTGCAGTTTCTATAGTTTTACACGTTTACAAATAAATTGATTTAATTAAATTAACAGCAGTAGTTGGTTCTAGATATAACCTTACATACATTAAGATATTTATCACTACGTACAGCAATTTTATTTTTTGAAACTTTTGCAGGTTGTAAGTGTGTGTAGCGCATTAATGTCCGTTTTACTTTTATTTATTTGGGATGAAAATCACAGCAAGTCTGCTACTCATGCAAGTAAGCCTAAAAAATAAACGTAAAGTAACTGTAATTAATTACATGTTTAATTTAGTTTTCTTTTGGTTTTGTAAGTTTTATTATTTGATTAGATATCTTAAATTGTAATTAGTAATTACAAACTTTCCGTAATTTGATTGTTTTAAATTTTAAATTACTATACTTTGATATTGTGATCCTGACTAACTGTTTTGTTTTGTAAATTTAGTTACTTACGTTTTGTGCCTTCAAACAGTTACATACCTAATAAATATTTTGGCGGGAATTATTCTAATATTAGGAGTTAAACAGGTAATTTAAGTTTCAAGTAGTAATTATGCCTAATATTACATAAATAAAGTATATTATATCACTGCCTGCCAGCCATAAAGCAATGGCGTACATAATTTTTTTTCTTCGTTCAAATATTTTTTGTTTTCTTTTTCCTAGGAAAACTTGGCCAAGTTACAAGTATGGATTCAGATTGAAGGACTATCAATCCTTTTAATAATGTTAAAAATTATACTTGTCTGCATCCTAATAGCTTATCCAACATTTCTTCTTGTTCAAGATATCCTTGGAATTCTACTCATCTCATGTTCCGTACATACTGTTCATCTTTACCGAAATCAGGTTTTAGAAACGTCAGCACTAATGTCACTATGAGCTTAATTTACTTAATATTTTTTTTGTATAAGTGTAACTTTAATTATCTATTAATAGTGGACTTGTTTTGTATGAACAACAAAGTAGAGCCTTGTAATACGATTAAATTATAAATATTAGGTATAATATTATGTGAAAATAAATACATTTTCTTTAATATGGTTGTTACATAGTTCTATATTACCTAATAATTCGTATATTCAACATTTTTTGGTGATGCAACCCTTCAGCAGGGACAATAATTTTATTGAATCGATTTTGTAAGTAAATTATCTAATACTGTTAAAATACAAAAATAGGGTGAAAAAGTATTGTCTGTAGTGGTCCCTTGAAATTCCCCCCCCCTATTAGTCGTCCCCGGAGAGTTCGGCCCCAATATAGGTAATATGGGTCCTGCGGAATAATCGATCACACGTAATCTCGGCCTCAATTGGTAATAATGGTATTGGGTGAAACGCAAGTATGCTGTATGGTACAGTCATTAGTCGCCCCCGTTTAGATCGACCCCACATTACTCCCCCCGACATTACTCACCACTACATTACTCACTTCCACATTAGTCGCCCCCAGGTAATAGTCGCACCTGTTTAGGTCGCCCCCTTTAGTTACTCGTCCCCGTTATATTCGCCCCCACAAACATGTCTCACGACTCACTTAGTCGTCAGTCAATTTTGTCATAGGTTTTTTTTATCATTGAGTTTATTTCGTCATTGGGTTTTTCTCGTCAATGGGTTTTTTTCGTCATAGGTTTTTTTTGCACTAGCTGTTCATATAATTACTACTTGCATACACTACAAGGGAGAATATGGTAGGGGCAAGTAGTGACTGGGGGCGACTTAAACAGGGGTGACTATCACCCTGGGGCGACTAATGTGGGGGTAAATATCACCCGGGGGCCACTAATATGAGGGTGAGTAATGTGGGGACGACCTAAACGGGGGCGACTATTACATGAGCCATTCTGCATAGAATGTTTGGGTACCTTCGTATGAAATTGACACTGATAGGTTCTGTATGTTTCATATTTATAATGCTTCCAGAAACGACAAAATGTTCAGCCCACATCTTTTGATATTTTATGCCACTGCGGTTATTTCTACCTGGAAAAACAAACTATAATTATGACATTGGCAGTGACGTAATTTATTTATTAGTAACTTAAATTTTGTGGTCATCAAAACAAAAGTTAATATAAAATTAAATTTTGAGCTTTGACTTATAATTATTACGTTATTACTTATTTCCAAGCAGAACCGGATGAAGGAATTGTTTTAAGCAGCAATTTGTTTCTACACAAAAACCACCACTTTTATTTCAATAATGGGTTCTTTTATATAGAGCAAAATATTGTATTTACATGTTTTAGAAAAGTGCGAAATGTTCTTGTTACTAGATTCAGAAAAGTACTAAATGTTCTATTTACTTTCTTCGAGAAAAATGCAAAATATTTTATTTACATGTTTTTGAATTGTACAAAAAAAATTATTTCGCATGTTTTTGAAAAATAAAAATATTCTTTTAATAAAGTTTTGAGAGCTGCAAAATGTTCCATATACAAGTTTTTTGAAAATTCAAACAGCGGGGGCTGCCTGCGTTGACCGCATTAATTATCCTTATCCGGCCGTGTTTCCAAGTAGTTAAAGTTTTCGTTGTAAGTTAGTCAATTTCACCGCATGTCATGGCTAGAATTTTATTTTCATTCCTTACTGCATTCATTGCTTGCCTGATTTTGTAAGTTTAATAGAAAAAGGCATTTTTGTAATCATAAAATACAAAAATTCCTGTTAACAAAATAGTTTTAAAAAAAGTAAAAACAACTAAATTAGTATAACTGTGCCGTAAATGAGACGTTAAGTTAACAATTACGCTAAACAATGCAATCGTACAGTTTTACTGAGGTACCACTCAATGTGCAAGTCGCAAATATTGCCAGTTCTGCTAATAATGGGAATTCACCACAGGTAAACTACTTGCCTTAATTAAAAAAAAACCCTTATCAGCAAATGCTACTATTTTTAGTAAGGTACAGTGTTTTAATTTGCCTAATCCTTGTTATTTTAATTGGAGCTTGTACGATTAAGCCTACTTGAAACAATAGACAGGCCGGGCATTTCAGTTAAAGTACCACAGCTTAAACCAAATGAAACTTTCACTTTGGAAAACGCAAGTTTAGAGACCCAGGAAATCAGAGGTAAGTAGGCAATTAATGCTCTATTTTACCTCTAGAGATCGTCCATAAATTAGGTTATCAAAATGTTAACATTTGAACGAACCTATAACCTCTAGTTGGTCATCAGCTTATACATTGCTTAAAAATTGTTGACTTTAACGCATGGAATGTACCTAATATTAGGGATGCGACATAATAGCCCCACTAATAATGACGTCATTTATGTACGACCCCTTTACTTATTTCGTGAGTAATAAATTATTTTTATTTTACAATCAAAAAAGAGTGTGCACATGGCCGAGACCGAGAATCAGAAAACGATAATAGTGACTGGTGGGTGAATTTTACCCAAGAAATTGACATTAAAATTAGGAGTCTCAGACGCCATCAATGTACAGTACGTCCTTTAAGTTTACTTTGTATTCCTATTTTGAATAGACCGTGGATATTATTGTGATTTAAAATACTAAAAGTATTTAATTTTTGTTAATTTGCACTTTGAAAGAAAATACTTGTTGGCTGGATACTATTTATTATAATTGTATTGTGCCTTGTAGCTGCAGGTAACTGAAACTTAGCATCGGATATTCAAATATGTATTTTAATATAATTAAATTGGCTGAAGAAGTTGTTTTTAACTATAACTAATTTTTTAATTGTTCAGGTTACCAAGCATGGGGATAGAACTAACAATAAGATTATTCAGGAGTTTTACTTATGATTTAATTATTAGGCAATTAAACTCAATTAAGTCGAGTGGAGTGAGTATGAGTACTGACATGTATGTGTAACGTTTTAAATGTTTCATTTAAATGTTTTTAAAAGTTAAAAGTTTAAAATGTTTTATTAACATTTTTTTCAAAAGTTTAATATTTTTGGTTACATGATTTAATGTTGTAAAATAAAAAAAATTGTGATAAATAAGAAAAATAAATATTAATGTCTTGGTAAAGTTAACTTAGATTCTTAAACTTCGGTAAAGCAGAAAGTTTATTAAGATAAAAAAAATAAAAAAGAGCAAAAAAACAACTGGCTCATGAGGGGATCGAACCCGCGACATCCGCGTTATTAGCACGGCGCTCCAACCAACTGAGCTAATAGGCCTCATGCAGAGAACCTTTAAGTCCACTGAATCTGAACGAATTCTCTTCCTGCCCCACAGACACGGTGCATTTACTAACTAATTTATTCAAAACTGCACTTTATTATCACACTAAAATTAAAGATAACGAATTAAACTCTAATTATATTAATACAATAGAGCAATAAATTCATGCAAAAGCCAACGAAAGCGGCCGTGTAGATTGTCGTATCAGCAGTCAGCGGTTAGAAATTAATTGTATAACATAATTATCCATTTATTTAATAACTACAGACTTTAAGTAAGTAGTTCTAATTGATTATTTTAAAAATTTTTATGACGTTGTAAATACGCCGACTCAAAATTCTAAACAAAATAAATACGTAATAAATTTATTTCTAAGTTGAACTTATGTTTACTTATCCCTATATAATCATCAATAGGAATGTTGAAAGTTCTATAATTAAGCATGGCTCATGTATTTTATGATAAAAGTCAAGTTTAAAATTATTAAATATCTTCTGTTAAGAATCAAAATAGCTCATATCAATTTGTAGCCTGGACTAATATCCATTATTCACTAAAATATTGAAATATTTCTTAAAAGCATTGAAAAAGAACATATACACTTTTTAAAAACATGTGAATAGAACATTTTACGCTATTGAAAAATATGCAAATAGGACATTTGACGCTTTTCAACAAAATGTAAAAAGAACATTTTAAAATTTTGGAAGATATGCAAATAGAACATTTTACGCTTTTAAAAATGCAGAATGTACAATCTACATGATTTTGTAATATGCAAAATGTCCAATTTAAATAATTTTTAAAATGGCAAACAGTTCCACACAAAAGTGTTTGTAATTTATTGTCTTGAAAATCGTTTATTAACTACACTGAATATTTAAAAAGTAATACATTTCCCCACCCCACTACACATCTTAAAGTAAGCTTCACAGTTTAATAGTGTAGTACATGTTGGCATCATGCATTGGGAACCGAAATTTGTCACCGTACTCTATCAAACGGCGACGAACTCTGCGGCCAGGCCATTGATCATAAACCTGCAATAAAAATAAAAACTATAGGATTCAAAGTGCTTAAATTAGAGAAGGTAAAAATAATCACCCGACAGTTATAATTCTGTAAGTTTTAATAATGCAATATAAAATGTGTGATCATCCTTTACTGTGACGCACTCTAAAATTATAATATTTAACTTTTTTGTCCCTTAAACTGATGGAGCTGAGTAAAAATGGAATAATTTGCATTACTCGCTTACCATAATTCCATTATTATCTCGATCACAACGAAGAAAGATAGCAGCATGCTCGTTTTTATAATTTTCCAAAAATTGTGTTTCGGGCGGTCCACTAAATGTAGCAATTGCAGTAAGGCGGGGTATTGTCAGGCAGTTATCACGAACCTAAATGTAAGTTTAACAAAATACATCAAATGGATCTTCTCGTTCTCCTAATATTAAATATTTCTTGCTACTTTTATAAAAAATCGTCAACAAATGACGTCATAAAATTATCGCATCACGTTAACCCACCCAATTTACCAATGACGTCATTTTTTGACGACCTCTGGATTAATATCAAGATGTAATTGTGTTATACTGCTGTTTTCAGCAGTTAATAAAAATACAGATTATTACATTTATGTGTGTGTGCTTGAGTAAAGCCAAGTATATATGTAGCTCATGTAAAAATAATGTAGATAAATACAAAAGGCAGATGGTGTGTATCGGTATGGTCAGATACAATGTAAAAGTACCCAACAGTGGGGTACTTGGAAAAAGAGTAAAGCTGATGTGTACAGCAGGAGTGTATAAAAATAAATATAAGAAAACTTGGAAATCGTGAAACCCACTCACCGATTCTGGTGTCGCCGCTAACCGCCGTACTGGGGGTACGAGGGTTAAGGGAGACACGGAACGGGAGGTCGGACGTCAGTGGGACATCCGACCAAAGTCTTTAAAAAGGTGAATCCGAGCCTCACTCAGGATGACTTCCCATTCTAAATTTGTGAACCAAACATCCCTTTTGATCGTCACTCCGACAGATCTAGAAGAAGCACGAGACGATTCCAAGTCTTACTTTAAGTTTACTTTACGAATAACAGTCAAGGATTGCGATCCTTAAGACTTTACAAATTGATTGCGATCAATTCATATTGGATATAATACCTTCAAATTTTCGAATACGTTTGAAAATAAATTCAACTACATCAGGTTTGAATTATAAATTGTGTATCTATTTCTTTCATACTTGTCCTGTAATTATTGCATACAAAGAAATCATATCCAGTCTAATGTTCCTAACAGATTTCAGTCTAATTCTCATATATTTCCAAAGAGTATTTCTGGCATTTAACCGTAATTATATAGATTTATATAGGTATAGAAAACAACATATTACAGAAATGGAGTCGCCAGGAAAGACTTTGTTCATAATTTTATTAAGTAATGAAATAAGTAATTATTATAGAAATTTGTTTTTAAATTTTCAAGCAAAGAAATTGATCAATATGATCAAGGTGAGTTTCAAACTCCAACATTTTCGTAGTAACTTTTAAATTTTTTAACAATAATTATTTCTAATTAAGTTCTAGTCGGTGTGTCGTATCTGTTTCTTTTATTATTAAAGAATATTAAATTATCTATTAAGTTATAAAGGTTTCTTTGCACGTTACGCACCGACAAGTATTATTTTCAGACAAGTAGTAATTAAATTATGAACATCGAAAGCCAAAGGGTTTAGGCTGGCATTGATTTCTTTTTATGTCAAACTTGATTACTCTTTCTCCACCTTTTAATTTCTTCTTTTGAGTTTTAATAATTAGATAAACGATTTGAATTATATTGTAGTATAGCTTATTCGAATAGTAGCGGAATCCTGTATAAGAGATACCCATATAAAGTAATAAAGTCCAGAAAACTTTGCACTCCCAGATATGTACGTAGAAACACAATAATAATTAGGATAATTAGGTGGTTGTAATATACACTAGATTCTACTCATATGGTATTTATTAAAAATCATAAACATAAAATGCAAAATACGACTGAGATAGAAATAGACAGAAGCTTGTAGCGCTGTTATAAAGCCCTTAGCATGCATTCCTAAGAATTACTGAGATCAAACGCACCCAGTCAGTAGACACATTAGGTGGTAGACGACTGTTTACGAATACTATATAATAGACATATTCACGTCGTGGAAGCTACATAGCTAGTCTCAACAAAAGAGACCGTTTTGACTGTTGCTAACTGAAATCCATAGTGGAACATATTACATTATCCTTTCCAAAAAGTAGTTTATTGCCTTTTGGACTCTACTCCTATTACATTCCTTTTCCTTAAATTCCTACCCGACCCAAAAGTCGTCAAATAAATAGTACAAATAAATTAGATATTCTTTGACAAGTCAAATAAATCTACAGGACCGTAAATGTTCTCTCAAAAATGCAGCTGTCCAGTACTCTCCTAGTTTCAGTCCAAGGGACGCGGGAACGAACGATGGTCTTTGTAAGCTCAGAATATTGTAAGCCATATAAAAGAAAGAAACAAAAGTAACCAATTATATAGCTGTGTAACAAGGTACCTATACAAAGCCCAGTTTCCGAGAATAGGGAAAATAAGCACAACATTCCTTTGCAGTGGAGCGTTACATTAGGGTAGGGCAGGAAAACGACAAGATCAGTAAAAGGTCAGAGGAGAACACATGGGAAGCTTTTTATGTTCAGTTGAAATAGTTTAAGTTTTTTTTATATCACATATCCAAAATCTAAGGGAATTCGTAGACAGATGTCATTTTGTTTCTTAGGTCAAAGCTTTTCGTTCAAGGTAGTAATATTTATGACTTTCCGACCTTTTCTGAGCCTCTAGAACTAAATAGCCACCTTGTTAGTCCTACATCCTTGTGGGTGGCTTGGAATTCTTAGTCCGTAATAAATTTTAACACAGTAAACTCACACACACAATACGACAATAGTAGGAGCGTGACAGATGGTGGTTCAGATAGCCTTGACCACTCATCCGTTTAGAGTTGGCCAGCCATCCGTTAAGAAATAGCTTTGGCCGTTCATCCCTTTAGAGTTGACCAACCATCCCTTAACAAACTTGGCCACTCATCCTTTTAGACTTGACCAACCATCCCTTAACAAACTTGGCCACTCATCCCTTTAGACTTGACCAACCATCCCTTAACAAACTTGGCCACTCATCCTTTTAGACTTGACCAACCATCCCTTAACAAACTTGGCCACTCATCCCTTTAGACTTGACCAACCATCCCTTAACAAACTTGGCCACTCATCCTTTTAGACTTGACCAACCATCCCTTAACAAACTTGGCCACTCATCCCTTTAGACTTGACCAACCATCCCTTAACAAACTTGGCCACTCATCCTTTTAGACTTGACCAACCATCCCTTAACAAACTTGGCCACTCATCCCTTTAGACTTGACCAACCATCCCTTAACAAACTTGGCCACTCATCCCTTTAGACTTGACCAACCATCCCTTAACAAACTTGGCCACTCATCCCTTAAGAAATGACCTACCATCCTTTATGGATATTTCCGTTCACTAATCTCTATGGAAATATTGTTTGTGGTACGATTAGTATATATAAGAAATTTGGAATTTTGTTTAGGCATAGCTATTTTTACATAATGATTATAGTAAATCACAGTTTGTTTTGCTTCCCAATGCTAATCCTTTGTTTCACATAAACAGCACCAATATCAACGACAACAGAAGAACCAAAACCTAGAAGCGAAATCCTTTCCTCCCTTGTCCTTGCAATCCCTTAGCTTTCACGTTAATTGGCATAGCTATTTTATAAGGATTGCATAATCTATCGGATTCGCAAGTTAAAATGGTAGGCCCAAACGGTAGGGATGATGAGGAAGCTCATCACGACGAAGAAGATCAGGATCAGGATCAGGACAACGATCAAGATGAGGATAGAGATCAGGACGACGATAGACAGGATGATGAGGATCGCGGTTCCGGTAATAACAACTTAGGGTCCGGTCCCCGTGGAAACAATCACAATAATCGGCCAGTAAGATCAGCTGTTAATATCACTAAATATTCCGGAAAGAACGGATCTGATCCGCATGCACACTTAACGGCCTTTGAGATTGCAGCCGACGCAAATACATGGACGACGAGCACTAAGTTAGCTCAGTTCCCGTCTACGTTAGAAGGGTTTGCTTTGAGATGGTACATGGCTGACACGGCTAATAGAGCTAGAGCCGGAACCCATGCCTGGTCATGGGATGACCTCACGAAGGCGTTTGTAGCCTACGCTACAGAGGATTGGTATGACGCGGATGCGGACAATACATTTAGGGAGCGAAAGCAGAAATCTAATGAGTCATGTCGGCGGTACGCCTATGACAAAGGGATCCTAGCTGATAAGGTTGATCCTCAAATGTCTGATTCAAAAAGAATCCGCGCAATTACACAAGGCTTACTAACCAAATTCAAAACCACAGCAAATCTTCAATCATTTACCACGATAGATCAGCTCATTAAATTTCTGACAAAACTCGATGAGAACGAGTCGACTATTCGTAAGGAGAAAGAGGCAGAGAGGGAAGATATATTTATGGCGTCAACAGAAGAGAAATCTCAAACGCCGAGATACTCCGATCATCTCCATGCATCTACTGTAGTTGCGAAAGTAGACTCTTCCCTGGAAGCGAGGTTAGAGGCACTCGAAAAGCAGCAAAAACAAAGACAGACAAACAATAATCAGTCCAGGGGTAATGGTAGAAATACCGAGCGTAGACCAAATCCTCAAAATCACCATCAGTACAGACATCCACAGAATCAACAGCACTCAGTTATGTTTAGTGAACGGCCGAATCTAGAGCTAGACTATGGCACGCATAATGTGTGGTATAATGCGGATTTTAATAACAACTGGCCAGCAGCCGCAAATTTGCAGCAAAATGGCCCACGACAGAATTATAATCCTCAATATATGGGAGCGCAAGGTAGACAAACTGGCATGATAAATCCCCAATACCAAGGCCCCAGATATAATAATAACCAACAGACCGGCGTTGGAAACCCTAATTATCAAGGGAACAATCAGACTTTGCAGGGTAACAACCAGCCGCGAAATAATTACCCCCGTTCTAGAGGAAATGGTAATTACCGTGGTAATGCACGCAACCGGAACTACGGAGGTAACAATTCCGGACAACCTGATAACCCAGGCACATCAGGACCTCCACCTTTAGCACTACTCCCAACGCCCGAAACAACTCAAAATGCCAATCAAAATTCCAATTCCCGTCAGAATCAAAATTTTGCTCAAAATTCGCGTCAAAATCCCAATCAGGGTCAGAATAACTATTTTGAATGCTACCAATGCTTTCAACCTGGCCACTATGCCAGAGACTGTCCCTTGAAGGCGGCGGGAAACGACCGACGCCAGGGATTTTATCTCGAGGAGTCCCTGGCCTAACTAATATCCCTGTATATTTCATAAACCTAGCCCCGGTATCTCTTATAGCAGTTAAATGTAAATTAGGCTCATCAGAATTGGATTGTGTCATTGATACTGGAGCTTCAGTATCCTTGCTACGATCGGAATTCTTGCCACATGTAAATAAATGTAAAGAATCAAATCTTGTTAAAATCAACGGTATCCATGGGGCATCCCAAGTAACCGCAGGACAGGCAATAGGTAGTTTTTCATTTCAAACCCAGATTTCAGCTATAAACATTGAACTCCGACCGCATATATTGGAACATATGCCATGTGATCTATTAATAGGAATGGACACATTGACACAGTACACAAAAAGCATAAATTTTTCATCCCGAACTATGACATTAAAAACGGGAGTTGAAATAAAACTATTTCCACGGCGGGCTAAACTCAATCTGTTCGCTTACTTAACCCACCTTACGAAGGAGGACATAAACGATGAAAAATTTGAATTTAGGTCTCATACTACCACAACCATTGCTAGCGGAAAAACCGTACCGGTACTTCTTGATACAAAGACATTAAATCGTGTACGTGTCCCAGACGGACACGTATTATTGTATTCTCATATTGATAAACTTGAGGTAGTCAATCCTCTTATTGAAGCCCATACGAAGCATACAGGTAGTATACTTCTAAAGAACACTAGTTCTCGAGCACTACAGGTTCATTGCAAGGTCGCAATTGGGCACCTGGAAGCTGTACGCTTCGTGTCTCACAATGTTCGAAATAATTATAATTACAAAGATTTAGTGAACGTCATCTTTGACGACCCTTCAGGGAAAACAATGGGGACAGTAGTTAGTACACCAAGTTTACCTACCTTTCCAAATCCTGACAATTGGCTGGATCCCCCGCAGGTAGAAGCATTAACTGTGACGACAGAAGATGTTGTATATCAGTCTCTCACCGACAGAGGAAAGATCAAATACCAAGCGTTGAAAAATACCATTTACCCTAAATTACCCCCTTCTGATAAGAAAGAAATTTTCGATCTCCTTTGGGAATTTGAGGACAATTTCTCCCTTGATGATGACCCACTGCCACCCTGTGCTCTTGAACCTGCGTCAATTGACCTCTATCCTGGATCGAAGCCCGTTTGGTGCAAACAATTTGTGTATTCGTACACGGAAGACCAGTTTATTGATCAACAAGTGGAAGAATGGTTAGACGCAGGTATAATTCGTCCATCCACAAGCCCTTATGCTGCTAATGTAGTTGTGGTCCGAAAGGGTCATCACAATGTTGAGGGCACTGTCACAAAACCCCGTCTGTGTATTGATTTTCGAGAATTAAATAAGAATACAATACCATTTAAATTCCCAGTAGCTAATCTGGACGCTACTTTACGTAGTGTTGACCAATGTAAGTATTTTGCGATGATGGATTTACGAAAAGGATTCTTACAGATACCACTCAAAGAAAGCGACAAGTATAAAACCGCATTCAGGACTCGCAAGGGACAGTTCGAACTTAACCGCATGGTATTTGGTATGATCAACGCCCCTGCAATTTTCCAAAGCCGTATGCAGGATACCTTCAGCGATTTGATCTATATAATTTGCCTACTTTACGTAGATGATATAGCATCCATGGCTCAAACCATTAAAGAGCTCATTCGGAAGCTACGACTTATATTTGAACGACTACGAAAACACAAATGGAAAGTCTCTATCTCAAAATGTGTATTTGGAGCTCCTCAGATCAAATTACTTGGTCACATTGTCTCAGAAAAAGGGATAGCAGTAGATCCAGCCAAGGTTGAGGCCATTACTAAAATAAAAGCCCCAACTACCGTAAAAGGTGTTAGGTCCATAATTGGCATTTGTTCTTTTTACCGAAGATTTGTCCCATTGTTTTCAAAACATGCGAAACCTCTGACTATGTTATTAGAAAAGAATAGGAAATTTGAATGGACTGATGCTCAACAGAAGGCGTTTGAGTATTTGATAAAATGCTTAGTGAGTGCCCCTATATTGCGGCACTTTGATGTTAAATTGCCGATATCGGTGTATACCGATGCCTCTGGATACGGCCTGGGTGCAATTTTGGCTCAGGAGGAGCATGGTTTTGAGCGGGTAGTGAGCTACGCCAGTCGGAGCCTATCTCCAGCCGAATCTAGATATTCTACGATCCAAAGAGAAATGTTAGCCTTGTTATTTGCATTGGAAAAGTTTCGATGCTACTTATATCTACAAAAGTTTACGGTTGTGGTAGACCATAATCCTTTGCTTTGCTTAAAGCAAGGAAAAGACATAAATTCTCGCCTCATTCGTTGGGCAACCAGACTAAATGAATATACTTTCACTATTGTATACAAACCGGGTAGGCTTCACTCAGCACCAGATGCTTTATCACGGTTGGTTCCTGACCTCTCCAGAAGTGGTCCCATTGCTATTCACAGAATGGAACCGGACATCGATCTCAATTTTCCGGTGTTTTTAGTGGGAGCTAATCTAATTGATCTCCAAGCCTCGGACCCGCTATGCAATAAAATCAAATCAGCGCTTGCTTCTCCAACCTCTAAACTACAAAAACAATTTGCTGTTCTGGATAACGTTGTTTACAGAACAGGCCAAAACTCACCTCTCTTGGTAGTTCCAAAATCATTACAAAAATACATACTTAAAGAGAGTCACCAAGTATGTACCTCTGGCCACAAGGGAGTGGATGTCTCTTATAGGCGCATACAGCATAAATATTGGTGGCCTAAAATAAAGCGATCCGTAGAACGATTTGTAAGGTCATGTGAGGCGTGTCAACATGTTAAACGGCCATACCGGCCAAAAATAGGAAAATTACGCCCTATTCCGCCTCCTCACAGTCCCTTTTCCATGATTGGAATTGATGTTGCTGGTCCTTTTCCAGTGACGGAACGAGGTAACAAGTTCATTATTGTATGTACTGACTACGCTACTAAATATTCTATAGCAGAAGCAATTCCCAATCAAAAAGCTGAGACCACGGCTATCTTTCTAATTGATCGCGTTATTTCCATTCACGGGCCCCCTTTTCATATACTAAGCGATTTAGGGAAGAACTTTTTATCGGGTGTAGTAGAACGACTTTACACTTTAGCTGGCGTGCATGCGTTACATACGTCCGGATATGCCCCAGCTACTAATGGTCTGGTTGAAAATAAAAATGGTGCTATAAAACCATCGTTAGCAATTTTTGTTGAAGAATTAGGGTTAAGTGAACAAGGACATCCTCTGTGGGATGCATACCTACAGCCACTCATGTACGCTATCAACACTGCCTATCAGACCAGCATTAAAACATCGGCATTTAAATTAACATATGCACGAGAGCCTCGCTTATTAGCAGATACCAACTTCCCACATATCGTCACCGAAAATAGAACCAAACAAATTTATGATGCCCCTCGGATAAGGGAAAATGCCCGGCAAGCTATTTAAGCTGCCCAGGCTATCTATACCAAAATGTTTGATAAAGGGCGCACAGATACTATATATCTAGAAGGTGATTTTGTACTTGTATTTAATCCAAGCACACCGTTAGACGTCAATAGAAAACTACATCCTAAATGGAGAGGGCCTATGGAAGTTATGGATATGCCCTCTTCTAACACAGTAAAGATTCGCCGTATAGGGTCTCTTGCTCCCGGCATGATTGTAAATGTTCGACGAGTCAAACCTTTCTTTTTCACTCCCGATTCAGAGGAAAGCCTCTCTTCTGATGACGATTTGAAAGCATCTATCTCTAGTGCTAGAGGTAGTAGTAACACATTACGCAGAAAAGCAATAACTTCGGATTCTAGTTCTTCCCAGATATTTCATCACACGGACCCAGTCCCAGTTTCCACAGAAGAAAGCTCTACTCCCACTCACCCTTCTCCTCCTCCCTCTCATAATCCTACACCACATCACTCTTCAGAGGACCTGAACGGCGAGGAAGACGACAGGGAACGTGAGGTCTCCTCGGACGATAGTATTACCACCCCAGAAGCTGTGCCTTCTCCCACCATTACCCGTGGCGGACGCCATACTCAACGCCCCGATTTCTTTCAAGCGGGATTTGACTAATGTCCAACCTTTTACCTGTTATACGTGTCAAGTCATTGCCATTCTATTTTCATGCCATATATTACTTTACTTCCCAACCCCCACATTTAACTCATTCATCTCATTGCTTCCACATTTTATTGTTTTAGAAATACAAGATGCTTCTTTTTCTACTTTTTGGCTCGGCTTTGATGGCTATAATTCCGGCCCTGGATGCTGTTATTGTACAGCCTGGATTTAGCGTGGACCATGGAATCATCGTGACGCCAGTCACTAATACTTGGACCTATGAAGGCTCCTTCCCCCTCCTTTTTAACATCCCATTTCCTCAACCTCGACCAAATACCCCGCGCGGCTCGAATGAAACCAACTGCAGAGTTAAAGGTTGGAAGGGCCTTTGTAATGCATTGGATATGATGCAGCCCTACCTTGACCAGAGCTTCACCCTTCTACAGACAATGACTCAGGAACTATACCCAAAGGCAAAGCCTCTCTTTCACTTTACGAACATCACCCGGTATCCTCAAAGTCACAAAGCCACTCTCTACACTAAACCTAAGCGTAATGTGGTAGGCGAGTTCTACCAGTGGTGTTGTGATATCGCTTTGATGTCCGATGTAAAAACTCTGGAAACAGAGGAAAAAGTTCTGGATTCATATGTAAACAATTTACGAAAAAGCCTGCACACTGGTCATCACTCATTAATAAATATCGGACACGAAGTTTCGTTGCTCGCTAACGAAACTGATATGTCATTAAAGACTATGCATGCAAAACAACAGCGGCTGCAACAAGAGATAATATATGACATGTGGCAATACATGGGAAATGGTGGTAGTCCCACAGAGTCCATGCTGTTCCACATTGGCATGATTTTGTCAGATTTAATTACTTTAAACCAAGGCCTAGCTGTAGTGACAAACTACTTTGATCTCCAATCCCTCTGCAGCGCTCAAGTTCTGTCACCTTTGTTTGTCCCTGAAAAGATTTTTTCTAAAGCATTAGGCAAACTCGCAACAGAGTTAAAGAATTTTGACAGGGATCTAGTAATCCCGTCGAATTTTAACCATATGTACTATCGTTTAAAGCTCACACAATGTATTCCAACTGCTACCGGTATGCTTATCAAAATCCAGATCCCGTTTGTTCACCGTAATACTCGCTGGGAGTTATTTAGGTTGAAAGCCGTGGATTTTGCATATGACTCATTGACCGCCGCTCTTGAACTTCCTGCCACCCTAGTTGCCAAAAATGGGCAAGAGATTGTCTCTTTTGACAGCACTGAGGAGAGAGCGTGTGATATCTTACATGATGGTCTATGCCTTCTTCCGGAAAATACCGCCCAGAAATCTACCTCCCATGCCTGCGTTGAGAGTATTTTAAAAGACTCGACGATTGCAGAGTTACGAAAGTTCTGTCATATTAACTTCCATAATTCTACAAAAACCCGCGTTACCCGTATTAACCCTCATACCTTTTCTGTAGCCCACTTACCTACGGACTCGTCAGTGGTATGTATCCGTCAAGGAAAAAAGGATGTCACCCCAATAACATCGTATTACCAACACGGTAATGTGGAGGTCACTCTCCCTTGTCACTGCTCTTTATACGCCCGGGGCGCAGCAATTGGCATTCCCAAGTTTCCGTGCCCCACCGATCTTTCCCCAGTCCCAATATTAGCGCATAATATTTTGGCAATAATGACTAATACCACCGACCTGATTCTAAAGCCGCCAACAGGCTCGAATCGTCCTCAATTTACGAATATATCGGAAATACTAGATACCGCTTGGGTATCTGGTATTTCACCGTTTTCCGATTCGGTGAGCGAACTTGAGACATCTGATGATGATACCGGTCCCTACGGACAGGTTCCAACATGGGTTGTCTCGCAAATGTCTAGTGACTCCATGCTACTATGGTTGTACGTCATTACACTGACGGTCATTATAATCATATTTGGTATTGAGATCCGGAGATTACGGCTAATGGTGCCCCCAGCCCTGGCTAATCTTATTCCGCTGGTCGAAAGCGCGCCCATGTTTTCTCCCGCCACTTTTTCAGTCGTCCCGGCCCACTTTGAAGCTCTGCTTTATCTTATTGTCATTCTGGTACTCATTGCGGCCGTCTCCAAAATATTTCGTATTGTAAAATATATAATCCAATATTGTGATGCTAACCTTTGTTCCACTTGGCGACAGCGTGCTTTTGCCCCACCAACCCTTCCACCAAAACCGTTTGTCCCCACTCCGTCTCTCTTAGACTCTTCCCCCCCTCAGACTGTGAGTACTGGCCCCGTTGCTTTCCCGCTGTCTCGACCCGCGGTGTACGAATCTCCGACAGTAGTCACGACTACCGTTCTGCCACCCACAACCACTTTAAAACGAGCCATCAAATAAAGATGACTTACGCTATTCTTTTCTTTCCGTTTCTTTTGCTTCAATTATTTCGTTCTTTTATGTCACATTTTTTAAGTTTTATTAAAGTATTATATGTTTTTACATCGTACCTCCTTCCACGGAGTTGGAGTTATATTATTCAATGATCCTATTTACTGTCTTACCCACTTAATTTAGCTTATTTTTATGTTTTCCTTTTATACTTGTATAGTCCTTATACTGTCTCACCTCTGTGACTCATCTTCGTACTTCATACAATATGACTACCACTATTCCTCAACTATGGACTCACCACCCGTATGTGGACGAGGCTCGGTCCACTCGTCAAGGCTACCAGCCTTCGCGTCCGGTTTCTACTAATTTTCCTCCGACGGCGTCTCTACAACCTATACTACCTCCTCCTCGCTACATTCTTCCCCAGTCCGTGCTGACGTTACCTCGCAAACCGCAGGCTCAGTTTCAAGCATATACTACACTTGAACAAGACAATTTTTCCCTCCAATTGGAAAACAATTACATCCGCTATGATCTTCTCCATCTTCCGTACATCTACCCCTTTCAACCTTCAGTTCCCATGAATCACCTGGCTGTGCCTCAAGCTTATTTCAACTCTCGAGGTGCTAACATTACATTGCGCCACATCAACAATCAACTCCGTGACGACTTTTATGCCTCTCACCCCTCTAATGGACGGTCAACCAACCTTCAAGGATTGTTGGCCAAAGGTAATGGACGGACAGCCAACCTTAGAGGATCGTTGGCCAACGTTAGCGGACGGACGGCCAACGTTAGCGGATCGTCGGCCAAAGTTAAGGGACGGTCGGCCAACCTTTGTGGATCCGTCAAAACCCTCCAAGGTTCTCCCACAACCATGGACAGCTCTCTCACATACCGTCACGACCAAGCCTGGCAACCGTATGCAAGCACCAGTACCATTCCGGCGGTGCTCACTTCTAACTTTCCACGTCACGTCACCTTCTCTAACGACCTATCTACTCCGTCAGGGTCACCTCTACTCAGTTGCCGACAACAAACTTTACGACGGAGGGGGGTAATTTTCAACCCTCGTCTTGACTACCGCTCTCCGCGAGGGCACAATCAGCCTGTCTTCTCTGTTCCTGCTGCAAAGGGTGTTTATCACGACCCTCTTCAGTCGTCTCTCGGCCGTCACCCAACACAGTCCTCCAGAAATCACAACACTGGCTGTGCTCCGTTCTCTCCTGCTGATCAACGCTTTTGTCGCCATTGCTCTTATATCTAAAGTGTCTACTTTGTCGTTTCCACGAGTGTTATTGTTGCTCCACTGCCTAACTTCTAACACAGTCTTACTTGTTTATCTGTACTGTGCTCTCTATACTTTTACAATTCTCAGTGGTGTTGATCCTCTAATCTCTTCAGTCGCAATCTTTTGCTGCTCGTGGACTTTGTTTCTTCCGTGGAACTTCTTACTTGCTTGACCGGATTTAATTTATTGTGTATTGACTTGCTTACCTTTATAGACATGGATTCTCATAGTTCGTCTAATTTTATCGTCCCGGAGGATGGGGAACTGATTGACGACTGTCCTGTTCACTTTCAATCACCGGCCGTGGGCTCTTCTTACCACGAAACCATACACACCCAACTCTATCCTACGCCTACCGTTTCCTCGTTACATGGACCAGTCCCTCTGGTTCCCGTATTCGTCCGGAAACCTCTGCATCATGTGCAACCGCTGGACTCCTCTCCGTCTTTGTATCGACGTGTTCCTCTTGCTCTTCTCGACACGTCTGTGCAGGCTACACAACACTTGGTTAACCTACAGGCTTGTCCCCTATATACTCCCTGCATTCATTCACTCGTGGGTGGGGCCGTCAGAACTTCGTCCTTGTGGACTGAAGATACCTACATTGAAACTCAGTACACATTTCGCAAGTTTGTGGATCATCTGCGCAAATATATGTCCAATGAACAATTCATTAACACCTGTTACATCCGGTTGGCTCGCCTCTATCCTTCAGTGCTCACACAAATTAAATCGTCATCCATCTTGACTGAAGGCTTGGCTTCGTTGTTAGTGTCAGTGTACGCACCTCACGTCGACCGTCTTCCTGTTAATATGAGGGAGTTTACGTGTCTGCTTTCTAAACAACGCGATCAGTTGATTGCTTTTTCGGCCACTGATGGTCTTCAGATCAAACAACACCGTTTACACTACAACGCTCCGGTTTCACACCCTGTAGCCAAACTATTGCCTTCCTTGCCGTCTACCACTTTGACCGCTGGATCTGCCTCTGCTACTCCGATCCGTAATTTAGTCTCTCGCGGCGCTCAAACAACCACATGCTGGCAACAGGAAATTCGCTCTCACCAGGACCGCATATCCGCCCAGGATACTCTTCGAGCTTCTCACGAGGCCACTATTGCTCTACATGCTCAAAGTGCCCGGCTTCACAAGAAAGAAACCAGTTCTCTTTCGGCTACTATTACTAATCTGAAAGAGCAATTACAAAAACTCACAATTAAACAAAATGCAACTGAAAATATGCTAACATCTGTGCAACAGTCTCTTGATAAAGCTGAAAGTTTAATTCGTAATCAATTATTTGCTCAAAAACAATCTGCGGACACTCACGATTCTATACAACGTTCCATGCGTAATACCATCGCCGATCTTCGACGTCAACTCCGTCGGCGACCCATCATCGCTTCTCAGCCCGTAACTAGCACTCTTTCCAACTCGTACAGCCAACCTTCCGGTCGCCATTCTTCACCGCCATTGCCGCCTCGCCCTCTTACGCCAGGCCGCGATATTCCTTGTTTGGGGCTTTCCAGCAAACGTTCATCTTCACCTTCTTCGGATTCGCAATGTGTGCATCTCCAACGATCTTCTTTTGCCAAACGTGCTGCTGTTCTCTCTGCGGCTTCTGCAGTGTTTACCTCTTCTTGTGGTCCTCTTCCACCTGCTGGCATTACTATCCACCTTCCGCTGCGGCTGCCTGATATGTCTTTAAAACCAGTCTCCTATGTGTCCACGTCTCTCCCGCAGTGATCATCTTCCACGTTCTGTTCTTCATTATGTGGTGTCAGTGTTGTGTATCCCAGTGTTCTATCCGTGTATCTTGTTACTGAAATTATGTCCATGCTACGCTATTCTACACCTCGTCAACGTTAGGCTTCTATTGTTGTATGATTTTTGTTTTGGGTGTTGTTCTTTTATTTTTACTATATCTCATAACCTGTGTACGTCTTTCGCCGCCATATTGTACGCATAGGTATTCTAGTTTTGTATCCATTACCTATATTTGTGTTCTTCGCTATAGTTATACATAGTTATTAAGCCAGTTATGTGTTTTTCCATTATCTTTATCCTCCAACAATATACGTTTCTTATAGCTATTCTCGTTATACATGTCTATATATTACTGTATTCTTATCTCAGCAATTTATGAATGATTTTTGTGTGTAATGTGCCATCTCGTCTTGTATGTCCATGTCCAGTTATTACTTCGCTGTGCTTCTATACGACTTACATCCTCGACTTACTTGTATATTACATTTATCCTACATAGGTCAGACGCTCTTGTATGTCCTATGATATTAAATTTTCATTTATGTGTTCATTTTTAGCTAATATATGATTATGCCTTGTGAGTCGACTCCTTTAGTTTTTTTTCATGCGTCTCCTCTTGTTTTTTTTGGGGACCAAAAATGTACAGAAAGGGGCGACTGTTATACTGCTGTTTTCAGCAGTTAATAAAAATACAGATTATTACATTTATGTGTGTGTGCTTGAGTAAAGCCAAGTATATATGTAGCTCATGTAAAAATAATGTAGATAAATACAAAAGGCAGATGGTGTGTATCGGTATGGTCAGATACAATGTAAAAGTACCCAACAGTGGGGTACTTGGAAAAAGAGTAAAGCTGATGTGTACAGCAGGAGTGTATAAAAATAAATATAAGAAAACTTGGAAATCGTGAAACCCACTCACCGATTCTGGTGTCGCCGCTAACCGCCGTACTGGGGGTACGAGGGTTAAGGGAGACACGGAACGGGAGGTCGGACGTCAGTGGGACATCCGACCAAAGTCTTTAAAAAGGTGAATCCGAGCCTCACTCAGGATGACTTCCCATTCTAAATTTGTGAACCAAACATCCCTTTTGATCGTCACTCCGACAGATCTAGAAGAAGCACGAGACGATTCCAAGTCTTACTTTAAGTTTACTTTACGAATAACAGTCAAGGATTGCGATCCTTAAGACTTTACAAATTGATTGCGATCAATTCATATTGGATATAATACCTTCAAATTTTCGAATACGTTTGAAAATAAATTCAACTACATCAGGTTTGAATTATAAATTGTGTATCTATTTCTTTCATACTTGTCCTGTAATTATTGCATACAAAGAAATCATATCCAGTCTAATGTTCCTAACAGATTTCAGTCTAATTCTCATATATTTCCAAAGAGTATTTCTGGCATTTAACCGTAATTATATAGATTTATATAGGTATAGAAAACAACATATTACAATTGATTGAAAAAAAAATAAAATGAGGAATTTACACGCAGCTCTTTTTTCCATAGTGTCGTGTTCACGTGTCTACTTTTAATGACGTAGCACTTTTCTTTTATTAGAGAAGTGCTCTCCTCCCCATCTTCACCAACCACAACTTCGCCCTCCCGTGGCTCCAGACACCAAATCCCGCTGTCAGCTGTTTAGGATTTTAAAAAATTAGTACAAAAATAATTTTAAATGTAATTTTTATTGAAAAGAAATAAAATTAAAATATAAAACCTGACAAAAAAAATAAAAACTTTTAAATGCTAGATTTAGCGGCAAATTTAAAAGAAAAAATAATTTTATTAGAGTGGCTACCATGAGACAAAGGATTTTGTAAACCATACAACAATAAATTATAAATTCTATTCAGAAAACAAATATTTACAGACCTGAACAGAAGGAGAGACTGACAAAGAAAACGAATACTATTTTTAAAACGAAAATTTCCATAGTTTTTAACTGCGAAGTGCTTTACAATGCGTTCTAATAAATACGAAATTAACTTGTCACCATTGGTTTTGAAACAGTGAATGAACACGCTTTGAATGGAGGCAGCAGTACTTAAATAGTTTCAGGAATTGAATTTGTATATTTGTTAAAGCTTAGGAATCTACTTAACCACCACCTACTACTTAAATTGTTTATGTAGTTTGACTATAAGAAACTGGATTTACTTTTACACGGCGTAGTACGGGCAATAATATTGATTTTGGTAGGATAACTTTAAACTGCTCAAAATACAAAGATAAATTCTTTAATTCTATTTGCTCGCATAGTGTGCTAAGGGATCGTCCATGAATGATGTCAATAATTCATCCCCATTTGGAGGACTTTGTAGCCCCCTTGTCGTCATCAGTTTTAACATTGCTGAAAGTGATATCATCACCTTGGAATGTCACTAGTGTCTAAGTAGAACTATTGGCTTGGCTGATTACGGCATGTGTGCACGACCCCCTAAATCATATAGTAAAGCTATGGAAAAAATTGTACGTGCAAATAGAGATTAGGGTCTTGTGCAACAGTACAATGTCACTGGTGGCTAAATGCGACATATTAAGTATTGCGTTTGACTTTAACCGATTAAACTTTTCCATCTTCTAGAAATAATTATATAAAATAGAAAATACAAAAAAATTGTCATGTTGACGTAGGTAACGCAAACAAAGCGTGAAGCTTAAAACGTAGTTACGTTGCTAGCGATAGTTATTGAATAATGACCACTGTAATACGATATATTTAACTACTATTTATTTTTGAGCTATTAGAACGAAAAACAATTAATTACGTTATAGGAAAGTTGATGTTTATTCACATCACTACATTTAATTCCAACAATTTAATAAGACAAAAAAAACAGTAAAAAAGAGGAAAAAAACAACTGGCTCATGAGGGGATCGAACCCGCGACATCCGCGTTATTAGCACGGCGCTCTAACCAACTGAGCTAATGGGCCTCATGTATAGAATCTTCACGCTGACGGAATCTGAGCGATTTCTCTCACTGCCCCTGACACATTGACGATATCGATGTAGTAATTATTTTATCAGATTAAATTAATTAATTTGAATTGCCTTATAAATAGCGTGTCTCAAATCGTAAAAATGCTTATGTTAATAATCCAATAAAAATTTGTAATGTAGAAGCTGTATAGATTGTGGTATCAGTAAATAACTATTGTCATTGCAGTGAAATCATTTGTGGACGAACCTTGAGCAGTTAGGTATCTGTGCCAGTCGTACCCCAATAACTCGTCCCCTTCCCAGTCGTACCTCACCAAGTCGTACCCGGATTACTCGTACCCTGGTCTCAGTCGTACCCTAAAAATTCGTACCCTAGTCTCAGTCGTACCCTAACCATTAGTACCCCGGAAATAAAGGAACAAAATACTGTTTTTCATGTTGATCTTTTTTTAATTTTATTATGCATTATTATTGTGAATATATATATAGGAAATGAAATCATTTAGCATTGTTGAGTGAGAATGTTGTGGACGTCGTCTGCCGATGATCGTTTTTGCCGCTTGTTGCAAAGCCTCCCTGATTTTCGCACAATTGTTTCAGCTGTAGTAGCTGGTTTAGGTATTAATATTGTTGACTGCTGATTCTTGCGAGGACGACCTGTTTTTCTCTTTGCTATTACTGGTGGTGGGGGTGTTGGTAACACGGGCATCGAAACAAAAGGAACTGCATCAGCTGGTATTGCTTGAACTGGTTGCGTAATTGGATGTGGTTTCTGTAGACGCGACTTGGAGTTAACAGCAGACAAGTTATACGCAACTCGTTTTAGGTATCGTAGTTTGTCTATTGTTGTTATGGATTGTACTGTGTCGTACAATCGGTCGTCCAAAAGGATGTACTTCTTTTTTCTAGCAGCTGGCTTTTTTCCCTCTTCTCTTCGTATCAAGTTACGAGCATTCTTTAACTGCTCTGCTTGAAACACTGGAATAAGCCTGTGTAAAGGAGGATGATCACAGGCGATACGTATATTGAGACCATTATTGAACCCCTCCACTAAATTATTTGTTCTTGGTTGTTTATTAATCACACGATTGTAGACGCTCCACAGCTTCTGAGGGAACAGCGGGCTAACGTAATCATTGCCAATATACGTTTTAAATATGTATTCCAGGAAGGATGTAGACATGTTTGGGTACACCGATATAAACAACTGTCGCAATTCGGTCCAGTAGTCTCCAACTTCGTCAACCGGGACAAATGCTAGCGCGACTATCATTTTTATATGAATCAAAACGCCTTGGTGACTTTGGCGTACCATCGCTGTCCAAGGTGGCATATCTAACACCTCTTTCCAGGGTACGAATGGTTAGGGTACGACTGGGATTAGGGTACAAATGGTCGGGGTACGACACGACTGAGACCAGGGTACGAGTAATCCGGGTACGACTTGGTCGGGTACGACTGGGAAGGGGACAAGTTATTGGGGTACGACTGGCAATACAATCGAGCAGTTAAAACTAGAACGGTAATAAATTTAAAAAATGTTAAAAACTTGAATTAAACTTCGGAAGCAATTATTAATTATTTTTTCATTTCCTGAGCTTGATATCAATATCTAGAAATAGTTTGTCGCTAACTGACAACAAACCACAACTAAAACCACAAGACACATAGGAAAAATGTTTGATAAAAATAAAATATAATTAAATTTTATTTTTTTTTGCGTACTTAGAAATACGTATGCAAGATTTGCAATTAGCACACAGTTATATAGCTACATACAATTAAATTTTTTACTAATTAGTGCAGTCACCCTTTAGTGTTGTACCAGGACCAGAGTCAGAGGAAACTTCTATTTTGAGTAAAATGAGCTGTGACTAGTGCGCAGTCTGATTTAGGCTAAGAAAAAGAAGCAACATTTTTTGAGCACGTTTTATTTTGCGAGTAATAATACTTTAATACATTTTTCTGTATTTTCAAATAATTTTGATTTTAATTTTTTACAATAATGCCACTGTCTGAAATACAACTCGTCCAAATAAAACTTTACGGAGGGGCAGTAACTTGGACTAAAGTCTTGTCATTCCTCCAAATTGTAAGTATTGTACCCACAATAGAATGTTGTTTACGTAATTAATTATGTTTTGCTGCAGTAGGTAGTAGACGAAGGGGTCAGAAGTAAATGATTATTTACAATTAAAAAAACAATGAAATAAAAAAGAATGGTTTTTTAAATTTCTAAAAATTTAAATCGTCTAGTTAAATAATTAAATTAATTTGTAATATTCTCTTGTTATAATTATACCTTCTAATTCCAGGTAGGTTGCTCAGTCCATATGATCTTCCTCATAGAAATGTTGTCTTCTTTGTCTTGGAATAATAAATTAGAAGAATCTTTTTCTTGTGAGATGCCTCCTATTTTGCGTACTGAATTTTAAAATAATCCAAATAATGTGTGTAAATGTAAATGACTTTAAAAAAATTATTTTAGTAATTTGTTAAATTTAAGATACAATTCTTGTTTTTGTGGCAATTCTCATACTGTGCATTGGAAATATCGTCGGGTTTCTTTTATTTGTCGGTGCAGACAAGGTAATTTGTAATAATCCTTTTTCTCTGTGCTGAGTCATAAGGTTTTAATTCTGTTTGTGGAGATAGTCGATTTAGTACCTATTTTACTTTGAAATAGATATAGGCTATTTTGATTTTTCGCTGCTGATAAAAATGTATTTAATTTAGTACGTAAGTCGTGATAATATTTATCTGTAAGTCAGCCATTTTTGTTTTCCTTTAATAATGTATTCGTGTGCAGGAAAATACGGGACTTTTAATATTTTGGATTGCTTACGCTGTGATTAGCTGCATTTGGAGTTTTTTCCTCATATCTACTGACAGCTCTACAGTGGAGTCAATAATCCGAATTATATTGACTTTTTGCGCATATTTGTTTGGAATCCTTGTTGTGAACACATTACTTGAGGACATTCGAATGGCTAGAGGGGCTTCTGCGTTTTAAAAAAATTATTTATAAATTGAATTATGTCTTTAATTTGATTTATCAAAATTAATTTATCAAAACTAAATCAAAGCGTAATTAGGTATCGTTCGAACTTGAAATTTATTGATTTAATGTAAACACGATTACAAAAACATAGTTGCAGTTTTCCCTTACATGATGATGACATACGTTGCAGTATACCTTGTAAAACAAGTTTGACACCATTTGCATCTAATGCACATAACTAATTGCATTTATATTGGCGTGTTCAAGCTATTCAGGAGCGTGCATACATTACGCGGAATGTATATTTTATGTAGGAAAGTGAGGGAAGTTTTTAAACTGATGATGATTTCACACGTTCGTAAATCAAAAAAGCAGTGTGGGAAATTATAGTTTCCAATTTTTGTACTATGTAATTTATGGACGCTCCCTTTGTGCTAATCCACTCGGAATACAAATCAATCTTTCGCCTCTACTTGCCTACGTACGTTGCACATACTTAATTGCACACTTCCACGAAAGGGAAACAACGTGGCATATTTCCCTCGTTCAAGTAATTTTTGCCTGAGAATAACTAAAGTCAAGGTCTTTGTCTTGACCGGCGCCTTCTTTTTTTAGTCTCAGTCAGTCAGTCAGTCAGTCAGTCAGTCAGTCAGTGGTATGCATTCAGTATTCAAGATTTGCAGCAGTCAATTGTAACTTTAAAGCTTGCATTTATGTTTGCAAATATTTTAAAATGCCACTACAGATATTTCGGCTTAGCTAGCGGAGTAGGGATTTTCAATACCCATGTAATTATTTGAAATAGTAATTTGATTCTTCAATATTGTTTAAAATGGAAACTGACATTGAAAGTGAGAAAGACTCAAATATTTTGTGTTGGCCGGCTGCAAAGTGGGCTTGTATTATTGGCTGGATGCAATTTGTAAGTAATTATGGTTTTAATAATAATTTTAATAATTAAATACCTAATAGTCACAATTTACAAATTTCAAAATATTACGAATTAAAAGCTTAACATCAAACTATTTTGTTAACGTTTTCGAATTAAAATTATTCAGTAGTTTATTTAAGGTAATTTGCTTTAGTGAAGTCTCAAAACAACCAACATATTGTTATTAGTTCCATTTTTTTAAATCAAATGCCCTAAAACTATCTAGAAGCAAAAATAAAGTATTTATTTGTTTCCTGAAAAATAACTAAATGAACATTTTTTTCCTTATTCAAAAACATGTAAATATCAGATTTTGTGATTTTTTAAAACATGTAATTTTTTGATATAATTACTTTTGTTTTCCAAAAACATATAAATAAAGTACTCTGCACTTTTCAAAAACGTGTGAATAAAATATTTTGCACTTTTCAAAAACGTGTGAATAAAATATTTTGCACTTTTCAAAAACGTGTGAATAAAATATTTTGCACTTTTCAAAAACGTGTGAATAAAATATTTTGCACTTTTCAAAAACATGTGAATAAAATATTTTGCACTTTTTAAAAACGTGTGAATAAAATATTTTGCACTTTTCAAAAACAGGTAAATAAAATATTTTGCACTTTTCAAAAATAATGTGCTCATAAAATATGTTAAAAATTTTAAAATCATGTAAGTTGAACATTCTTAACTTTTTTTAGAAAATTAGGAATTTTTGAAAAATATGTGTAAATTGAATATCTTACAATTTTCAAAATTATGTTAATAAAACATTCTTACGTCCGCGTTATTTAACTTTTTGCACCTTTTGTAGCACTTTTCAAAACTCAAAATTAGGTTATTAGGCAAGCACCCCATTATATAATGTTTTTAGTATTTAACATCTATAGTTGTTTTTTTTTCAGCCTTAATTTAACGTATATTGTTTTGATTCTTCACTTGTGGTATATAACTAGATGTAGCAGAGTAAAATATAATTATTTTATCGTTATATCAGTAAATTTATAACTTTGAAGGCTGTTTGTATAACCTTAAATTTAATTCCCAATCTTGTAATTAGATCGGCAGTCTGGTAATTCTTGCACTCAGTGTGACGCTGCTTGTTTTGTTTTTAATTCCAATCTATGAGTGGCATCACAAATTGGCAGGCGCAGGCCATCCTAAAGGTTACAAGTACGACTCCTTTACGATTTTTTTCATAGTTGCATTGGTGGCAGCTATTATTATTTCGGCAGTTGGAGCTGTGGCAGGAATTATTTTAATTCTTGGAGTGTACCAGGTGAGTATAAGGAATTATAAATCTAGAGATATCAAAACATTGTTGAAACCACGGGATAGTTCATAAATGATGTTACTAATACTTACAGTTTTAATATTTATTTTTCAATTTTGTAGGAAAATACAAAAAAACTATCAGCTTGGATGATAATTCAAGTGGTTTTGTGTGTCGTCGGAGTCATTAATCTGGTGCTAAATTTTTTACTTGGCCAAAACACTTTGGGACTAGTTCGAGATATTTCTGGATTTAGTTTTACATTCTTTGCAATCTACATTGTGGGACGATACCAGGGGCAACTCATAAACGAGCAAAAGAGTCTAAGTCTAAACAAGACTGACAGTGAATTTAAACGCGCAAGCGCACCGGATCTTACTGAAGCCATAAATGACTTTAATTTATAACTTTTCTTTCTCAATCAATTTGACTGAATTGGTGCAAAATTTTTTAATTCCATGTTTTTGAAAAAGTAGAAAATGTTCTAATTTCTTGTTTTCCAGAAAGTGCAAAATGTCCTATTTACATGTTTTCGAAAAGTTGCAAAATGTTCTAATTCCGTGTTTTTGAAAAAGTGCTTAATTTTCGAATACCATGCTTTTAAAACGGTGTAAAATGTTCCAATTCTATGCATTAAAAAAGGTGGAAAATTTTTAGTTCTATATGTTTAAAAAAAAGTGCAAAATGTTGTATTTGCAAATTTTTGAAAAGTTTAAAATATTCTATGTAAATGATCTTACGACATATTTGATTAATTTTAAAGATAGTGGATATTGGTTTTAGCTACAAATGGACTTGGATTATTTTGGTTCTTCACAGACGATATTTAAATTCCTTAACAATGTGCCTTTTTTAAGTATGTATGCTTTACAACTGCAATACAGTTTTATGTTAATAATACACTGTTTGGTTTGTGATAAATAAAAATTTGTATTTATTGTACGCTACGATATAGAACTAATATTTCGAATATGTAAATTTTCCAAAAATGTCATTCGGTCTTTAAATGGCTGATTAATTACACCAGGATTATCATTTGTAATTTCAAAAAATTTAAGCTGCCCTGTTTTATGCGTAGGAGGAAATTCAACTCCAGAAAACATAAGCAATTCTGACCTGCTCATAAAAACATTATCATATTAGCTATCTGCCTATGCATAATTATATAAAAAAATTAATAAGTACTAATTATAACTACATACTCGTTTTTAGAAGCAAAATCTACGATGAGTTGGATGTAGTCCTTGGAGAATTTATAGCTCCTGCTATTTTTAGATATTTAAATTAGAGGCTCAAAAGGGAAAATATAAACACCGTCCGACGCATGACCCAAACCTAAAATGTATTTAAATAAAATGTGATTCAATAGACGCAGATAGCAAATGTTCTGACTGCAGGAGCCCTCACTACGTCGCACAAGTGTAACGTAGTGAGGACCCCTGACATGCAGTCAATGCCAAATCGAAATTTAAATTAGCTTACCTGTCGTTTTCTGAGGCAGTTCAATGTTAAAAACAGATTGCTTTACAGCTATTCTCACAGTATTCCGAACTAAATTAACCAAATCCTTTACGTTTCCGCTGTAAAATTGCTTTAATAATGCCCACAAACCTGTATAATACTGTTTTGATCTTTTTGAGAACGTTCGTGTTCAACTCTTGAAGTGCTCTGTTGTCAACTGAAATTTCTAAAATAAAATTACAAAAATAAAATACTAAATATTATTTATTGAAGAAGCTATAGTATTAATGTTTAAACATGTGGCTAAAAATAAAAAGCCTACGTGATATGCAAAGAAGTCCCTCGTCTGCAGAGTGTCCCACCATCCAAGGAACTCTATGAGCTTTTCCTTGGGCAGCAATGTCTAGTGAATGCTCCGTTAAAAATGCGTCTTCGTCCCAACTGCTTTAATAGTTGGCGCTACTGGATTCCTAAATTTGTTTGGTCTTACTCCTGAATTTTCGTACTAAATTTTAAAAAAAAATTTGCACAATAAATTACGACCTAATAGTTTCATGAATAATTATATTTTTGAGTTAAATAAAACAGAAAATTATACAAATTTTTTTTTCATTTTTTAGTTTTTCTTTGTGAATTAATTTAATCATTACCGTATCAAGCCAAACAGTTTGCATTAAATCTGCCACACTCGCATCTCGTAAGCATTTAGCAAATAATTTATTGTCACGAATTGGACATCCCAATTACCTTCCAATGCTTGAACTTTTCATTACTGACGCTTGAACGGATTTTATGCTCCACGTATTTAAAGCCGCCCCACTGTGGGAAATTGCTCTTGCAAAAAGACCTTTGGACATGGGTGACAAAATATGCTGGTGGACACTGGCCCCACTGCAAATTTTCAAAGTAAATTATTAAATGTCATCAGTACCTTTATTACTGCAAACTTCAATTCCATCGTTGACATCATATGTGAACGACCCCTTCGATTTTAAAAGTAAAACAAGAAACATAAATAAATAATAAAACGTTTTTACCCAGCAGAATGTCCAAAAATAGTAATTCTGTTTGAATCCCCACCAAAACTTTCTATATTTTCGTTGACCCATTTCAGTGCTTGAACTTGATCTTTGAGCCCCATATTTCCACGTATACCTATATCTTCAGTGCTGAGAAATCCTTTAAATCATCATCCAGGAAATGAACATGCTAATGGTAGCTGATAAACAAAATTACAATTTCAATTTGCTAGATTAATTATTGTTGAGTTTTTTGACAACAGGAACTGACCTAAAATGTCAAGGCGATAATTAAAAGAAACATAAATCGTAGTCCATTAAAAAGTTTGGTTTGTAGGTATTACTTCCTCCCATCAGGTAGGAACCACCATGAATGTAAAATAAAACAAGCAAAAGTCTCTTGTCGCTATGCCCCACATATTTTTGATTTTTTAAAATAAATTTGGAACTTATTTAATCGTAACACTCAGAATCTATACCAAATTGATGTTTTTTTTTAAACAATTTTTAAAAAAACATTGTAACATACTGACTCACTTTTGGCGGGCGAATATTCAAAAACAGACAGTCCTGAAATAAAAATTGGGCGCTTCGCGCCGGATTTGCCTACCGCGGGCTCGAAGTAGATGCTGAGCTTACAGCGAATATTGACTTCAGTCAATCGATGCATCTTTTCACATTATTTACATAAAATACACTCTATAACCTCTAAAGTGCAATATTTTAGTGACGACATTGTTGGACGATCCTAATATGTACAATAATAATATTCCATGCTAAAAATACTATTTTACATAATGTTTGAACTGATAACGGGTGTTTTTTTAAATGATGACATTTATACGACGTCATTTATGAACAATCCCTGTGTATACTGGTAAAAGTAGATTTTGAAGATATAAATCTACCAAATTTTGCATTTAGCACTAACAAGGATCCTTAAAATGGTGATTTTGTGATGACGTCATTTATGAAGGATCCCTGTATGTATGCTAGAAAAAGACGGCGTTAGGGATATCCATTAATTTGATTTTTAAACTAAAGACAGAAGAGATTCCTATAATCAAAATAATATATCAAATATTTTTAAGCTCAGGCCATTACTGACCCATTGCTGTTTACGGGACTCTAGGTGTCGCGTGCTCTATTCCAACCTTGGCTTTGAGGCTTCGAATTTACAGGACGTAATATACAATTGACCCTAAATTCCTCTCTTTCCCCCCCTTAGAATCTAAAAGGGATGATTTGTTGAGTAGGGAAGCATTAGTTTGCGGTTAGTAAAGCATTAGGCATAAGAAATATTTAATTACCTTTTTAAGATTCTGACTTGTTTTAATTCTTAACACCTCCTCCCCTTTAAGAGATAATTTGTGGGGTTGGGGGTGCAAGTATTTAAAGTTTTTTAATCGTTTTAGCAAAGAAATTAAGATTTATGGGACGTCATTTGTAGGTGAATTTAATTACACCACTCCTCCTTAGGGGGATACTTAGTGGGTGGGGGGTGCAAGTATTTAAGTTTTTTAATGGGTATAGCAAACAAAATTAAGATTTTGGGACGTCATTTGTGGGTAACCCCAAGTACACGACTTATCCTTAGGGAATACTTTGTGGGTAGGGAGTACAAGTATTTAAAGTTTTTTAATGGTTTGAGCAAGAAAATTACGATTTTTGGAACGTCACTTGTGAGTGACCCCAAGTACACCCTTCCCCTGAGGGCAGTGCAAGCCAATCGGTCCCTAACGAGCCCTTAAAAAAAATTGACCGAGGGTCCCTTTTTCTTGAAAAAACTACCTCAATTTGAGCCAGCCTGAGCCCGGAGGAGGGAAATCGTTCAGCACCGTTCTTTTTATCTATTTTACCTCCTCCGGTCCCGCTTCCTTTTTTGAGGGAAAATTTTTTCCACCTCATTGAGCTTTTACCTCAATCTCCCCCAATCTGAGCCAACCCCCTAGGTACTGGAAGTAAATTCTACCTACCTACAAAAAATGTTCAATACTTATACTAATATGACTAATACTAATACTACTTGGCGTAACACCATAAAAATGAAAATAAATCAATGAATGCATAAATAATATATGATACACACAAACACCAAAGGACATTTTATTTTTAATTTTTTATTATTATTAGGTTTTTGTGTTACTAGTTACAATTATTAACAATTTGATAACTTTTAATGGAAACAAAGATTTAATTAATAATAACTTAAAATTAAAATTATTATTTAAAAATTAAACTTAACTTAATTCTGCATAATCTCACTCAATATTCATGCACAAATTTAGTGGCAGGTCGTTATTGGAGTTGCAACTCATTTGAGTTTCTGTTTGTTTACAGCTTGCACCTTTTATTTTTCAGTTCTGGCCTGACTTCTGTTGAATTTTATTTTTTTTACTGACAACCAACAACTGACACTGACTCTTACAAAATGTAAAAACAGTACGAAAATAACTTTTAAATTGGGGGACGTGTCGTCACTATTGGCAGCAATACTGGCATAAGAATGTACTCAAATCCTCCAAAACTGGTTAACTGAACAACTGAAAACTTGAAAAATCATACCAGATAAATTCTAAACTGGTGTTAGTCCGCAGGTTTTAGTTTTAGTGTTAGTGTGTGAGCTTTGGTGTTTGCTCAAGCTTTAGCTTTAGCAACTTTGGCGGTAGTTTAATTAATGGTGGGAATTTGTGATTAAACGTTCGCCCAAAATGCAAATTTTTAATATTTAAAATAATTTAAATTACATGGTGCTCAAACAACTAAATAATACCCACAGTAATTAATACATGTGTCAAATGTAACAACATCTAGAAAGAGTCGACTCTTCATCTGGTGCTCCGTCTCCGTGGAGGGGTGTAGAGTTTAGTAAAGACTCACATTTATGGACATTTAATTATTGCAATTTTTATCCCGCTCGGGATGCGTAAGTAAAAAAAAGTAAGCTACTAAGCTATCTGATGCATTTAATCTATTAGTGCTACTTAGTTAATTCAGTGTTCAGTTTGTCAGTGGTACAGCCACACAGCGGGACACTTCTATCCGGTGTCTGCACAGTACTTATGTATGGTTATGACACGATTACATTAATAATGAGCATACATAAATCTACAAAAGCGTATATTAAAATTTAAAATTAGTAGTTGCAGCATGTGCACTCAGCTGTGCCCAGTGTTCACACTCCACAGTCATTATCATTTTTTCGGTTTCAGTATGAAGTATGCGCCTTTGCATGCAATATATGTATGCAACTTGCAACATTCAAATGCACCAACAATGCTTAAAAAATAAAATATTGAATTTGACATTTTTAAATTTTTTAATACCGCAATTTTGTAGCTATTAAGCCATTAACACCAAATTTGTTAACAATGACACATTAACTTTATTTAAAAATGCAAACGATTCAAAATAATTAAAATTGCGCAGATAAAAATAAACATGATTAGTAAATATTTGTTGATTAATTCAAATTCCACGTTTAATTGTATTTTATGAAAAATAAAAAGGTTTTAGTGTTAGTGTGTGGGCTTTGGTGTTTGCTCAAGCTTTAGCTTTAGCAACTTTGGCGGTGGTTTAATCAATGGTGGGAATTCGTGATTAAACGTTCGCCCAAAATGCGAATTTTTAATATTTAAAATAATTTAAATTACATGCTGCTCAAACAACTAAATAATACCCACAGTAATTAATACATGTGTCAAATGTAACAACATCCACAAAGAGTCGACTCTTCATCTCGTGCTCCGTCTCCGTGGTGAGGTGTAGAGTAGAGTTTAGTAAAGACTCACATTTATCGACATTTAATTATTGCAATTTTTATCCCGCTCGGGCTCAGTTTCACCAAAAACAGTTATTTTAATTTTCTTGTAATTAAATTCAAGAGAAGTTTTATAGTTGAAATTACAAATTTTATTCTCAAGCCCATAATAAATCAACCTAACTTCATGTATATATAAAGATACAGTACATACATTACTACTGTAGCACAGTAGCCATCAGCCAGAAAACTTATACTTAATTCACGGTGACACCACTGAAACCGACACCTGACACCGTCTCTGCCATTTTCGCCACAGTCCGCCACACCACAACACAGGGTATAGGTATCAGCAGTATATTAATTCAGAAAACTTATACTTAATTCACTGTGACACCACTGACACCGACACCTGACACCGTCCCCGCCACTGCCGCCACAGTCCGCCACACCACAACACAGGGTATAGGTATCAGTATATTAATTAATTAATTAACTAATATTAAACAAATATTACTATTACTATTATTACTAGTAATCATCACTCACTCGTACCGCTGACTATTACTTTTATCTTATATCCCGTGTCAGAATAGTGCCAGCTACGGTGTCGGTGTGTGATCAGTGTGATTCATATATTATTACTATCGTATACAATAATACAATATATTTATATTTCATCATACTTTTACATTACACAGTATCTCTGATATTTTTTTTATGACAGTATGAGTCCAAAACAACCTTTACGACATATCGATCACTCTTACACTTTTAGGCTCAAATACCACACTACGGATATCAAATTTCAGGACTCTAAAAGCTCTATGAGCTTTTTGCGCTTTTTGAGCATCGATGAGCTTCGAGAAAAAAAAATGAGCCCGCGCGTGCCTGCTATGTTTTCGATTTTACTGACCGGAGCTTCGGTCAGTGCGATCGGTCCTACCGGTCACCGGCTCCGTGTCCTACACTGCCTGAGGGGATACAGTCCACTCTCTACATAGTGTACTTCAGCGGACCAGCAAGATAAGTACACTATGAAGAGAGTTTACTATGTAGAGAGTTACAGATTAAAAAAAATTAGTATTATAGATGAAATAAATAAAAATCCTACAGTTCAAAGTAATATTGGTTTTAAACGAATCAATCGAAGAATAAGTTTCGTAGTTTTGATAGAAAACGTTTGAAAAATCAGTTAGATAAAGAAACGAAAATAGTTAATTTTTAAACTAAGCGCTGAAAATTTTGAAATTTCTAAAAGTACACTATGAAGCGACGAAATTTACACCTAAATGTTATTTTGGGCCGCCAAAATTAGTACACTATGAGGAGGTTTCCACTATGTAGAGGTACACTATGTAGAGGTGTTACAACATGGAAAGCATAGGAGTTTAGCCAGGAATACAAGTAAAGTACACTATGTAGAGGTATCCACTATGAGGAGGTACACTATGTGGAGAGTGGACTGTACTTAGTGGGTGGAAGTGCAAGTATTTAAAGTTTTGTAATTGTTTTAGCAGAAAAATTAAGATTTTTGGGACGTCATTTGTGGGTGACCCCAAGTTCACCCCCCCCCCCCCCCCTAAGGGGATACTTTGAGGGAGGGGTTCTAAAAACCACAGACCAAACCCCTAACAAACAAAGTTTCTTTGACCTTGTTTAAATGGTGGGTTTTTATTATTTGTTCTAAGTTTTTGTTTTTTTTTATTTTTAAAAAATAGCTTACTTTTAGTATTTTACTTCGTTTCCTAAAACCAATTTTTTAATATGAAACACATTCTGAGGACATATAGCACCATAGCGTGTTCCGTCACGAATTCCAACCCAATTTTTAGACGGTTCAGGACTCTAAAAATGAATTTTGTAAAATGCAGAAATAAAAAAAACGACATATAATTAAGTTTTTAAACGTACATTTTTACGAATTTTTTTGTAAGCTCCACATTTTAGAAATTTAACCTACACAAAGCGAAGAGGCCCAACTGGCGGCTTAGCATATGGAATTCCTAGCCATTCGTAAAACTCTCCACCATCTTTTGACCTCGTTGGTGAGACCTTACCTCGAATATAACCCGATTTCGTATTTACTGTTAAATTCTGTCGATACCTTATGAGAGTGTTGTCCTGGAAGAAAGCAGCTAATTTGCCTATTTCTAAGAGAAAAAATACAAACCACGTTAGGGTAGCACGTTTTCTTAACATTTTTAAATAATTTCAAGAAAGGAAATTGTGTATTTAATTATTATTTTCAAATAATTATGCTTAAAATATTTGAAAAGGATCCAAAAAACGTGTGTCTGTTGCACCCAATCTGAAATAAAAGTAATGCATTCGTTTATATAGCGCCAACTTGTAATTATTCTTCCTTACAGAAAAAATGATCAAGTGCGTCATCCTCACACACCTGTCTTTTTAAATTGCATAATGAATTTTTTGTCTTTATAATAGTTTATTTGGTTCAGCAGTAACTTAATACTATCATATAATTATTATTAAATTATTAGACACACAAAACCTCCTTTTGTGGGGTTTATTGAATGTGTAAGGAGAATTTTAAATAGTTTTCTGCGCGTGATTTGCATTTTAGAACAAATTAAACTTTAAAATATTTAACACATTTATCAACATTTTTTGCACCTGTCCTTTATTAAACAAGGGATGCTTCATGAATTATTCTGAATAAATTCACTTTCGTTTAGAAATCTTAAAAAAAGCCATAAATAATCTGCCACCAACAGCTTGTGTAATTTAACCCTTTAGAAACCAAAAACAACTTTAATTTCAATATTGGTACCTTGTCCGATTACAATCCATAACAATAAACTGCCAGAATCATTGTCGTTGGTAACGTAAGTAATCAACTTAAATTATTTTCTTATATTTAAAATAAAAACTAGAAATATTTTTATTACCTACATTCTACATAATTTACGGGAATTTTGAAAATCTTTCAATACTGGACCAATTTCATCGAGCCATATATCATTGGAAAGCTAATCACCAGTAGAATCCAAATAACGGAACGCGCCTCCAATTTAACAAAACGTTTTCAAAATAACGGTCATTTAATTTTTAATTGCCGCGAAAAATATGTTGTACGGGTCACAATCAAAAAACAAAAAAAATGGTGTCTGCTTATTTTTGAAGAGCTTTCCAATGATATATCACTCGACACAATCCGTTAACTTTTTTTAATTTGCAATTATGTTATTTAAAAAACATTTAAAAACGAATAACGATCGTGCTTCCACACCATGTTTATTATCTTTGCCTAATTGTTAGCTTTCCAAATATATATCACTTTAGGGTTCCTTTATTCAGTAACCGGTCGAAATCTTAACTTTTAACACAACATATTAATTATTGGCGGGAAATTCAAAAATTGGAATTTTGAACTTTTGATTGTATTACACAAGTTGATTATAAATAAAATAGATAAAATAACCAAAAACACATTGTGCGGCTTAATTGCTTCTTTTCATTTAAAACATGTAAATTGAAGCTAAAATTTTGCGGCAAATTCAAAATGCTTAATTTTGCTGTTAATAAAAGCTGCCATAAAACAAGGGCTTTAGCCCTTGTTTTTTTAATTCATAAACCATAAAATTACATAATTTATTTATAACTAATGAACTGTCTTTAATTCAGAAAATACAGTCTTGTCCTGTTTGATTTTGATTCAAAAACAGTTTTTAGCAAAAAACCATTTCACGGACGATTTTACTGGAAAAACAGCTTTTGATTGTGCTACGTACAACACAATGATTAGCAAGAAACTAATTGCATGCGTTACTTTTGTACTTTGTACAGACAACCAAACGAACACGACATGTTACACGTGATTTGACTGTGATACGTGTAATTATAATTATTGAGTTCTGATTTAGTGCAAAACCTAAGTTGTGAAAAATTTAGAAATATAAAACTTTAGTTATTAAATATGTCAAAGTTTGTATTAACTAACAATTCAGTTTTATTATACTTACAAAATCTATTATGAATTATGTAATGAATTTAAATAACTGAAATATTTCTTATATTTAGATCGTGTAAAAATGTCATTCTTTTTTCAAAAGGGTCAGTAATAATCCCCGGGTTATCAGTCCTAATTTCAAAATACTTCAATAGCCCATTTGCTGGAGTTGGAGGAAATTCAACGCCGGAAAAGAAAAGTAGCTCTGATCTGTAACCAATTAATAAAATATTGAACCTTTAGTTCAGCAATTATTTATCATCGCCCATTAAACACATTTTAAATATAACCAGCTCATTGGCATAAATAGCTTAAATTGTTTTTTTTAATTAACTAGTTACAATTTTAATGCTTACACTTACTTGTTTTTAGAAGCAAAATCGACGAGCAGTCGAATGTAATTTTTAGAAAATTTGTAATGTTGACTCGTCTTGGACATTTGAAGTAAGGGTTTTATTGGGAAGACATAAAATACGTCTGTGAAGTGGCTTGTACCTGTTTTATTTAAAAAAGGTAGGAAAATTAAATTTATATAGGGAGTAGTACATTATTATAGCGCACATTTCTAAGTTAGTACTTTTAACTTTTTTTAATACATTTTTATAATTTAAATTATTAATTTACCCCATTCATCTTGAAGCGGTTCAGATCGAAATAAATATTGGTTCAATACACTTGTGACAGAATAGAATGCAGTTTTGAGGAACCCAACGATATTACCGCTCATAAGGCCCCTCCATAGCTTAAGCACATTTGGCCGTTCCTTTACATTTAAGAAATATGGATACACGGGTGAGAATTGCCGCTGGTAGACAATAGACTCGTGAATATCAAAGTTGAAGAAAGCATCGCCAAATAATTTTGCGTATGTATTCAATTTTTCCTTGCGTGTTAAAGGACTTATATTGGATTTCGAAGGTGAGAAATAAAAATTGTAGATTTTGTTTGCAATTTCTTTGGAATCATTGCTTTGAATTGAAAAAGCTGATTCTATGCTTTTTCGAATATTTTTTTCTAAATCCGAGAAAATATTTGGGTCTTCTGAAACCTCTGAAATAATTCGAAATAATTTCTATAATTATTTTGTGTACAAGTGTCATTAATATTAAGTCGAATTTATTTATTTATGATTTATTTTCCAGGCATTTTCGGATTTTTTTACGAGCGATTGAAATTAGCCCCTCATCCGCAGCGTGACCCACCATCCATGGAACTCGTTGGGCTTTTCCTTCTACAACTAGTTGTAGTGGGTGACGGGTTAAAAATGCATCTTCATCATCCACCGCTTCAATTGTTGGAATTATTGGATCACCAAATTTCTGTGGTCTGTACAGTGGCATGTCGAACTAAGTTTGAAACAGTAATTATACATACATGTTTATATTATTACCCCAACAATTGTGTGAATGGCTATGTTCAACATAAGGTGCTACCAAAGACCAAGAAAAATCATTTACCCTACAAATGACGTCATTTGTGAATGACCCCTAATTGGTAATTTTTGCAGTTAAAAAATGTATTATTAAATTAGTAATAAATTCACCAAGTCCAGCCATGCCACTTGCATCAAATCTTCGACACTCGCATTTCTCAAGCAATTAGCAAGTTCTTGAGTATCGCTAATTGGGCAGCTCAATTCCTTTCCGACGCTCCATGTTTTTTCTACAGCTTTTTTGAGTGGTTTTAAGCCCCATGTATTAGACGCAGTTCCACTGCTTGAGATGGCTCTTGCAAAAAGGCCCTTAGACATGGGCGACAGAAGCAGCTGGTGAACGCTCGCGCCACTGCAAGTTCACAGTAGCAAGTTAAAAACTGACAAAAATGGCTGTTCAAATAAATAAATAACCAGTTTCAGGTAAGTATGTATGTTTACCCAGCAGAATGACCAAAAATTGTGATTCTATTAGGATCCCCACCAAAGAATTCTATATTGTTTTTGATCCATTTCAAGGCCTGAACTTGGTCCTTTAGGCCCATGTTCCCGCGTATCACTGAGTCGCCGGTGCTTAAAAAACCTATTTTAATGGGTTACTTATTAGTTTATATTTTTTGAGAATAAATAGCTTTGTAAATTAAATAGGAATTAGCGCTGGTTTTTACAAACTTCTAAAGAACTGTGATTAAAATCCTGAAATGCAACATAGGCCGGTGATAGACCCATTGCAGATTTTCCAATACTATAAAAACGTACCCAATATACCAAGACGGTAATTAACAGAAACAAAAACAATATCCTCATCCATTAAAAATCCAGCTCCGTATGTTCTACTTTCGCCTTGAATGTAAGCACCACCATGAATGTAGAATATAACTGGCAATAGTTTCTTTTTAGCGTCGTGTAAATCCTAATTAAAACCCGGGCCACAAGGTTAAACAATTACAAGGTAATACAATTTCGTATTAAAAAAAATTCATAGATTGCAATAATTATGATTTCTTTTCTTACCTTTGGGCAGAAAATGTTTAAAAATAGACAATCCTGTGAAAACAAATTTTAACAAGTTATTGTAATAAATACTATATAACTATAAGTTTTTAAAGTTGCGAATCAATCTCTAACCCAAAGCATGTTGTCGTAAATATTTAATTGTAATTGTTGACTTTTCCGCTCTAAATATCTTACCTCCAGCCCTCGGACTACATTTTTAAAATAAAACATATTTTGAACACACGAAGCACCATAGCGAGTTCCATCATGGACATTTTTCCATTTTTCAACAGGTTCTGGGCTCTACGTTTATGGGGAAAAGTACACAATTATATAATGACAATTTTATTATTTAATTAGATCTTCACAATTCTGGAAAAACTAATAATAATTAAATCATACAGCAAAGCGCAGCTGACCCAGTGGCGGCTTCGCGTAGGGAATTCCTAACCATGAGTAGTACTTTCTCCCATCTCTTGACGTTGAAATCTTCCCTTGAACTGGACCGGATTTCGTATTGATAATTTCACTGCTCCTAACAAATGTATTCATGCATGACGACCAGGCAAATGTCTCAAAAAATAATAACAGAAACAAACACGGACACAGACACAAACTGGTTTTATTCTTGTTCATTTTTAACAAGTTATTAGTCACCGCAAAATTTGTGACGTCACATTATCCCGTACTACACAAAATGCCAATAACTATTTGTCACATATTATTTTGAAAAAACTTTTTTTCGGTCACTACTTTAAAAACGAACTTCACAGACATTTCAATCTGCGTTTACTGGTGTTCACTTTAACAAAAGCTAGCGACTAAAAACTGCTAGTTAAATATGAAAATATTCTTAAAGTTTAATAAATTTAAATTTCTGATCGTAACATTGTCCAGAAAAAAACGGAAGCACAATAAAAAGTTTTAGAATCAATGCAATAGCACACCTTTAGGTATTATTTAAAATTATCTTCTTGTCTGTAGATTTGTCACTGTGAGTGTTCTCGAAAGTGTAAAGAAGTGATAACTATCGAAAACTAAAACGTTATAATTTTTTTGTGATAACGCTTCTTGTTGTAACTCTAATTAATTTATCAGCATGCTGACTCAACGCAATTAGTTCCTCTAGGAATTCCAACGATGAGAACATAACAAAATATGTTGTTATTCAGTTACTATCAAGCACAAAATATGTACTTGATAATTGTTAGAAACAATAAAAGATCGCATTAAAATTTGCCTTATAAGGCTTTACGAATGTCAGTATGACTCTGGTAAACCCTAATAACAGTGTGACTAACATCATTGTTAGCAATGCGACAGTTGGTTCAGGGTTTTAGGAAGGAACGTCGTTGCCGTTATCATTGTAAAATCATGCTTATCTCAAGAGAAATTGCCAGCAATTAGGAAAGTACCTACCTAGAAATTTATAATTACAGTACTGCATTTGTAAACAAAGAATATATAGATAAAGGTAAGCGCTTAAGTTTGCTAAAGTCAGCAGCAAGCTTGTAAGAAAAACAAAATTACCTGAGAAGAATCAAAACCAGTCGCTCAGAACTCTTTTAAAATACGTTTTATATGCAATGATTGTAAACATAACACTTTTTTTATTTTGATTTACTGCTATTAATTAATTGAATATAACATGTTCATATTTTTTAATTAGGGAAAAGACAGAAATTTTATGGAATTTTAGAAATATGTAAATTGGTCGTTTTGAACTTTAGAACAACAATGTAAATGGCTAATTTTGCACATTTTAGAAACCTAAAACGAAACATTTTTAAATTAAAAAAAATGCAAGCGCAGCAGTTTTTTATTTTCCAAAACATGCAAACGGAACATTTTGCAAGTTTCTAAAACACGCAAACGAAACATCTTTTAATTTTTAAAACAAGGCAAGCAAAAAATTTCACAATTGTGTGAACAAAAAATAAATGTTGAACATTTAAAAAAAACTATAATTACATTAATTACTTTTTAAACAATTTCCTAACATTCCACACTTTTAACTTTTTGAAACACGTGCTTGTATACCTAATAATATATAGAAAAAATATAAAATAAAAAAAAAATAAAAAAATAATCATAAAACTTTTAAAATCCATTCATATAACCTAATCATTTTTTTTATTTGAAAAAAAAACATGTGTAATTATTAAACAAATTACACTTAAATAGCTGAAAATTGCATTTCAACAAGCCGTATGTTCTTTTGTATTATTTAAATTTTCTATTTTGTACCTTTAAAAAACATTTGCACTTAAACAGTTAGCAGTTTTCTAAAACAACAAAAACCACATTTTACCTTGTTTTAAAAATGTTATTTTATTTTTTTTATAACTCATTATGCTCACAATTTTATCTTCTAATTAATGTATATCCTTCAGCAAGTAAATTAGAACTTGTTCATATTATTTCTGGTTAAAAAAGAAAATGAGTTGTTTCGACACTTCAATGATTATAGATAAAATTATTTTGCTCTTCAAGCTTAGAAAAACCAAGTCAAGGTAAGCTTGAAACACAAACAAATAATGTGGGAACGAACGAGAAGCAAGAAGTTTGCTACATAAGGGTGCACTTATACAAAGGCAATTAGTTATATAATAATTACATATACTGGAGGAACGTGCATATATTACGTGGTACGTTTTGGATAGGTAGAGCTTTTTATAGCTGCTTATAATTACTTTTACATTGTCGAACGTAACTGGTGGTTTACGATTTCTGATTTTTGTGCTACGTAATTTATGTATGTACCATATGAAAAAAGTCAAACTTGTGAACTTCAAGTCAAAGTAATTATATGGAAAAAAAATAATTCCACTTAGAAATCTTCCTTTTTACAGAGGAATTTTTTTTCTATAATAATTTTTTTTAATGACTCAATGCATGTTTTCAAGGTCGCATGGCGTAGACTGAGTTAGTGGAATTTGCGAGTATGTGTATTTTGCAGTCAACAACTTGTTTTTTCAAGCATTAGGAGGCAATCAAATCCTATTGTCCGGCTCAATTATTAAATCTCCAATTATCTCAATTCCTTTTTTTGATCTTGTCGGTAGCATTGATCTATTAAGTGCACACGCTGCCTATACAATTAGCTGTAATAACATTACCGGTGACTGTGATACTGTAATTTCTTAATGACAAATTTATTTTTGCAACATTAGGAAAATTCAAAATTATTTATTCAAATTTTTACATTGCCGCCTAAGGCAGGTAGTGTAGAAAATGTTCAATGATTAGTTAACAATGAAAATTAAATTGGATCAGAAGATTGTTCACAGTAGTCAAGGTAAAGTTACGCCTTTCGGAAGAAGTTGAAAGCAAAACTAAAAAATTTGCATAAAAATCACATTTGAATTTCACAATCTGAAATTATTAAACTTGTTTCACTCAATTGTTATTATTAAAAATCATCATTAAAGAGTCAAAATGACCTTCTTCCATGTGAGCTGAAACTAAAATTCATTGTCGACGAACAAAAAAAAATTTTAATTGTGGAAAAATCACAAAAAGATTGTTTTTAATTTCGTCAAAAACATGTAAAAAGAACATTTTATAATTTTTAAAACCGTGTAAATTGAATATTTTGCATTTTCCAAAAACATGTATAAGATATATTTTGCAATTTTCAAAACCATGTAAATCGAACATTTTGCAGTTTTCCAATATTGTAAATTGAACATTTTGCAGTTTTCCAATATTGTAAATCGAACATTTTGCTGTTTTCCAATACAGTAAAATTCGACTATAAGGGACGTCGCCGAACCGAAGAAATTGGTCCCCTATAGCCGGATTTCCGTTTAACCGTTTAAGGGATTTCCCTTATAAGTGGATACAACAAACTCGGTCCCTAATGAGCTCTTTAAAAAAAGTGACCGAGAACCGAAACGTACCTTTCTTTTTGGCCTCATTTGAGCCTCCGTATTTTTTAACACAGGCCGTCCTGAGCTTGTCTCAAAAGTATAGAACTGACCGGACCTCCGGTCAGTGCAATCGGTCCTACCGGTCACCGGCTCCGTGTCTTACACTGCCGAAAACATACTTTTTGCTTCTTTACACTTTTTACTTTGAGCCATATATGTGCTCGTGATTTTCTCACTTTTTGCTTAATTCGGCTTATTACACTTAAACTAATTTCAGTTTCTTTGCTTACGTCTGCCTGCTTATAGGTGTTTAACTTTTGCAAAATTTCATATTTTTCTTCTGTGGTAAATGAGTTTTTTTTTCCTTTTCGTCGCCATTGTAAACTAAAGGAAGCAGTAAAGTTTAAGTTTAATGTAAAGTCACTAGCAACAAAAGCCGCGTAATCTATAAATACGATGTCCTATTTGGATTTAAAATAATGTAAATGTTAAAATAAGATAATCGAAGTGCAGTTACAAAGTATTGTAGTGCTCCAGTTGTTCGGCTCGGTTCATTTTTATTATTTATTTTTAACATTTTTCTTGAAAATTCTCTTACAGGTAGACTAAAAAACCAAAAAATGATCTAAAACTTGTCTCTTATACCCGGTTTTTCCCTTCTATCGGTTCCCTTAAATTTAGATATTATTAACATTAAAACATAGGCTGGCTAACCAAATATTTTAAATCTGTCCCTTTAAGCAGGATTTTCCTTTCATCCAAATCCCTTATAGTCGGATTTTACTGTATTGTAATTCGAAAATTTTGCAGTTTTCAAAAACATGTAAATCGAAGATTTTGTAGTTTCTAAAAACACGTAAATCAAACATTTTGCAGTTTTTTAATACATGTAAATCGAACATTTTACACTTTTCAAAAACATGTAAATAGAACATTGTGAACTTTTCAAAAAGTGAGCAACCCTTTTATTTGTAAAGTATTGGTAATAAAGCACTTCGTACATTTTAAAAACATGTAGCAAGAACATTTTGCTTCCAAGGCATAAAAATCATTTAAAATAGCTCAGATTGCTCTTTTTAAAAATAATTAAATAAATAATTACATGTTTTACTTTTAATTTCACATAACATTTCATTTTTCACGTATTGCTTTATACCTAATTTGTTTTTGTTTTTGTGTTTAGGGATATTGACATAATAAGCTGTCTAGAGGTCTTCTTACAAGTTATGAGTCATTTTGATTTAACGCCTAATTAAATGTAAATAATTTCGGCTATAATAATTATTTGTTATGTCACCAAAGACATGGCAGTGTACTGCAATATTTGACCTGACCATTACCCAGGTGTGATGTTAGTTTAGAATGTGTTCATACCCACATATAGTGCCTGCATTTAAGTTCTCTAATAATCAAATAAAAAAATTGATGCATATTAACAAACATGTATTTTGTTTTTGCAAAAATCATCTTATGGCTTGCAAAAATGCAGGATAAAAAGTTATAGGGTTAAAATGTGGTACTAAATAATTAAATGTATGAGCTACATAACGCCGAGGATTGGAAATAATAATTGAATAATTAGTTACGAAGACTGATTAAAATTTAAAACGATTGGTGTAGTAAATATGTTGTATATGCCCTTGTACTCATTAGCATATGTAGGGTTGTCCGGTGTGTTAACTGCTGACTGCGGACTGTGGTGCAAATGTTTTAGTTCTGGTTACTACTGTAACTTTAATTATATAGGTATAGTAATTGTATATTATGGAGTATAAAGATGTGGGCATCGCTTATAATGTATTAGGTATAATTTATGATTTAACTATAAGATGTGTAAAGATGTAACATTTAATTAAGTGAATCAATAATGTAGGCCAGAGGAAGTGGCGAAGGGCAATTTTAATGGAGCGAATTAGTTAAGATGTGATCATGCGGTATGAGTTTATTATTATGTAACAATTATTGTGTAAAGATGAATCATGAATCATGTAAATGTAACAATAATCATTAACTATTTTGTGAGCTTGCCTCAGAGATTGGATTGAACGTAGCAGCCACTCCTTTGCCAGCCACTAAACTGTTAACACATTTCTATCCTTACTTGTATAGGTAGCCCTTTATAAATTACACGTTAAAATTCTTTATTAAAATTAACGGTGATTTAATTGTTAAGACAAACTTAATCCGTTCAAGTTGGCCAAACTCCATTTATTTACTCAGCATCCGAAGCATACAAATCCACACATTTAACAATGTGTAAAATATACTTGCATTGCAAATACGTGCAAAATGCAGAAATCTCACACTTAAAGTAATGGAGATGCTTATTTATTACGGTTTTCGGAAATTCACTAAATTATACCCTAAATGGAAAATCAATCTATATCTAGCATGAAGCTACTTAAATTATTTTGATGTAGCGTTGGCTGATGCAACATGTGTTTGCTGTAAAAGCTCCTTTGCCAATAAGCATACCACAGGGGGGCTCAACAAATGTTTTCATCTTCTTTTCCATATACAAGTGGGAGGGGAAGGGGAAACATAAATTACATCTGGTTTGTGTAATGCTACGCAGAAGGCAATCTTATGACTCGAAGACCGGTATAAATTAAGATTCAATAATCATTAATTACATTTAAACGACTTTTAACTAAATTTTAAGTATACAACTTCGTGGAATGTAAAGGTATAATACTGATAATTAGAGTTATAGCAGGACTACATTCTAAATGGTGTATGAATGAAGATGCATGTAAACTAATTACTACACCATTACGTATGGACCAGTATCATCATCGTTATGCAGATATGTCATAGGTGACTAATACTGAGCATTATTAAGATTCCTGTTGACGTTGTTGAAGCAGACATTTTTGCAAAGGTATGGAATTAATTTCTTTTTTTAATCTAGTCCTATTATTTTTCGTATGTAATGCCTCTCTGTCCGTGTGTTACTGTACAATGTTTTAATTTAAAAGATCTTCCTAAGAACAAAAAAAGTTCAGATACAGAATATACAATGGATGCAGTAAATCCGATTCAAAGCCGTAACGTTTGCTGCTGTGGAGCGAGGTCATGGGCGCTAGCAATTGGCTGGTTTCAGACTGTACGTTTTTAAACTGTAAAACGTTTTTCAAAGAATGACTCTTTAAAAATTAAAATTACCATTTTATAAAAAAATATTACGCCACTATTTCATATTACAGTTTTAATTAAATTTTTGTTGTATAGATTGGTTCAGCAATTTTAGCAATCGTAAATAGCATTCTGCTCTTTACTACAATAGCTGGCGCTGGCGTAGACAGTTGGTATGGGGACTTGGAAAACGGTGACAAATTTTGTAAATCGTTTTTGTTATTTGCCTTTTTTTCATTTTGTTTTGTTATTTAGTTATAATGAGTTGTTATATTATGATAATTTTTAATTACATTTTTCATAGCTTTGGGCTATTAAATAAAATGGATTTTAAATTTTAGAATCTTTAATTAGTTTAATGTTGTATTAAACTCTTTTTTTAAATAAATACATATTTTTACAGTCACAAACGGTGACCTAAAACTTAGTTAGCTACATTTTTCAATCTAATAATTAATTATTATGTTTTGTTAGTAATAGCGCCGAGGATGATGGTTGCGTTTCTAATTTTTTTTTTAATTCAATTTGCTATTGGAATTGTATTACTTGTGGGTGTCAAACAAGTAAGTTATTTTTGAATACAGATTTTTAGTGCTTACCACAATAATTGAAGAGGGCACAATTAGATGAATTAATTTTTTAATTAATTAAATATTTATTTTTAATAATGCTATTTTTCAGGGGAGTGCAAGAAAACTCACAGTTTGGTGCGTAGTTCAAACTATCGGATTATTGTTAAATTTTCTGGGACTGAGGGCATTAGTTATGGGTGCAAATGATCAAGGTGGCAGTTTAGTTCAGAGCGGTTTGGAAGTAGCTATCCATGTATTTTGCATTTGGGCTGTCGGTGTGCATCTTGACGAAATTATTGATAGTAGAGTTCCACAGGATGTTCAAAAAGTTTAATTTTTTACTAACAGAATTAAATAATTATTAAAAAATCAATAATTATAAAATTGTATTTTAAGTGTTGGTGGAATAGCAAGAAAAGAATAAATGTGAAAATAATGCACCTTGCATTTATATAATTACTTGCATATTAGCTTAATTTGGCCTGTCAAAAACACTGAAACTACATTTGCACTAGACTGCTAACTACTTAGAAAAAATACTAATTGTAATAAAAAACACATTCCAAGATGCTTTAGCAAGGCAGATGGTATGAAATAGGCAATAAAATAGAAAATTCCTCCGTCTCAATAGAATCACGGTAAACCGGTTTCTATTCTTGTTTAATTTAATCACAAATTGATTTTTCCGCAGTATAATGACTACGTTAGTCGTAATAGAAATGTACACGAGGCAAGGACCATAATTATTGTTGCTTTATTTTGTTTTTGCTAATGCATTCTTCCACCCAGTGCATAAAATTACTTAATTTACAAAACAAAATTTTTATTTCAATCTGCGTAATTCGTAAGCATGACTGTAAACGTTGAAAGAAGGATTTTGTACTGCCGACTGAGAACGTGGGCTCTCCTGATTGGCTGGTTACAAATTGTGAGTTCGAATATTTTTAAAATTTGAAAAAATAGTGTTTTAGGATTTTATTTTTGTACACTGCACTAGCGCTTTACCTAAATTATTATTCATTGCTTACAATTAGATTCGCAATAAATGTAATTTAATAAGAAAAAAAATGTATTAAAAAAAATTACAGATTTCAAGTGTTTCAATATTTGGCGCCTTTACTTTCATTTCAATATGGATCGCATTCCAAGCAGTGAAATTATCTAGTGGTAAACCATTTATTTAACGCATAAACAATTTCTTTTAAACTACAACTATTTAACTTGTTTTTAAATTTTGAATTTCTCATTTAGCAGATACTACAGCAGACCAGGATAACCAAGGACTTGACGTAAAAATAATCACACAAATCATAATTGGAATTTCAACTTCAGTCACTGATTTTACTGCTGGGAATTTTCTGGTTCTTGGAGTGAAGCGTGTAAGTTATTTTATTTTTAATGGAACCTCAAGTAATATTTACATTTAAATTTGTAGAATGCAGTAACTAAAAATTATTTTATTACATCATGTAGGAACACGTGAGAAAATTGAATATTTGGATAATTCTCCAAATCATTGCAATAACTTTTTCAAGCACTAGTTACATCCTTGTGCTTCTTCTCGGCGGTGAAGTATTCGAAGTGGTTCTAGACATCCTTGGAATTGTCTTTGGTCTGGTTTTCATTTGGTTTGTGAATATTTACAGAAAAGAATTATTATTAGAAGCTGCAAGTCAAGTAAAGCCATCAATTAATAATGTAAAAAGTCATGGTTAGTGATGTTCAATTGAAAATGACAAAATTGGGATTTTGAAAAGTCAAAGACATAATTATTTAAAAATTTATTAACAATGTGTTTGTAAACTATATGAATTACAAAATTTAATTAACGAGATAAATTAAGGACAAATAAACTTTAGGTATAACATACAATTCATCAAACAATAGAATAATTACAAATAAAAAAGTGAGATCTTACATAATTAAAAATAATACTAGCTTTAAGTGGTCAGTGAAATGTGGATTGTGTGTAAATAAATAAATGACAAGATAACATCATTTATGAACCACCCCTCAATGCAATAGCTTTTTTATAAGTAAACTCTATCAACAGTTAGTTCACATTACATTCTTAACCGGATGAACTTTCAATTTTTTATCAGTTCTTAAAGATGAGTCATGAATTTTCCCCTGTAATAAAAAAAACAAATATTGATTAGTATAAGGAACTACTTTAAATCTAATGATGATTTGCAAATTATTCAAGTGTTCCATTAGCAAAACCCATGTAATAATTAGTCTTGACCTTCAGAGCATATCGTATTTGAAGAGTTAAAATGACTCATTTCCATTTTTACCTAAGGACAATATCAACTATCTACCCAAATATTCGAACAAATGCCTTGAAAGCATTTATATACAACATTTTGCACTTTTCAAAAATAGGTAAATACAGCACTTTGCATCTCTTTAAAAACATGGAATTAGAATTTTTTGCACCTTTTTAAAACGTAGAATTAAAACATTTTGCACCTTTTTGAAAACGTTTTCTTATGAAATTTCACATGTTAAAAAGCATGTAAATAGAACATTTTGAACTTTTAAAAAATATGTGAATACGACAGTTATCACCTTTTTAAAAACATGGAATTAAAAAGTTTTGCACCTTTACGAAAACTTGGAATTAGAACATTTTGCACCTTTTCTAAAACTTGTTATTACGACATTTTACATTGTTGAGAAACATGTAAGTAGAACATTTTAAACTTTTTTAAAACTCGTAATTACCCTTTTTTATATGTTTCTTATTTTGTTTCTATGATATAGCACATTTTGATTGCAGCCTAAATTGGATATTGGTCATGTTAATTCTTCACAGACCCATCATATAATTATCTAACTTGGCATGTATGAATTTTGTAAACTATGTTAAATTGTGCTATTTTTAAACAAGCAATATGTCATTCTATCAAAAGTACAACGTACGTGAATTGAAGATCCTTTAATTTTCTTGGAAAATGCAGTTGCCTAAAGAATAAATAATTCATAAGCTGATAAGAAACGTGAAACCAAAATTGACTGCAACTGTAGCATGTGCCATATGGATTCGCCGAACAGCGTCATTCATTTACTACTTCTATTTAAATACAACCTTGTTTACTTTTTTCATTGAATCATTCCAAGTTTAACTTTAAAACTTTCATTATGTCCGTCTTTTGAGTAATAGACTGTTGCTGAAGGAATCTATAGTCTTTTCCCACACAAACTTAGATAAATAAACTTGCAAAATAAATACTAGGATTTTACAATTTATTTTATTCGAAAAGAAAACATAGCTTACGAAAAACATGAACAAGGTGTATCCTGTACAGAGTCGTGAGGTGTGGTGCTGCGGGGCGAGGTCATGGGCTTTGGTCATTGGATGGATTCAAACTGTGAGCTTTAAAATTTAAACACGTTTTTTTTAAACAATGTCTTTCCAATAATTACAATTATTGCCATTTTTTCTAAAACGTATCGTCTCTAAATAACCAAAATTACCTATATCGATTTTTAGCTAAAAACAATATCAACTAATTATCTACAAAAATATTCAAATATGTCATTAGAACACTTAAGTAGAACTTTTTGCACGTTTAAAAAAATCAAGAAAATAGAACATTTTAGACTTTTTATAAACATGTAAATGTAACATTTTACACTTTTAAAAAATATGTAAATCTGACATTTTGATATTTTTAAAAACATGTAAATCTGACATTTTGATATTTTTAAAAACATGTAAATCTGACATTTTGATATTTTTAAAAACATGTAAATCTGACATTTTGATATTTTTAAAAACATGTAAATCTGACATTTTGATATTTTTAAAAACATGTAAATCTGACATTTTGATATTTTTAAAAACATGTAAATCTGACATTTTGATATTTTTAAAAACATGTAAATCTGACATTTTGATATTTTAAAAACATGTAAATCTGACATTTTGATATTTTTAAAAACATGTAAATCTGACATTTTGATATTTTTAAAAACATGTAAATCTGACATTTTGATATTTTAAAAACATGTAAATCTGACATTTTGATATTTTTAAAAACATGTAAATCTGACATTTTGATATTTTTAAAAACATGTAAATCTGACATTTTGATATTTTTAAAAACATGTAAATCTGACATTTTGATATTTTTAAAAACATGTAAATCTGACATTTTGATATTTTTAAAAACATGTAAATCTGACATTTTGATATTTTTAAAAACATGTAAATCTGACATTTTGATATTTTTAAAAACATGTAAATCTGACATTTTGATATTTTTAAAAACATGTAAATCTGACATTTTGATATTTTTAAAAACATGTAAATCTGACATTTTGATATTTTTAAAAACATGTAAATCTGACATTTTGATATTTTTAAAAACATGTAAATCTGACATTTTGATATTTTTAAAAACATGTAAATCTGACATTTTGATATTTTTAAAAACATGTAAATCTGACATTTTGATATTTTTAAAAACATGTAAATCTGACATTTTGATATTTTTAAAAACATGTAAATCTGACATTTTGATATTTTTAAAAACATGTAAATCTGACATTTTGATATTTTTAAAAACATGTAAATCTGACATTTTGATATTTTAAAAACATGTAAATCTGACATTTTGATATTTTTAAAAACATGTAAATCTGACATTTTGATATTTTTAAAAACATGTAAATCTGACATTTTGATATTTTAAAAACATGTAAATCTGACATTTTGATATTTTTAAAAACATGTAAATCTGACATTTTGATATTTTTAAAAACATGTAAATCTGACATTTTGATATTTTTAAAAACATGTAAATCTGACATTTTGATATTTTTAAAAACATGTAAATCTGACATTTTGATATTTTTAAAAACATGTAAATCTGACATTTTGATATTTTAAAAACATGTAAATCTGACATTTTGATATTTTTAAAAACATGTAAATCTGACATTTTGATATTTTTAAAAACATGTAAATCTGACATTTTGATATTTTAAAAACATGTAAATCTGACATTTTGATATTTTTAAAAACATGGTTATAGAACATTTTGCACCTTTTTAAAAACAAGGAGTTAGAACATTTTGCACCTTTTTAAAAACAAGGAGTTAAAACATTTTGCGATTTTTCAAGAACATGGTAGAAGGACATTTTAGTCACAATGTTCCTAATTCTGTTTTTATGATATAGCTCATTTTGATTATAGCCTAAATTGCATATGGGTCATTTTGGTTCTTTACAGTCGATATAGGCACTTATAAATAATCAAGTTTTAATTAAATTACAATTGTTTTTCAGATTTGTTTTGCGATTGCAGCAATTGGAGTTGGTATTCTGCTCTGTGCGGAAATTGTAAGAGTAAGCAATGAAAATGGAGATATAGGAGACGAAGTTAAAATCTGTAATTTTTTGATTTTTACACTTTTATTTTAAATTCTTCGTTGATTGGTATGTATAGTTATGTTTGAATTGTAATTATTATTTTCTGTTGATAATAGTAATAGGAGTGACGGCTGGACTCTGGATTTTTGTAATTCTCTCGTTTGCCTTAGGAATTGTGTTAATTGTGGGGGTCAAAAAAGTAAGTTTTTTACACATGTTTTAAAATTGGAAAAAATTAATTAAATAATTAGCAATTAATTATACGTAGAACAAAACTAATAAAATAATAATTTTCAATTTATTATTATTTTTAAAGGCAAATGCAGGAAAGATAAAGTTTTGGTGCGTGATTCAAATCATTAAACTTGGATTTTGTGCTCTTTTTCTTCTTGCATCACTCGTGACCATGGATTATGTACAGTGTGCTTCAAACTTGTGCGGAATTGCTATTGATGTATTTTTTCTTTGGGTTGTCAATGTCCATCGTAAAGAAATAATTAGTAATGTTCCATACAATAGAAATGTTTAATTTATTGCCAATAATACCAAATGTCTATAATTACAGGCAATTAGTAAATTTCATATCGATTGTTCCGGCACGACAACAAGAACTGAATAAATAAAAGCTAAAAAAAATATATTTAGATGCGCCATTGTGTGACGTAAGCTTTATGCAGACTGAGGCTCTAATATAACTTTACATTAATTCAGTATTTCATTTGTAACCTTGCCATTATAGAGCAGGGTATACAGTTGATTACATAAAAAAATACAAATTATAATAATTTAAGGTGGAGAATTGTTTAACAAATCAATTCATAAAACTTCAAGCTAAATGTTTATGCAAACTACTGTCATCAAGTGCATTGGTAATGGTCGTGATTGTCATATAGTTATGTAGTCTCTGCAGTTAAAATGGGCAATACAAAATAATCACCTACTTTGAAAAATTATTTTGGACAATGTGTTTTTCTGTCATTTGTATTTAAATTGACCGCCGACGTCATCAACTAGTGCAATTAAAATGTAATGTAATTTATGTTATCAAGTTTGCTTCATGATTATTTCATAGATCGGCTTGTGGCAGCTCAGTTACATATTTTAGTTAAGGTTGACGTCTTTTCTATAAAAACTCAGATAAATTAGTTAATTACTCTTCAGGAAATAATAATTTTGAAAAACGTGAAGCTTATATAATTACATGCGAAAAATTAAACGTTCAAAAAAGACATTTAATTCAGTTAAAAATGAGCCAAGAAAATACTGTAAAAAGCCGTGAAATGTGGTCGTGTTGCTGTAGTGCCAGAAGTTGGGCTTTGGTAATTGGATGGATTCAAGTTGTACGTTTTCAATAATTCAACTCATAATAAGTTACACTTAATAAATAATTAGTTTTGAAAAAACCTCATTGTTTTGTTTGTTTATAAATACTCCCTTTTAAATCCTAACTTAACTAGTTTTATGTGCTGTTACGTTACAATTTTGTCATTATAGATTTTTAGTGCAATAGCAGGAATTGCCATTTATACTTTATTCATTTTGGAGATGGAAAATCCTCAACCTATAGGCGGCTTTCATAATACAAGTAATACTTATTTTATAATTTTGAGTTTTCTTTTGACTTTACACCGTACAATTTTGTGACGTAATATTTAAAATATTTTTTGTAGTTTGTGACATAAATACATCTTTTTTCAATAGTAATTAATTGTAATTGGTACCGATTATTTTTATTTTAGTTGTAGTTTCACGCATTCTATTTTGTTTATTATTTATTGCAAATTTTTAACTAACCATAATATGTATTGTGTGCTAAAACTAGTGCTCGCTATACTGATTGCAGTCTACATTGGTCTAGCAACCCTCTTTGCTGCTGGCATCATATTGGTTGTGGGTGTGAAACAAGTAAGTTTACTCTGCAACCACAATATAAAACAGTAACACAAATAACAAAAATTAGAATAATAAATTATTTTATGAAACGAATAATAAACATAATTTAAATATTGTATGAATTCTGAGTAGGGAAATGCTGGGAAGCTCAAAATTTGGATTGTGATTCAAATTATTTTCTTGGTTTTAAATATTTTGACTTTAAACCTTGTTACGATTGCTATTGCTGGATTTTCTCTTTGGGTCGTCCACGTTCATCGCCAAGAAATTATAAATAAAGTCTCGGCTTCTGACAACTACGACTATCATTAAATAAAATTTTCAGTTGGAGTGGCTGGTCGAGGTCTAATTGACAGTGTAAAATACAGTACTAATTCCAATGGTAAAAACCGTTGTTACCTTTTAGAATTTGATATATTAAATAATGACTACGTTTGTAATGAAATGCTAATTGAATAAAACAATAAATTATGTCTAAATTATTCCACAAAATGTAATTTATTACTAGAGAGTGTTAATTGTTGTATGAGGAATGAATTTTTTTTTAAACTGTTTCACAGCCAATAATTACTAATAGTTGTTAAATTATTATAGTTTATCTACACACGAATAAAGTATTTACGTCCATTACATCGTTGTTCATTCTTAAGTGACAAATAAAAAAGGACTGAGGCAAAACTAAATTTTTGAGGTGAAGGTTACGACATGGACCCAGACAATAAGTCGTTTGTGAGCCGTAAGGTGTGTTGTTGTGGGGCAAGATGTTGGTCTTTGGTCATTGCATGGTTTCAAACTGTAAGATTACATTATTTATAATAATTATTTATTCTTTATTTAACATTTTTGTAGTAAATTTTGATCCAGAAAAATAGTATTAAATTATTATGACAAAAAAATTAGCAACCTGATTTTAAGTTGTATTTTTGAATTGCAGATTGCATGTGCGATACTAGCGATTGTTATGGCGAGTCTGGTGATAATTTTACGTGAAGGAAATTCTAACCATGTAGACGATTCGGAAACTCTACGTAATGCTTTTGTTCTTATATGTAGCATAAAAATTATTATAAATGTGAACTCGGTTAAAGTTAACAATGCTTGCCTCATAATTTTTAATTTAATATTTAATTAATTAAAATAATATTTAATATTTAATAATTTAAATATTTTTAATGATTCAGAGTTGTCTTATTTCATTTGGGGTTTTAATAATGGAATTTACTTGCTTGTGTTACAGGACTCGCTATAACAGCTGCGGTGTTTGTTAGTCTGTTAGTTCAATTTGCTGCTGGCCTAGTATTAATCGTGGGTTGTAAGCAAGTAAGAAAATCCTAATAAATCGTAGTAACTGAATTGATAAATTTAAAAAAAAAAATTAAAAAAAAAAATTATTTTCGTCTTTTGTGCATTCTGCCTGTGTAGGAAAGTGCAGGGAAACTTAAGTTTTGGAGCGTAATACAAATTATTTTCCTGGTTTTAAATATCCTTTGCCTCAACATTGTTGGAATTGCTGTGGGTGGATTTTTCATTTGGGTGGTCAATATTTATCGTCAAGAAATACTGTGTAGCGAGCCGTCCTCAGAAAAAGTCTAATTTTCTATTTTGTGTGTTAAGAAGATAATTAAAGAATAAATTAAATCAGTGCTATTTGAAAAAATGTGTTACTTTAATTTCACAGTACGTATACCACGTAATCTTTATGCAGAGTGAACTTTTATTATATAACTTCACATGAATTCTGTAATTCATTCGTAACCTTGCTATTCTATAGCTCTGTAGGTATATATACATAATTACAAACAAAAATAATACAGATTATCATTACCGAGAGCCAAGAATTGTTTACAATATCAATTCACAAAACTTTTAACTAAATAATTATGCAAATCATAATCGAGTGCATTTCTAATGGTCGTTATTGTCACATATGTAGTCAAATTTGAGGTCAGAATGAGAAATAAAAAATAACCACTTACCGTATTTCCTGTTATAGTACACGGGCCTGTAATAGTACACGGGTCACAATTCAACACGTCGTACATGGTTCTGTGTGGTAAAAATTGAAATAGTAAACGGGTTTATTTTACAAACTATTATATGGCAGTCCATGGGCCAGTTTTATTGGACACGCCTACAAAGGTATGCTGGACAGAGAGGTCTGAATTTTTGTGTTTGAACCTTTTCTGTAATAGTAATTACACCTAGCGTACAATAACAGAAAATACGTACTTTTAATCGTTTAAACAATGTGTTGCTTCTCTGCCATTTCCATGTAAATTGATCTACAACATCACCAACTGCTGCAAATAGGGTAAAATGTAGTTCTTGTAATCAAGTTCACCTCATGATAATTTCATATAATTATAGGTATATTGTTTAATGTGTGCACGTCTGTTCTATAAAAACGCAGATACATAAGTTGTGTTTTCGGAAACAAAAATGTAGCAAAAAGTAAAGCTTACATACAGCTAAAAAAGTAAATGTTAGAAAACTATTTTATCATATCTGTAATTCAGTTAAAAATGAACCAAAAAAAAATACAGCTAAATGTGGTCGTGGTGCTGTAGTGCAAGAAGTTGGGCTTTGATAATTGGATAGATGCAAGTTGTAATTACGTTTTCAATTATTTAACCGTTACCCTTAATAATTAGTTTTAGAACGTCCTAATTTAACTCGTTTTGTGTGCTGTAACGTTATAATTTTGACATTTTAGATTTTTAGTGCAATAGTAGAAATTGAAATTTATACTTTTTTCATTTTGGAGTTGGAAAATCCTCAACCTGGATACAGTTTTCATAATTCACGTAATTTTTTTTTTCATTTTGATTTTTGTTTTTTTCACTACACAATTGTGTGCAGTATCATCTTAAATATTAACGTTTTGAATGGTGACAGAAATACCTAAATACATTTCATTTTAATGATAATAAATTAAAATATGTAATTAGTTTAACACTTATTTTTATCTTTAATGTTATTTTCACCAACTTTATTGTTTTGATTATTTAATAACTTCTACAGCACTTTTCGGATTTTGATTAAATTTCGCTTTATAGCATTCTGTCATTAAGATTCACCTCATATACCGAATTAACAAATCAAAAAGCACGAAAAACTTATTTGCTTCCTCAAAATTTAGCGTAACAGTTAATTACATAACTTTAAAATGGGCCCCGGCAAATCCTTTGTAAGTCGTAAGGTTAGTTGCTGTCGAGCGAAAACCTATGTGCTTTATTTGTATTTACATAGATGTCTTACAAGGGAATAACGCGACATGATACACTCAGATTTCAAGAAGACTCATTTCAAAAACTCAGGTTACATTTCAATAGCACAGATCAAAAGTAACTTGAGTGCATTTTGCGTTGTTTGGTCACAGTGACCCGCCAAATTTCAAAAAAATTCAAATTTTGAAACTTTGCCGCCCTATAACTTCTACAATTTCCATCTGATTGTGACAAAATTTGATTTTTTGTAATCCTCAGTCTGTTTTCTAAAAAGTTATAACAAGATTTTGAAAAATTCGAAAAATTTCAAATTTTTGAAAAAATCGGGGTTAAAAATTGGGCCTCAAAAATATACTTTTTTTAATTTTTTTAAGAAAAATTAAAATTTTCGAATTGCACTCGAGTTACTTTGGATCTGTGCTATTGAAATGTAACTTGATTTTTTGAAATGGGTCTCCTTGAAATCTGGGTGTATCATGTCTCGCCATTCCCTTGTTAGTGCTTAAACTACAAGGATTAATTATTTAAATGGTAGAAATCATTAGTCATATGATTTTCCTGCAATCATTTTTTAACAGTTAAACAGTACTGAGAGAAATCATTTCTCTGTGGTTTCCAGCTGATAATAGAGAATTGCGTAGTTAAGCCATAAAACGACCATCTGCAATTTTAAAACATAATTAGTTCTCAGTTGTTAATTACGGTGAAACCTGTTTAAAAATCTTACAAGTCTGATTATTATTAAAAATAAAAACTTACACCTCCAACATAGCCGTATGTGACAGTAAATGCTCTGCCTCGAATCCCTACTTGATTTGTTTGAAGTTGATGAAGTGCAAGACAAATGCGCAGATGCTCGTTTCGACTATTTAATCCAAGATTTTCCCAATCCATGTGCAATACTTTTATTCCTGATTCTTCGAGGTTACCTGTGTCCAAAGTTTGTTTCTGAAGCCAGTAGGTTAAATATCCAATCTACATATTAAAAAACATTTACAGACAATAATTACAAACTTAGCTGCATCCTATTATTTTAAATGTTTGCCCTTTAAAACACGTTTCTAGGAACCTTTGAGTTTGCATCTGCCGCCAAAACCATGAATGCTATTATAGCGGACATGTAAATACACTGCTCTGGTATCATAGGCCATCCGTGGGCTGTGATTGTGTTCAAACAAGAAGCAAACACTGTGAAATTTTGGATACAACTTAATGCAACTACCGATCCAAGGACATCGTTCAGCAGTTCGCTTAGTTCACATAGATCAGTAAAAATGTCCAAAACCTAATGGCGAGAATTTTAAAACGCATTTTTAGTAATGCCCAATGCACATACTTTTGAAACAAATATTTTTTAACAGCCCGCTTTGCGGACGACTTTATTAAAAAATGAAATTTTTTGAGTTTAACTAAATAAAACACTCACCATTCTATTAGAAATTTTAATTTTAGCATTTTTCAGGAGACCTACAAGATTCGTGACAATAAAATAAAGTACAAACGCATGCGCAAGTGGAATCATGACAACAAAACTAGACACAAGAATTCCTAGAAAGTTTCCAACCAGCAAAAGTGCTGCAAGCAATATGTAATGTACAGGGAATCCAGTTAAACCAGGACCAAGTCCGGAATTTGTATCACTGCAATTCACTAGTTGTAACCCGCAAAATTCTTCTCGTACGTACAGAGCATAGGACCTTTTGTGAATTTGACCGAATAGAAGGAAATGTGTGTTACAGGACCAGAGTAGGACGAGTCCAATTAAAAAGTGGAAAATCGTTTGAGTCTAAATACATTTAAAGGCTGAATAAAAATACTATCACGTGCAGAATTATTACAATGGTTTATCAAATATAAACGCAAAATGATCTTTCTTGCATATTTTTAAAAATTAGCGCTGTAAAAAATTGCCACATTCTAAGAAAAACTCACAACTTTTTTCTTGGTCCTTGACTGGCTCACACCTGCGCCTAACAGCGCCCCTTCGATCACATTAACTTTGTTAAAAATGAAAACTAATCCTCTACCCTGTTTCCAGAACATGACCATTACGTTGACATTTATTGTGTCCCAAATACAGAGATGGATAATTGAAAATGCTTTCGAAAAAGACGCATTTCCCCAAGTGTTCCAGAAATCTTCATCATGTTCGGAGAAATGAGATATGAATGGCACGACTACTGTCCATGTTTGAATTAGACCTAAAAATATCTACAAAGTCACCGTTTATAATTAATGGTAGTGGTCATATTTAAATATAGTAAAATAGTAATCTAGTCAATGTAATTTATAGGAACCCTTAATATGCCTTTGGGTTACCTGAAAAACTAGGCGGGGTTTTTTAAATACGTACAATGAATTGGAATCAATTTTAAAACACCCGGGAGAAATCAGATAAACGAAAGCAACATTGTAAAACTTTTTTAACAGTTCTGAATACATTTTTTTAAAGTGTAAAAGAATTATGTTACTGAAAATTTTAACTTTTGTGCACAGTGTTTGTTACTGTTACAAATATATGGCAAAATTTACAAGCTTCTTTACTACATATTAAAAACTACGTTCAAAGCATCAATGGTTATGCGTTTCATTTTTGTCTAGAACTGACGACCAGTCTGTATTATCGGCACTATGAAAATTAATGTTCCTACGCTGTACTTTTTGTGAAATTAATTAATGTTTATTGACTAATATTTTGATATAGTGCAACTACAATAAGATTATTAATAGGTTTAGGGCGTGGAAGGAAAACTGTGTGTACACAAATTGCATTATGTCAAATTAACAAAAGTTTGCACAAGATGGCAAACTATTTTACAAGGCACGCAGCATTTCTAATTGGTTACAAGAAAACGTCATGTAAAATATTAAAACGATAAATTACCTCAATCAAAATGTCAAGTTAGCCTTAACTTGAAAAACATTGGTAATCCACAGTTGTGCAAAAAACCGTGAAAAATAGGACGTTGACTCCTATTCTAGAATTTATATTTATTTTAAAACTGCATTAAATTGTAAGTTTACAATACAAAAAATACGATAGTAATTATACAAGCATACGAAGATCGACCAAAAAATTTGCACAGGATGAAAAATTAAATGCAAGGCACGAAGCATTGTATAAAGGTTCTAAAACAATTTAACTGAAAGTAATATAATTCAATAAAATGGTACTTTTTTAATATTAAAAGGTATTACTAAAGTTGCCCTCAGCCCAAAAAACATAGTTCATTTTTTTACAGGTGTGCAAAAATGATTGAGCTTTTGTTACTAATTGCGTTATCGACAAGTTAAACCTACTAATATGATCATATATTTATTCGTTGTGCTGTATTAAAATTGAATTTACAAGGGAATGGCGCATTATGCAACACCTAGATTTTATAAAGACCCATTTGAAAAAATCAAGCTACTTTTAAATAACACAGATACAAAGTAATTAGAGTGCATTTTGCGTTATTTAGTAATTTAGTAGCAGTGACCTGCCAAAGTTTTTTAAAAAACTTTCCAACTTTGCCGCGCTATAAATTTTACAGTTCTTATCTGATTTCGATAAAATTTGTTATTTATCTTAATGCTTATTCGATTTTTTTATAAATTTATTTCAGGATTTGATACATTTGAAACTTTTTGTTTTTCTTGAATAAGTCTCATTGTCAGTATTGTAATAATCGTTGTAAATGTCAATAATTGTATTATAATTGTGGCTTATGCAAATTAGTAGTAGTGCTTCTGGAGTTCAAGAACCTTTTTAATCTTGCAAATTATTGATTGTAATAAAATGAAATTAATGTTATTGCCAAGGCTGCTGACCCAATATCTACAGTTTAGGTTGATTATTATTAATCTATTACTCTACAAAATAATTATTTCAATTTTCACAATTTTTTAAAGTTTTACGATATTTTTTTAATAATAATAATATTATATTTAATTAAAATGTTTTTTTTATTGAAAAACAAAATGCTAGTAAGTTAAAAGAACAAAAATTTTAATCTTCAGACTGTAATTAATGCAGAGCTAAAACGTTATAACGTGAACATTTCAAAAAAGTTTATGAAAGCTATAATTTATTATTACCAAGACCAGGTTACCACCCGCTTGACCAAGGGCTATCTAATAAAACCCCAATAACGGTTAAATTCGTCAAACTGTAGGAGGTTTGAACCGTAAAATTTACCTATCCTGCGTAACACTGCAAGCGTTAATAATAATAATTATAGTTACAAATTTGTCCTATTAATTATTGCAAATTACATGTTATCAGAGTTTGTCTTTCTAAAATCATCAGATTTGTAATATTATTCTTTGTAGTATTAGCAGCACCATTGCGTTGTATTATTGGATCAAAGAAGCAAAAAAGAAAGTCACAAAATGCACCTGAGAATTGACAACAATTTGCATTGCGTAGTCTCCAAAAATGTTCCCTGTACCAAACTGCTTGAGATCTGGATTAGTTTTAATTTGGATTTTAGCCACTGTATTTTACATAACTGGAGGTAAGGCCAAAAACCTAATTAGACAAAATTTCAAATTTAGAAAAACAATTTAAATTACTTTTAAATTTTATTTGAGTAAAAACACGGCACATAGAGAATATTTAAATGAATTTCGGCAGCTGGGTATGTTGGGACAAAATACAGAAAGTGTACTTACATTCTTTAAACTTTTTGTGGCAAGTACTTAGACATGTATGAGCTGCAGTGCCAATTTTGGGAACAATCGAAAACACCGTTTGTGCGCTACAAATTTTTATGTCCCAATATTTTACATAACATGAATGGCGAAACAAGTATTTTTGATTGTGCTCCAAGGATAGCAGTTTACAAGGTACTGGCATAATGTGAATGTTAGTATGCTCAGAATTAACTGGGCTTTCACCCTTATATGCGGAAAAAGGTCAATTTTTCCAAAACCTGTCGCGCGCGAAATTTCAAAAAACCAAAATTTTAAAAACATTTATTTTTTGTTTTATTTTTAAATCATTGCCGACCAGTAGCTCCTACAATTTCCGTCCGAATTTCAAAAAAATTGAAGTTTTGTAATCTCTAGATCGATATCTTATAAAATATATTATAAGTTTTTAAAAATTAAAAAAAAAATCAATAAAAAAAATATCGTATTTTTTTGGATCTTATAAAATAGGAAAATTCCAAAATTAATTTTTAAACATAAACTTTTTGAATTTTATGAAACCTAGGTGTAAGTTTATAGATATTGTTCTAGAGATTACAAAACTTTAATTTTTTCAAAAATCGGACGGATTAAAAATGACCCATATCCATAACCTAATTATTACTTTCAATCAAATTGCAGTTTTTAGAGAAAAAATTAAAATACCATGCCTATGAAAGCTTGTAAATAGGACTTTATGCATTTTTCAAAAAATAATTAATTTTAGAATATTTTAGAAGCTTCCAAAAACATTTAAATAGAATATTTTACACTGTTAAATACACCAAAAATTAGAATATTTTACAATTTAAAAACACATAAGTAGAACATTTTGACCTTTTCAAAAATATGTAAATAGGACATTGTTACCTTTTCAAAAACATGTAAGTAGAACAATTGTTTATTTTTAGGACTTGTAGTTAGTATTATGAGCATGTATTTTATTTACTGTATTTTTTCTTTTTGCCTATTTTAATTTTAGTATAAATTGAAAATGGGTCATTTTGGTTCTACATATAGACAAACAAGTCATGTAGTAGTTACGTAGCAGGGTTTGCCCTAAAGGTGATCACTTCTCTAATAGTGATCAGTAGCTGTTATTCAAATACTACTGCATTAAAAAATGTGTGTGACTGGCTATGGAAAGTTGAGATTAAAAGCTATAGCAATATTAACCAGACATATTTTTTAACGTAGCAGCTACTGATCACCGTTAGGAAAGTGATCAACATTAGGGCAATCCCTACTATGTTATATTAACTATAGTGCTGTGTATGAATGCAGTGATGAAAGTTTTAAATGCAAACCTAATTACACATATAGTAATTTGCATTTCAAAAAAGACGTAAGCAACAACTACAACTACAGTGCCTGGCTCAATTGTGATTACCTCATAACAGCAATAATCAAAGCCGTTCTAATAATATTGTTGTTTTTCTGAGAACAGTTTCTAAAAACTAAAAACAAGCAACTTGTAGCGTACAATTTACAAAACAAGGACTGGAAAAAAAATCAAAAAGACATACGGACAAACATAACTATTTTGTTATAGATACTAATACTCAACAAGCTCGAGCTAAAGATAAGCATCTAAAAACCAGTTAGTCTGTCCAGCTTTTATTTGTTAAAAGCATCATTGTCAAGATGTTTACACATTTTGATCGGTTTTTTGAAGATGCTTAATGGGAGCTACGGCCTTTAACTTCAGATAAAGTATTTGAACATACGATGTAAAAAAATGAAATTGTTTACAAAACTAATTAGCTCTATGAAAACAGTGCTTAACAAACAGCAAGACAGAGCTGATAATAGCTAGTAATTAATTGTTCTGACGAGCATAACCCGCCAAGCCATAAGTGAGATATTCCATGAGATATTTTTTTTTGAAAAGAGCGTCCAAAAAAACCTAGAATGGCATAACAACATGGTGCGCGTAATGAGTTTCGTCCGATAAAATATTTTTTCGAAAAAACAAAAAAGGCCTTAAAATGGTTTTTTAATGCTGTTTTTTATTTTTTAAAAGAACACCTCAAGAAAAACTTTTGAAAATTTTGTATGAAAAACCATTTTAAAATATCCCGAATTCAAAAAAAAATTAAATTTGAAATTTTGAAATTTTTTATTTTTTTAAAAATTTTGACTGAACAAGGGAAGGTGCCCATAAAATTAGAAAAAAATAAAAAATTTCAAAATTTCAAATTTTATTTTTTTTTGAAGTCGGGATATTTTAAAATGGTTTCTTATACAAAATTTTCAAAAGTTTTTCTTGAGGTGTTCTTTTAAAAAATGAAAAACAGCATTAAAAAACCATTTTAAGGCCTTTTTTGTTTTTTCGAAAAAATATTTTATCGGACGTAACTCATTACGCGCACCATGTTGTTAAGCCATTCTAAGTTTTTTTGGACGCTCTTTTTGAAAAAAAATATCTCATGGAATATCTCACTTATGGCTTGGCGGGTTATGCTCGTGAGTGCTCTTAAAATATTATTTTGTTTATGAAAACAAAATTTAGCCATGCTCATTTGTAGACAAAAACAATAGCCACTATGTACAAAATTATTAAAACATGTCTTAAAAACATTGTGTAATATTTCACATTTTTAAAAAATTTGTAAATACAAAATTTTACTTTTTTCAGAAAAACATGCAAATAAAAACTTTCATACTTTTTAAAAAACATAAAAATAGGAAATTTTGAGGTTTTCAAAAAACTTGCTAATAGAACGTTTGAAACTTTCCTAATTATGTAAATAAACCATTTTAAACTTTTCAAAAACTCTCAATTAACATTTTTCGCAATTTGATGTTTAGCTCATTTTGATTCTAGTTACAAATAGATATGGGTCATTTTAATTCTCCACAGACGATATTAACATATTTGGTGGACCATAGTCTAATATTATTTTTGTGGAAGGCGTGTATTTTGTTTTGGAGTAATAAAAGCCTAATATTTTCAAAAACTATGCTAGCAAGAAAGTAATATCGACCTGTTGTGAGAACGTTGGAGGCTAAGTAGGAATTTCAGTTGTAGTGGCTAGCCAAGTTCAAATTGACGGTGTAGAGTATCAAGTTCCTGTGGCAACAACACAAGGTTCATTAGTTGCAAGTACATCAAGGGGATGCGAGGCCACCCACCCTGGCGTAGAATTCAAACCCGCCCTACTTCATACCTACTGACGAGGGATCCAGTTATGCGATTTCCACCCACAGTCGCAGCTCATGATTTGTTTTCTTAGTTAGAAACACGTAAGAAATAACATTAGGTAATCATATTTTTGATTCTGTTTTATTAACATTTTCCAAGTCAGGGTACAAAACTCTTATGTACATATTTGATTAAATGCAATAAAATAAAATAATTATTGGGTAAAGATTTTGTTGACTATTTTTTTAACAATAGTTAGTGTTGCAATATGTAATTAACAGAAACTGGAGTGATAATTTGGTTATTGATTCATTTTGCTGCCGAAATTATTTTAATTGCCAGTGTTATGCTGATAAACATTGACCTTCATGTTAGCGTTGGAATTTAAAACTGCATAAAATTAATTTACGCTTTAAATTAATTCATTAATTACACACAAATATATAATTTTGGCATTTTATGCTACGTAGGCAAGCACAGGATAATAATTAATGTGGTTTGTAAAGAAGACAAAAAAATGCAAAAATAGAAAACCATTTCTGTAATACCATGCTCAATGAGCTGAATCTTATTAGCATCTAAAAACCAATTTGTCTTTCTGGCTAAATGTAAACGCCCATTAGAAATTAAAACGTAGAACGTTGAACATTAAACGAAATTTGTGTAAACTACTGCTACAACATTAAATCCACTTGGCTTGCTGCAACAATAATTATATTTTTGATTTCAATTTTTATTTCGATAAATATTAGTTAAAATAAATCAATATGCTGCAAATCATACAATTACATCAAATACTTTCCTTGTTTCTTCAATCTAATTAGTTTAATTTATTGCCTTAGCAGCTCTATGCTTTACAGTGTAAGAAAACCTAATCAAATCATTTTTCTGAGTGGGTTGTTTCCAGCTGATAATAGAGAATTGCGTAGTTAAGCCATATAACGACCATCTATAATGTAATAAATGGTTTTTATGGTTTAATTAATTATTGCTTAACAGTTTGGAATAATTTGCAAGTGTGACTTACTCCTCCAACGAAGCCGTATGTAATAGTAAATGCCCTACAACGAATTCCTACTTGATTCGTTTGAAGCTGATGAAGTGCAAGACTGATGCGTAGCTGCTCGTTTCCATTATTTAATCCATGGTTTTCCCAATCAATGTGCAATACTTTTATTCCCAAATCTTTCCCGCCGCCCACTTTACTTTTGTCCAAAGTTTGTTTTTGAAGCCAGTAAGATAGATACCCAATCTGTACCATGAAATACATTTTAAAGAACAACATAGCTGGTTATATAACTCTTGCTTTCTAGGTTTAAATCCCAATTGTTGTAGGTTGAGCATCTACTCTAGGTCCACGGTACACAAATTTGACTCAATATGCTAGATTTTTACGTTTAAATTTTTCTTTTTACTTTAAAGGTTTTAATTTAATTGCTAAAAACAATTACAAAATTCGCAATAACCTTTGAGTTTGCGTCTGCTGCCAAAACCATGAATGCTACTATAGCAGACACGTAAATACACATCTCTAGTATCATTAGCCATCCGTGGACTGAGATGGTAGTAAAAAACGATGCAAACACTGAGAAATTTTGGATACAAGACAATGCAACTACTGCTCCAAAGGTATCATTTAGCAATTCGCTCAATTCACATAGATCTGTGAAAATGTCCAAAGTCTATTCAAATAAGTTTTAAAAACAATGCTTATTAAAAATAACCTAATTATTGTTTACAAATATTTTTTAACAGCCCGCCCTGCGGACGAAAATATTACAAAATTTAATATTTAGAATTTGACTATGTAAATGCAACGCTTACCATTCCGTTGCCGCTTTTTATTTCAGCCCCTTGCAGGAGCCTTACAAAATCCGTGACCAGAAGATAGAGTGTAAGAGCATGCGCAAGTGGAATCATGACAACAAAACTGGAAACAAGGATTCCTAGAAAGTTTCCAACCAGCAAAAGTGCTGCAAGTATTAGGTAATGTACTGGGAATCCAGTTAAACCAGGTCCAAGTCCAGAATTAGTAGCACTGCAATTAATAAGTTGAAGTCCGCAAAATTCTTCCCTTACGAACAGAGCATAGGATCTTGTGTGAATTTGACCAAATAGAAGAAAATGCGTGTTGCAGGACCAGAGAAGGACGAGTCCAATTATAAAGAGGAAAATCATTTTAGTCTAAATTTATTTCCAAGGATAATTATTAAAGATACTGGTACTTGCAAAATTACATGGTTTAACAAATGTAAACGAAAAATGGTTGTAAACTGCATATTTTTAAAATGAGTAGCTCCGCATTATTGCCGCTGCTTGAGAGCAACTTACGAATATTTTCTTTGCCCTTGATTGGCTGACACCCGCTCCAAATAATGACTCTTCGATCAAATTAACTTTGTTGAGAATGGAAGCTAATCCCTGACCCTGCTTCCAAAACATGACAATCACGTTGACATTTATGGTATCCCACAAACTCAGATGGGCTATTGAAAATGCTTTCGAAAATGACGCATTTCCCCAAGTGCTCCAGAAATCTGCATTATCTTTAGAGAAGTGGGATATAAATGGCACCACTGTTGTCCAGATTTGAATCAGTCCTAAAAATACCTGCAAAGTTACCGTTTATAATTAATTTTGATAACTTAATTAATTAGAACATAGTTATATATTGCTGCTGTAAGACATGCATACCAAAATTCTGCCTTTAAGATACCTGAAAAACTACGCGGGGTTTTTTGAATACGTACAATGCATTAAATTCAATTTTAAACCACCCGGGAGAAATAAGATAATAGAAAGCAACATTGTAAAATGTTTTTAACAGCTCGGAATACATTATTTGGAGGTAGCTTTACTTTTAGCGATTAAAAATAATGTTTTTTTAAAAGTTTCAATTTTTGTGTTTAAAGATAATCCTATTACAACCAACACAAATTGTCAGCTTGTTGGCAAAATACATATAAACAGAAATGCTTTGGAATTTCGTCGAAACTGAAGACCAGTTAATCCTATTTGCACTACGAAAGTTGCTTTTTTCAATTTTGTAAATTGACCTCATATAAAATTGTTTATTGCCTATTGACCGATATAGTTATTGATGATGATTAAAAAGATGAAATGCGGCTTTCACAAATTTAGCTTTTGTACTTATAGAAATTGGTCTTAATTCTTTTTAACATGCATAAAGTAACAACAAGCATCCAATTATTAATGTTTGAAAGGCATTTTTATTAGTCTGAAAGGGTCTAAAAACATAGTCACATATCTTGTACAATTCAACTATTGACAATAATATTGTCAATAGGGGCTTTTAGGGCGGGAAATGAATACTGTGTTTACACATAATTACATAAATTGCATTAAACAATTTTAAAAAGTTTCCACAAGATGGGAAACTATTATGCAAGGCACACAACATTGCAGTAAAAAAGACAGGTTCTTCAAAAAAATGTATTATTTTATTTTATTCGAAAGTGTGAGTTGTAATTATTACTTAGTTCAAAAATCATTGTTTGGTTTTTGCAGGTATGAGATGAACTAAAATAGTTGATGAGTTCTGAATGTTTTTTTTTCGGCTTGGTTATGTTTTATATAGTAGCAAAAACCTGGTTTGGCGGGCAGAGGACGAGCACCACACTATGTGAAGCTCCAAATAATTTAAAATTTTAACCCATAAAAACCTGCGAAAAATAAAAATTCTTAAATTAAACCCACACTTATCTTATTATGTAAGATCTCCCGTATCCAAAACCGATCGAAGATCAGTGAATAATTAGAGTTTTTACTGGAAATAGTGAGTGACAAAATAAAATAATTTACCATCCACTGAGATACACAACAAGAAAGCCATTTCCAACAACAAGTACACCTACTCAGAGAATTGTAAAGCACAGCCAAGCCCATTACTACAGCTCAACATACAACTTGACCAACCAACAAACTCTTAAGTAGGATGTACTACCTGGCCTGAAGGGAAAAAATAGTTAATTTATTTTCTTATATATTTCTTCAATTACTATTTTGAAAATATTAACTCAAAACAGAAACAATTAAACTTGACTAACGAAATTTCCAGATGAAATGAAACCAACAAGCATCATACACACTGAAGACGGATCCTTTAGTAGTGAAATGCTAGAAGAATGATACAATTAAATAGCTAATTGGCACAGCCGCAAGAGGTTACGTAGCAAAATTGTTTTTTAAGGAACTAAAATCTAACCTAAAATAGAAACCCCCCCTCCCTCCTTCAGAGGACAACCTATATACTTCGTCTGAAGCCGCACTGTTTTATTTTAGTCTCGATTTGGAGTTTTGGACGGTGCGAAGCAACGTTTTAACTCTACTTGACAGATTTGACAATAGGGCTAACTACTGTCAACAAGTATACAGTAAGACCCAAATAGGACGGACTTATACAGTGAAACTCGGATAACATAAACACTACAGTGAGACACGAATAACCCCGACTAACACAGTGGAACTCGGACAACACAAAGACTACAGGGATACCCTTATATCACACATACTACAGCGAGACCTAGACAATACGGCCACCATAAGAAGACACAAATAACTCGTACGCTACAGTAAGACACATGCATAACGGATACGGATAAAGTATTGACTCAACAGGGAACAAGCAAAGGTTGATACAAAGCACACCTAAGCATACACTTACAGTCAATTACGACAAAACAACTCGTGCCTATATAAAACACTTATAGTAAATTAGACCGAAACTGATTTATATTTTAGCGATTTTCGACGCCGACTCTAAAATAAGCAACCACTCATTGGCGACGCTAATTAGTGTTGCCTTTTTAATCTATGCTGAACATAGTTAAAGACTGAAACCAAATAAATAGAATCCCCCTTCCTTCCAAGAACTAGATATACTGACAACCACTGAAGAGAATAAAAAGCGTAAACTAACATTTAAGAACGACGATAAAGGCAGCAAAAAAGCAAAACAAAAAGCACTGACTGTCGAAGACTTGCTGGAGTTAGACGAAACTGAAGATCAAGAAGTTACCGACAGCACCAAAATACGTTTTTAGGACGTACTAGATTACATTGCACGGGGAAATTTAGAAGTAACAAAGCAACAGAGAACAGCATTTAGGAGAGACTTGACTCAAATAAACACGCACTCAATGACAAGGTTGACGTGCTAATGTCGCGGATCCAAATTCTTAAAGAAAAAAACAAGCAACTAAAAGAAAGAATTGTCACTTTATAGCAGAACCCAATTAGCTCCACAACAGCTAGCAAGGAGCTGGAAAAACGAATTCTCAGAATGGAACTGGAGGCCAGAGGAATAAATCTTATCTTCACTGGTATAAACGTGCAAAGTAAGGAAACCCAGAAAACGCTTAGAACACAATTCACTAGCTTTATCTATGACATCCTGATGCTGAGGAATATAGACTCAGCCACGATTAGGAGGATTGAAAGCAAAGGCATCGTCCCAATTAACAAAGTCTTTGTCACTTTTAGCTCTCTTGAAGACCAAAATACGGTGATGGGGGCCAAAAATAAGCGTAAGGAGACAAAAGACTTAAAATATTTTATCAATCCTGACCTACCAGCTGCGATAACTAAAGCACAATATAAAGAGCGCAAAGCTAAGAATGCGGCAAAACCACAAGAAAACAACGTGGAGATAGACATGCACACTAAATAGGATAGTGGCGGGCCCATACACATCAAACACACCCCAAATAAACCCTCTATAAATAGAATTCTATGCTGGAATGTAAACGGACTTATTAAAGACAAGTATGAAAAGGCAAATATATTTGAACAAAATGACGTAGATATATTTTGTGTACCTGAAACATGGATCTCTGCAATAAATGACAACTTAAAGAGAATTTTTAATGACTATACCATTACCGTGACTCCTGCAGTAGGTGAACAAGGCAGAAAGAGTGGAGGACTCATAGTAGGAACGCGAATTAGTGTTAATAAGCTGTGTAAAATCGTGCACCCAGACAGGTACAAAACGACAATTAAATATACATGTCAACAAAAACCTACCTTTATCTGCTTCGCAAACATACCGCCAACACCTTAATACGATGATGAAATTGACAACCTTTTCAAAGACACCCCTTAACTGAGTAGACATAAGTGCATTTGAATAGGAGACGATAACAGTAGAACGGGCAACTTTAGGAACGAATCAGACGCCACGCAACAATTCAACAAATCCAGGAACTCTTTAGACCTGATCACTAACACGAGGGGAACAAAGCTAAGGGAGCTCATTACAAAACATGAACTTATAGTGCTAAATTAAAGAACTACCTCTGATCAGCAGGGCAACCATACATACATAGGACAAAATGGACGTAGATTTATTGACCTGTGCATGTGTAACGACAAGGCAATTGACCATGTGGAAGACTTCTCAATAATCAAAAGTATAGAATCTGACCACCTCCCAATTTTGATTAAGTTTGCACAAAGCTCCAAAACAAAGACCTATGACCGAAATAAAGTAGAGGACAAAATACAGTGGAACAAATAGAAGGCTATGGACTTTCAGAGGCAGCTGAAAGAGAATAGTAAAAAGATAAACTTCAACTATTGTGACTTTCATACCTTGAGCAATCTAGTCTATCAAACTGCAAGTAAGGTTTGAATGCGCATCAAGACCAATGCTGAGATGAGGAAAAATCACGGTTTTAAGTGGTTTGACAAAAAATGCAATATAGCCGAACCAAATGCCCTGTTTCTGCTGCACAAACATCGAAAGAATGCACTGCATAATCGGGATACAAATGACAGCCTAGATAACATAATGCGAGCTTGAAACAATTATGGGAAACTCTGCCAAGACAAAAATAAAACTTTCTTTAAGCTAGTTCAAAACGAAATACACAAATGTAAAGGCTCAGCATGATACTGGAGAGCAGTGAACATGCTAAGGAACAAAAAGTATGGTTACAGAACAAACAATATTACTAAATCCTAGTGGAATGCGCACTTTTGATCCATTTTTGAAACCCCAAACACTGACATAGAATTGTGCAACCCTCATGCTCAAACCTTACTATTGGACACTGCTTCACTTGGCGCTGATATTACCCTAAAAGAGCTATTTGAATCAATAAGGAACCTTGCTAACAACAAATCCCCAAGAGCAAAAGGCATTCCCAACAAAGTATGGAAAAATTTGAACGCCTTATCTCATGAGTACTTACCCTTACTACTCAACACAGCAAAAGTTGAAAACATACTTACAAACTGGGCAGAAATATTAACAGCACCAATATTTAGGAAATGCAATGCAGAGCTGCCTATTAATTACAGGCATATCGCCCTAAGTAATACAATCACTAAGATGTATACATGTGTAATGTCTAACCTAATTTTGTTTTATAAATCACATAATTTATGAGAACCAGCAGCCTATAGAAAAAGGAAAAGCTGAATGGGGCATATATTTGCGCTTTACTCCAGTTTCCTGAAACAGCTGAATAGACCAGCTCTCAAGAAGGAAGGAAAACTGTATGCGCTATTTGTGGACTTAAGTCAAGCCTTGGACTTCATTAAAAGGAACAAGTTGTGGTATAGGCTCAAAGAAGCGGTATATGGTGACCTATTTATATTAAAAATCAAATAACTTTACGATTTTGCGAAAACTTAAGTGAGATGCAAGGCAGGATACGCGGACATGATAAGGGTGATGAGAAGAGTCCTGCAAGGTGAAACGTTGTCACCTACTTGCTTTACTATATATATCGACAAAATCAATGAAATACTTTGAGCAAGCAATATACAAGGAATCCAGATGTTCACAATTGTACTACTTATACTGCTTTACGCAGATGACATCATCCTCCTAGCATCTTACGAACTGGACTTACAAAGACAAGTCAACACACTGAGCAGCTTCTTTAAAGAAAATGACCTAACGGTAAACTTGTCAAAAACCAAAGTCATGATCTTCCGGAAAGGCAAAAATATCAGCAAGACTATCAAGTTTAAATAGGAAAGCAAGCCGCTAGAAATTGTCAGCCAGTACGTCTATCTTGACGTTCCTTTCACGCAAAGCGGAATGTTTATTGCGGCAAAAAATCACTTCTTTGGAAAAGCAAGACTAGCGCAAGCCAAGCTATTTGACTTTTTCTACCAGGCTAAAAGTTAAAGACATGAATTTACATGTGAGGCTATTCAAATCTCTTGTAAGCTCAATCTTGATGTACGCTGCACCTGTCTGGGGATTACGCTATAGCTAGGAACTAGAAACCTTTCAAACAATGTTTCTGAGACGGCTTACGGGCTCATTCAACTCAACACCAGGATACTACCTTCGACTAGAAACAGGAGCACAAAACATCAAGATGCAGCTATTCAAAGCACTGCTGACGTTCCTTGAAAAAATCATCAACTCCGTGGGAAATAGTATTACTAAAAACTGCTACAATAAGATATTACAGATAAAGGCCACAGACCGTAAATATAACTGGATGAAACAAGTCAGAAAGATCTTTGCTGATGCTTGCTTGGAAGAGACGTTTGAGAATCTGAGCAGCGAATATATCAAGCAACATAAAGCAGTAATATTAGAGAAGAAACGACTTAGCTGTATGAACATGGACGTAAAAAGAATGCAAAGTTGCAGCACACTTATATATTACAGCCGCCTAAAGACCCACGCTCTAAGATCCGACTACTTTGATATGAGATTAGCCTGGAACAAGGTAAAATTCATACTAAATTTACGATCTGGCCTGCCTTGAATTGTCCTTCGAGGAAAGGTCATTAACCTTAACGGAATGAACAGACTATGGAAACGGTTGAAGACATCTGACTGCGACCCATGTAGGAGGGAAGAGGAAGACACCTTTCAGGTAATGATGAACTGTCCACACTACGCATATACAAGAACTAAATACCTTAGAAAAATAAGCGACGCAAGACCAACTAGGAAGAGCTTCATGGAACAAGTTTTCTGCGAATATCACAAAGCGGAGGGATTTGAACTACTCTTCATTTTCTGAGATACAGCCATCAGGACTCGAAATTTCTACTACGGATGCATCGGAGAGACCTGACTTTCCCCTTCTCCCCCCCCCCCTTCATCAAACTCTCTTCTTTCCTCTTCTATCAAGACACCGAGAGGAAAAAAATAATTGATATCACATTCACATCCTTATAATTATAACATGACTAAGAATAAATATAATAAACTTTGTAAGAAAAATTACTAACATGCTCTTTTTTCAGCCAAGAAATAACCATAATCACATATACTAAATCAAACATATTTACTATCATATTAAACTGAGGATCCATTACCCCTGTAAAGCTAAACATGTAAATAATCAATGTTGTAAGGGCTGCCGCCAAATCGATTAAATGAATAAATAATAATAATTATTATTATTATATAGTAGCAGAAAAAACCAAGAGAAAACTCTTGTAAAAATTCCCCTTACCATGTAAATTAGTTACAAAATATTATGAAATCAAGAAGTAATCCAGATGCATTAATTTGTACTCTGCAATTAAATACCACTATATTATCTGCCCTATAACGTGCAACAAACATAAAGAGGATAGACAGATATAAAAACTTACGGACAAACAACACCATTTAGTTAGATGCGCAATGAACTGAAGCTCATCATTTAAAAACCAGTTCGTCTTTCTAGCTAAATTTAAACGCCTATTACAAATTAGAACCTACAATGTAAAACGTAGAAGGAAACTTCCGTACGTTACAACAATAAATGAATTAAACCTACCTGCCTTGCTGCAACAATAATTATTACATTTTTGTTTTCATTTTTTATTTGAATAGTTATTATTAATAATATTATGCTGCCAATGTTATAATTTTGTCAAATATCTTCCTTGTTTCCTGCTATCAAATCAGTCCATTTTAATGCCTTTGCAGCTCAAGGTGATAATCGTCGTTTGCAAAGAACCAACAGTACAATATAAGTTTCAGCATTTTCCGAATTTATTTTTAAAAGGGTTGATTAGTAATTATTTTAACGAATTTTAATATTTATACTAAATAAAATAATTATAATGCACAACAAATTTTATATCAAGAGCCGGGAAGTTTTTTGTTGTGGTGCAAAATCTTGGGCAGTATTTATCGGCTGGGTTCAGACCGTAAGCGTTGTCACACACTTTTCTTTATATTTAAAAATAGGTCGTCGTTAACGCTACAACTTTAATTTCTAATTAATTTACTTATTTTGTGTTAATGATTTAGGTTTCAAACGCAATTAGTATTTTTAAAATACTTGGATTACTATTTAAAGGAGGTTTCTCTGTGGAATTTGACTCAATTACGCAGTTTCATGAAAAAACAAATGTTCCAAATTTTTTATGTACTTTTATTATAAATTTTGTTCTCATAATTGGAGTTAATTTAATTACTTATGTACATAGTATTTATTAACTTACAATTAGTTTTGAAATTTTAGTAACAGGACTATTTGTGTTGATACCAAGTGCTGTTATTCTGGAATTCGCCGCAGGAATTATTTTAATTATTGGAATTTCACAGGTAAACATAATAAGTTATTAAATTGCCAGTTTCTTTTATTAAATATTAAAAAAAATCGTATGTTTTTTCTGTAAAGAATCTTAATCATGTTCGTAGGTCCTTTCTTGCAATAAGTTAAAAACAAGGCAAACTTTAAAAACAAATCAAAATCATGACCATAGTTGTATGTAATTTATAAAATGAGGTTTTTGTTACTAAGCTTTTAAAAACAGAATTAAATTTTAATTATTACGTAATTACATATCTTCATAATAATGCATTTCAAAAACAATGTAAACAGAGCATTTTGAACCTAAAAAAAGCATAAATAGAATATTTTAAGATTTTAGAAAAATGTGAAAACAATGTTTACACATAAAAAAATACAAAAGGGAATTTGCACTTTTAAAAAACACACATAACTAATTATGTTTAGGAAACTCACAAGTAGAACATTCATTCAGCTACTTTTTTAAAATTCCTAATAACCATATTATGCTTTACACCCAGGTGCAATCCAAGCTTGTTGAATTAGCTAATTGTAATTCGAGCATAAATAGGAAATGTCTGGTTTTCATTCTTCACTCACTATATTACGGGAGCTGCTCACTTTGGAACAATTCTGTTTTTACATTTTAAATGTTTTGATATTTGAATAGGACAACCCAAGAAAGGTGAAAGTTTGGTACGTAATTAGCCTAATTTGGCTCAGTCTGCTCGTTCCCTTGATGGCTGGCTCCTTATGGATAAGTGACTACTTATCCTTTGCAGTACATACTGTTACTATGTTCTTTCGAATATTTTCTCTCTTGGTTGTAAATGTTTATCGCCAAGAATTAGTTAGTGGTGTCAAGTGTCCACCTAGCGAGAATTTACTGGAAACTTTATTGTGACGATTCTTAAATATTTCAATCGGTTTCTTGAAGACGCCTAACGGAAGCTACGGTCTTTACTTCAGAATTCTTCGTTCGATGAAAATAATTACAATACGCACAAATAAAATTGTTCATAGAACTAATTAGGTCTGTGAAGACCGTGCTTAACAAAAAACACGACCGAGCCACTAATTATAACTAATAAATTAGTTAACTGAATAAATTATCGATGAGTATTACAAGCAAAACATTTTCGAACATCTTTCATTCAAATTTAATTACTAATAAAAGTAATAACATACACCCATAGTTCCTGCCGATGACGTCAGTTGAAATTCATTGAAAATTACCCTTCAGCCTGTAAATTAAATATCACATAATTACACTATGGAATTAGAAAGCAGTCCAGATGCACTGATACTCTGTAATTATCCATCAATAAATTATCGTCTGCTACAATAATTACTCTTACATTATTACTAACTATCAGATTCAGTATCTGTTTTATACGAGAGATAAAGCAGTATTTGTTGTTGTTCAAATAACAACATGTAAAAAATTAAATTTTAAATTTAACATGGAAAATCAAAGTATGATTTATTCTTACAAACCACAAGAGTGAAATTTATTTTTTGATGTAATATTATTGCACATTAAAAATTAATAAAAAAAGTCTACAACCTACTGCATAGTCGCAGTCACTTTAGTTATTTCGTAGTTTGTCTGACAAAAGTTCAAAAAAATTAAAAAATACGCGACTTGTACAACTTACAAAATACATTATGTAATTACAGAAGGACTTGAGATAGAAGGACGGGTAAGGTAAAACCATTTTATTAGATGATCAATAAGCTGAAGCGTACTATCTAAAAACCAGTTTGTCTTTATAGCTTAATTTAAACAAACGCACATTTAAAATAAATCAAATCATAACTGTTTATGCGTGTTATTTTTAAAATAATAATTTTTGTAATGACGATTTTAAAATCATAGAAGAAACCAAGTTATATTTGTATTTCTTCTTAAATGCAAACTTTTAAAGATTCTAGAGGAAATTAAGGTGAGAGAACTTTACGATGGAGCTCGAGGGACAATTACAAAATTTTTTTGTGGATTTTATGAAATCCCAAGCATCAACATTATTCCTTATTGAAGATATTGTAACAACAGTTTTTGAAGAAATCTGCCTGCGTTTTCCCCCGTCAAGGTTAGGATCCACGGAAGTGTCAAGATTACGATCAATGTGTCCCCGGAGATGCTGAGTGCATTTGTTAACCAGGTATAACTTGTCTTACACAGAAAATTAGTGCTACAGCTACCTAGATGCGTAAGCATTATTTCAAAAGAATTTTTAGAAAATGAAGATGAAAATCAGCCAATTTAATTTTAAAAACTATGTATGAAATCTGTTGGAATTATTTAAAAAAATGAAATAAAAAATATTAAAGTTGAAGTAGATTTTTGATAGAAAATCAATGCGTTGCAATTTATTTTCACAGCTTAGCCTACTGTAAACTGCAATATGCCCATTATATTTGTTTTGCTTCGTCCAGTTTATTTTTACTGCTTTTTTTAAACTTAAAAATAAAATTGTGGTACAAAAATTAAAAATGTCAATTTGTCGAAATTGCATTGATGAGGCTTTTTGCAGGAGTTTATAAATCAAGTGAGAAAAATTTATTTTGACAATTTTAAATTTACAAAATCATTCAGATATGTAGTTTGTTATTTTTATTGCTATTTTTGCAACATCATATTATCATTTAGAAATCACAGCAAAATATGCACAAGTGCATTAGATGTCAGGCGTGTAAGTTAGTAGTTTATTAGTCGGATTGTTGTCTTCTAATTTCTACACAGTTATTTGAATATACATAATAATAATAATATAATATAAATAAAACAATACTGACTTGCACTGCAGTAGCAATATAACCTAAGAAAGTGAAAAATTTGGAACTTAAAATATAAATCCTCAATTGCCCTGCTGTTTAAAGCTCCAAACCAAAAGACCTTCCTCCTATAAGGATACTCACCTTGACACCCTGCTGAAACTCGAACTTTTTAAAAATAGAATTTTGAAAATTGCTGCTTACAATCTGGAAGCTAACTCGGAGAAACATTCTTGGTGGATGGGGGTAAATCAATTCACTGATTTGGTAAGGCATACTTGGCAGTTTTATTAGAATTAATACGAAGCATGTACAAACAACAGTTAAATATTTACTGGGCTAAGCCAAGGCGGCTCATTTAGGAGCGTAGCGCATGCGCGAGTGCGTGGATTAGCCAAAAGTACAATTTGTACTCTCAGTTGTTAGGAGCTCTTACAATTTGTGCAACATTGCGTAACCATTTTAATATGATAAATTTTAATCCAAAACTGTTTCTTACCCTGAATACTTTTTCTTATTTCTAAACATAACATTGCAATTAAACAATTAAATATGATAAATGCTATCAATAAATAGTTCCGTAGACTGTAGACTCGAACCTTGGAACAAATTAGAGCTGTATTTTAAGTAGTTTTTGGCTTTACATAAATGTAGCTCATGATTATTCTGACGTAGGACATTAAAACATTCATAGTTTGTGCGTCTTAAATTGGTTATAGTTATAGTCATATAAATTAAAATTAAATCACAATACATTTTACCACATCGCTTGGTTCGGTTTTTACGTTGCAGTGGCTGTACATAGTTTCAGTTTTAACACATGAATTTAAATTTTAAAAGAAACATGTCAATACACCTGGTTGAACCTATTGCCTATAATTAACATACACTGCCTATTAACATGTCATAATCTTCTACTGCGTCGCGAACCGACTACCTGACTGAGCTCATCTCTTACTTCACATCAATCAGTGAATTTGTTTACTGCAGCTTTGAAGGAAGCTACTTCTAAAATAATTATTTATGCATAAAAAGTACTGCTTAGATCTACTGGGTCCAGAAATAGAGAACTGTTTAATTGTTTGTTAAAGCAATCAATTTTAACTGGCAATGAATAATAATCTAAAATAGACAGCAGATGTATCCTGTTGTGCCAAACTTAACGACGTCATTTGGATACAATAGATTAGGCTGAATACGGGTTAATCTTTTTTATTTAACTCAAAAAATTTCAGTTTGAGAGCAATTTAGATTTTACCTCTGCCTCTCCCTCCTTGCAGGTTGTTCAAACCAAAACATTTTGAGAATTTATTTAATTTTTCTTGAACAAATTGTAACATGCTAGAATTATTGTAATTAGTATTTTAAATTTGCAAACGATTTTAATAGTACTTTTAAAAAGATGATCTATGCTCATCAAATTGAAAGTCGTGTGATATGTTGCTGCAGAGCTTGGACTTGGGCATTTGTTATTGGGTGGTTTGAAACTGTAGGTATTTTTAAATTTTAAATATTCATTTTTTGTTGTTGCAAAAAACCATGTGCAAATCAAGTACAATATTAAATTAATTGTATAATTACAATAACTCTTTTCTGTGATGCTTGAACAAAATATTTACATTTTAGATTTTTGGCGCCATCGGAACAATCTTGGTTGGAATTCTGCTATTTTTAGAAATTACTAATGCAGTTGATTATGGAGAAACGTTATCCGAAAACAAATTCAGTAGTCATCGTTTTTCCATTGTTTAATTTTTTTTCAAATTTTATTTACGACTGTGTTTGTAATATTTGGTATATAGTATTTTGTTGATTTTCCTGACATTTTTCATGCGAATTTTATACACAATTATTTGTTTATATTTTTTAAATTAATTTTTCATAAAATTAATAAAATTCAAGATATTTGTGGTAAAATTTATTAATTTGTGGCTTTTTTCAACCTTTTTTAAAAACTGAAATGTTGATAACAGGTGTAGCAGTGTTAGCCACTGGGGTAATTGCTTCACTTATTCAGGCCACTGCGGGAGTAATATTGATTGTAGGTGTAAAAAGAGTAAGTTCATCATTATCTCAATTTACACAAGGCAAACCACAAATTTTAAAAAATATTTGTTTTGAATGAATTATAATTTCTAATAAATATTTCTAGCCAAGCGGCAGAAAGCTTATGTTTTGGTGCGTGACCCAAATAATTTATTTGGTATTGCCTGTCCTTGGTCTGGCTGTATCGTTACTGGGCCCAAATATTTTGCTTGGGATTCTGATGATCATATTAATTTCCTTCAAAGTGCTTTTCATTTGGGTTGTCAACATACATCGTCAAGAAATCAAAAAGTGTGATTTGTAATCAGTGGACAAAATATAACACATAATATGTAGCATAAATTTTAAATTTGTAATAACGTGTAAAAAACTTGGTTGTATTGAGTGCGTAATCGGTTTATGGAATTCAAAAATTTGAATCTAATTAAAAATTCTGATTATTTAGAAACACAAAAAGCTACAAAATTTTAGTTTAAATCTCTATAAAAGTAACTGACATTTGCAAAAACAGGATAAATTGCGGAATTAGAATTATGAAAAAGGAAAAAGTAGGAAATATCTGATGCAAAGCTGGAATACAAGAACCACTGATAACAAAGTTGTCTTTTTGTGCCACGTCCTTGCCCTTGTCCCTGGCATTGCTATCACTCTTATTCTCGCTGATTCTATTATTTTTTTCTTTATTTTGATCGCCTCGGTTTGCTTCCAGTTGGCCTACAATTAATATTTAACAATAATCAAAAAATTATTACCATGTAAAAATTAATCTGTAAATAATTTTAAGTTTAAAAAAATTAATTTCTCACGGATTGCATTTCCTTGATCTTGAATAGTGTTAGTGTTCTTGATAACTGCAGACTGTAGAATATCTACAAATATAGACAATACATATTACATACAAATACTGTAGAAACTGACGTAGTAAAATCATAGGAACAAATGAAATAGGACTATATATGATTAAAGCTTTACATATTTCTAAAAATCAGTTTAGAATGTTAATAGTTACTCACTCAAGGAACTTCTCTGGTCTTTTATTCCACTAGTGATGTTGTTTAAAGCGGATGGGATTTTACCTTGATAAAATAATTGCATGCAATTTTTATTATATCATGTGAAAAGATAATGCATAATTAGGTCGACAGTATGTACGTAAAACCAAACTTAACTATATACAGTATTGGGACACTCAGAGACTGGAAAAATTTGATCTTACTGATTGCATTCTCCTGCTCCTGGATAGTGTTTGCATTTTTTATTACAGCGGACTGGAGACTGTCTGTAAGCAGGAGCAAAGCACAATGTTTTTTCAATTTGTAATAATTATGAACTAAAGTATTAAACTGCGTACTGCGTACGTTATAGAAACTAAGCTCGGTTAAAAAATTAACATGTAGAATTTAGTTGAATAGAAATGTAGAATTTAGAAATCAAAAAGTAACTATATTAGTACTGACTGATTGCCTTTTCTTGATCCTGTAGTTTGTGAGTCACGTTGCTCAAGGCAGCAGGGATTTTACCTAAAACAAAAATTACGTATGTGATTAACAAGTAACTAAATTGACTACATATGTACATACATAGTTACGACAAGGGATATTTAAGGTATTGACTGCATGGCATGGCTTACGCTCATTTCAAGCTGAAATAAAAATGTTCTGCTTACAATGAACCAAAAAAATGCCATGTTTCTAACAACATTTAAAATAAGGTTTTTCTTTCAATTTCATTAATATATATGTCAATGCATTATTTTGAATTTTACTTAACACGTAAAGATAATTTACAAGTTTTGATGATTTCAAAATGATATATCGACTAAACAGATAAATAAACTGTATTCTGAACTTGAATAAAATGGGTAAGGCGAACAACTTAAAATTTACAAAAACATGTAAAAAGCACATTATTAAATTTTTTAAAACACTAAAATAGAACATTTTGATGTTTTCAGAAACTCGCAAATAAAATATTTTGCAATTTTAAAAAACACGAAAAAAAACGTATAGAAATTTTCAAAAACATTAAAATAAACCACATTGCAATTTTCAAAAATACGAAAACAAAACATTTTGCCATTTTCAAAAACCCGAACACAGAACATTTCGCGATTTTCAGAAACACAAAAATTAAAGTATTTTGCAATTTCCAAAAACAAGAAAATAAAACATTTTGCAGTTTTCAAAAACAAGAAAATAGGAAACAAAACATTTTGCAATTTTCAAAAATACAAACAGAAAACATTTTGCCTTTTTAAAAACAAGAAAATAAAACATTTCGCAATTTTTAAAAACAAGAAAATAAAACATTGTGTAATTTCCAAAAACAAGAGAATAAAAAGTTTTGCCATTTTCAAAAACAAGAAAATAAAAACAAATTGCAATAATTTTCAAAAACACGAAAACAAAACATGCACTTTTCAAAACTTTTTCATCGCAGTCATCGCTATTATAATACTACCATTCTATTCCATTTTTTTAATAGATTATTTAAATCCTAGCTTAGGTTGAATGTAGGCCATTCGGATTCTTCATGTACCAATTATGTCATGCAAGAAATTAATTTTCATCTTAAAATTTGATAAATTTTATTAACTGATTTCGTTGAGGTGCTCCAACGTTGTATTGCTCAAGTTTTCAACAGCAAAGCTAAGCATTCCTGTACAATTTAAAACAAAATAAATATAATTAATGTTGTTATATCTTAGCGAATATAATCTCTGGCTTATACAGCATAACCTTACTCAATACATTTGATGCCATGTAATAATTTATCTGTACATTGATATTTTTATAATATTAACTTTAGTTTAAAATAAAAGCACGTAACGTTACAACCAACTGCATAATAATAAAACAAACAAAAATTTTCACACCAATTTTGGTTTCGTCCTTTTGAATGGTGTTCTTCAGCTTGTCCACTGTGGATAGTAATTTATCTGAAACCAACACATTCCATTCATAAATAATTATAAATAATATTTACATAACTATAGCTTGCCCTAAACTTACATCAACCGGTAACTGCGGCAACCGGTAACGCAACCGACCGTAGTAATGTTTATACTTTTACAACAGTTAATCGATCGTTTACAAGTTTCATCGTAAATAATTAGTATGTACAAATAACTGTAGAAATTATTATTCCTTTACCTTGAAAATCAATATTTTGATGCTTGTTGTAAACTACTAGTATTACACACGCCACCACACAAACTAAAACAATGGCAAGCTGAGTTTTAGTGATTTTGATTAATGTTTCTGGAGCAGATGCAGAACGACGAGTGTTTTGGTTGCTTTGAATTTCCAAATATTCTTGCTCATCATTTAAGTCATATTCTTCTTGGTCGTCAAATTGATTTTCTTCCACTTCGTTCTCTGACTCCAGCTCGTTGCCTCCTTCTAAATTAACATCCCGGTCCCGGTTTTGGTATGAACCTTGATGTTGGTTGGGGTTGGGAACGGCATCGTAAGGATTGAACTGACGGCTGCGAGCACGTGATGCCATGTTAATTTTGTAAAACCAAAGAAATTTGTTGATTTATTAATTATTAACTAATTAAATTAAAACTATAAGCACTTTTATCAATCGTATTTAAATTTCTAGATGGTATTAAAATTAAATTTATGATACAAATTGTTTGTGGTATAGCAGGTGAAAGAATAAATTGAATTATTTATTACATGACAGAAGATGACATCATAATAAATCATTTTTATCGCATAATTTGTATGGCATCCGGTCGCTTATCTTTAAATATGACAGATAACTCGATAAATATTTTGCACACGGATTATGACTAAGTAACTATCTCATCAAAAGGTATTTTTATATGCTGACTACTAGCGTCAATAAACTGTATAAACTTTACAGTATATCGATTATATAATAATAATTATTATTTATTTATTGAGTCGATATATCGATTATATGTACCTACATGTTATTTAATCACAACCAGATCAGATGACATAATTAGCAATTCAGCAACAGCGTAACATTAAAAAACACAATAACGCAATTATTTATTTTTTATGCAGCTATTTCATGATTAGTGTTTCATTTTGTAGTGAATTTTATTTCCTTGAAGTCCCGTCCTCTAAAACTAAAATCCTAGCCGATTTACTACTGTGGCAGTGTAACTACTGTTATAGTAATTTGCAAGTTATTGAGTCATTTTTTATTATAATATTTCTTATTCTTTAAATATTACACGATGCGTTTTAATGACTGCAAAAGTTTCTGCTTTTAATTCTTTTTTTTTGATGTTCAAAATATTCTATCTACGCACTTAAGAAAATATAATAATATTGAATGATCTACTAACACGTTTTCAAAATGCGCAGAATAATAAATAAGTAGTTTTTGAAAGTTCAAAATGTTCTATTTGTTAGAATTAGCAGTAATTTTTTAATCTGGTTAAAAATTGTAAATCTGACGTAAATACGGATAGCATTACGAGTAGTGATAATTCAATTATATTGTAATCGTTGAAAAAAGTTGAAGTTGCAAAATAGACGATTCTGAAAGTTGAATAAATTTATTATTTCTCCATGTTAAATATTTATTAATTAAATCGCTTGTTAAAAAATTTTAAATTGTGACCTCAAAAACTGCTACAAGTATGTAGGAAAGTTATAGCAATAAGTAATTATTAGTCTTACACAGGTGTAGAATAAAAATGTCATTGGTGTAGTCGTTGCCGTTAAACCCTCCAAAGAAAAATATTCGATCATTTAACACAACACAGCTGAGGCTTCGCCGGGGTGAAGGAGCCATTCCAGAGGCAACTACTTTCTTCCACTTCTGAGTTTCTGCTTGTTACAAAATTAAAGTAAAAGCATGTTTTTAATTTACTACAACATTGTTATCATAGAAAGTAAAACGTTACGCCACGAGATTCATAATAATTATCAGATCTTTATATTAAAACTGCCCTAAATGATATGAATGCAGATCATTTAAATGACATGCTCCTTTTATCTTAATCTCTGTGTACAAACCGCCGCAAATCAGAGCTGCTAAAGTTTTGGTTTCCTTTGATTTGACAGTAGCTCAAGTAGGAGATAAGTATGAAAGAACTATAGTAGGTGATTTTAATATAAATTTAAATGTTAATTCTAAGAAAGCGCTTGATCTTGTTAGCCTAGCAAACATCCATGGTCTACATTAAATTATCATAGACGATACTAGGGTAACAAATAGGACCAACACATTATTAGATCATGTCTATGTTAGCAACGATGGCGCTGTTAGTGCATCAGGAGTACATAGGTTAAGTTACTCTGACCTTGATTATTTACTGACTGGTGTACCACAGGGTTCTATATTAGGACTTTTATTATTTATTTTATTTATTAATGACATATCAGATGGTATAGATACCTCTCTTAATTATGCACTGTATGCACACGACCTGGTGATATATTCTGCAGATACGTCCCCAACTAATCTACAATGTACCATGCAAATTGCGTTGGACAATGTCAATAATTGGTTTGTATGCAACAATCTAACAATAAACGTTAGTGAATCTAAATTCATGCTTTTTATAAATCTTACGATGTAATTAGTGCGAACACGCTGCACCAATCCTCTCACGGTATACCAATGGCGCATGTTGACAAATTCAAATACTTAGGTGTTATTATTGACTCAAACTTGAATTTTATAGACCACTGTAGTTACGTTAAAATAAGAGTTTCTACAGCTATAGGAGTACTTCATAACCTTAAAAAATATTTAACTTTCAAAGTGTGCTGCATTATGGTAAATGCTTTTGTATTATCTGTAATTGACAATTGTTCACCTATCTGGGCTGTGCAGACGGACAATGACTATCAATCTACTCAAAACATTATTAGCAGAAGCATTGTAGTATTTTCACAAATTCCACTGTGGACTAAAAAGCCGAGGAAGAACAAAGTAAAAATAGACGAATCATTAGTTCTACAACTTGCTAACATGCTTTTAATTAGAGAACGTATAAATGACGTCATGTCAATTTTTGTATTTAAGTTTCTAAAATTTGGTTCGAATATTGAATATTTAAATAGGTTGCTCAAAATAAAAAAGATTGTAAGACCAACAAGGTCAGCTGACGGTATTTTGCTAGAGCAAAGTGTTAGTTTCTCTACAACAACATTTAAAAAGTCCTTTATATACCGTGCTGTGGCAACCTGGAACAGTCTACCAGTACATTAACGTAATACCGATTTATCGTTAGATAATTTTAAGTTATCGTTAAGTGCTCATATTATTACAAATAGGAAATGTAGAATGTTTACTATGTACATAGCCCCTTGATCATAGAATAATTTTAATTTTTTTTGTTTTCCTTACAACCATGCTGTTTTGTAACTTAAGTTGAATTTGATTATTGAAATTTGTAATATGAACCGAAATTGTGTCAATTATTGGAAATCAGTACTAACTATATGTAAGAACTGTGTAATTTAGACACTTGAATAAAGTTGAAACAAACAAACAAACAATGACAGCGACCGTCGTGTTCTCCAAAAATGTACATGTGATTACTATAGATAACTGTATATCAAAAATTTAAATGGACCAAAGATAATAAATTTATGAATTGAAGGTGTAACTTCTAAATATTTTTTTCCATGAATTTTCATAAAATTAGTCAAAAGTTGTTTAATCATAAGCAGAATGCAGGTATCGGCACGACGGAGTTTTTCCTTTTGCCTTGGAATATAATTATCCATTGCATTGATTTCGTGTCAAAAACGACTATTGTGTTCACAGTTTGATATTGCTGCTCACTTCAGCCACCAAAAACAAAAAAAATCTGTTTCTGTGAACTACTGCAGTGTGATACGATCTGCAGACTGGAGGTGTTCCCTGAAAACAAGATACAGAAAAATTGTGGTAATTAATTTATTACGCTTTTCCTAAAAACATAGAAGTGTTTGAATAAAAACAAATATTTTATTCCTTACCCTTGTTTTCAATACAGACTAATAAAATGTAACTAGATCCAAAGAATACAAATCATTTGTCATTTTTTTCCCGCCGAAAACTATCATTTTATTTTGTACCACAACTGCAGTGTGAGCGTGTCGTGAGGCAGGATTAGTTCCAGTCACAGTAGGTTTGTCCCACTGTCCGTTTTCAGTGTTGTATCGGTGAAGTGTGTAATCTTTATTTTTTTTGCCTGAGTCAATGCCGCCAAACATAAAAAATAATTTTTTAAATGCAACAACTGTGTGAGAGCGTCGTCACCTTGGTGCGTGGAAAATAGTTCTTAGACAACTTTCAGTAGCAACACTTGTCCATTTCATTGAAGTGTTGTCCACTTTTAGAGAAATCACATCGATTGGACCATGTGTTGCAAAATTCAAAACTCTAAAGGATCTCCCAAATGAATAAATTGAGTTTCCAATCCTTACTGCTGCATAGGCGTATCTTCTAGGGAAATTGTCTTTTTCAATTGACCAGCAACACTAGTAAAATTATTTAAATTCAGCTTTCGAAGTTGGTTAAAATATAAAAATAAACTACATGGGACATTTTCTTACCGTCTTAGGTGGTAACGTCGCTGCACTATCTGTATGTGAAACATCTTCTGTTTGTATTAAATATTCTTCATCATTCTTTGCCTTAATAGTTAAAAAAAAGTGAACAAAGTGTTTAAAAATAACACAAGTTCCACGGTGATAAGGCTACTTATTCTTAATCTAAATAAATTATTTAAATAATGTGTGAAAAACTCAAAACATTCTTAAATTTTCAATTACTACGGCAAGTACCACAAAAATATTTTAAAATTAAAAAAAAACAATTCAAAATTCAAGGCTATCTGTATAAAATTATGTTGCTATCTTTATTATAAAAACAGCATAAATAAATAATAAATAATAATTAAAGTATAAACCTTGCAAAGCTTCGCTGCGGCATGTTGAATTATTTTAACGTACACATCTCCCCCTGCAATTAGATCTCTACCAGCAATTGCACTAGTCAATGCTGTCATTATTTTTGAATTTCATCTTTTACAATATTAGTGACGTGATTTAAGTAAATAAAAATAAATACAATAAAATAGTATAATCTATTGACTTTAAATGCTGTGAGTTTATTTAATTAAATTTTTTTTTTTAAAGTTTTCTTCAACGTTGCTGATAATCCTAATTAATTGACTTTAATTTGAATTTTGTAAACACAAATACTAGCCCAATAAAGCAATTGTATCAGAGCAGGATGAACTAGATAAAATAAAATTAGAAATTTCATGACTTCGCACTCAACTAAGCCATGTGACAAATACAGCATCAAGTACATATCACTTCAAACATTTACATGAGTCATTAAAACTTATTAGAGGAATAACATTAAATAAAGAAGTGCCGTTTGCAAAAAATATGTGAGTCATCTTGTTCAGTAGTGACTGTACAGCTCATGCAGATATTTTCCATGACGTCATAGCCCTCGAGCACTCGAGCATTTTGGGTTGCTCTCAAACCCAGAGTACTGAACGACTTAACTTAAGTTGCTCTCAAACCCCCACTTTTGTATGGGTCTGAGAGCTTCAAGTAGTAGAAGGAGCCGATGCCTCAGCATTGGCTCAAACAAAGGAAAGGGAGCAGTAGCATTCAGTCCCTTTTGGCACTGCTCCCAGAGACCAACCAACCTTCCCAGAGTACGGACGTGTCCGCTCTCGAGTCTGACTCCAACTGTCCTAGTGAGACCATTTCCCTGCTCTGAGCTCTGAAAGTTCCGTTCCCGAAACCTTAACTCAAAATCATATATTTCCAAGTTTTGTATTATTGTAAAATCTGACGTTAATTTAATTGTTATTGGGTGTAATTAAGTGTTTTAGTGATTAATTAAAAATACTAAATTGGTACTTAATACCAAAACACAATCAAGTATCAAAACACCGGCATTTTATTCGAAATTCAGCTGCTACACCTTAATTTCACTCTACCCGGATACACCACATAACCATTAATTGCATCACGCTCCAGATTCTAAAGTGCACCATACTATAACCTTCCATATACCTTGCTAGTGCTTTTTTCACGCTATTTACGTGTAGTTAGCATTTGCATCCGTGGTCATTGATCTTTAGGCGGCTGTCATTATCCTCTAGACCTCCGCCACCCTCAAAAAGACATAGAAGACGGTCACCTGGGCATCACAAAAATCTCAACACCCCAGAAAAAGAGCTAAAGCAGCGGAACCGAAGGTATTGTCAGTACCACTGCTGCCTATTGCCCCGGTTCTGACGTTGGACAGATCTCACAGCCACGTTATGCTCCCAAGCACTTGCCTTGTGCTCCTAAGCACTTGCCTTGTGCTCCAAAGCACTCTCCTTGATCTCTCGAGCAGCCACTTTGTGCTCCCAAGCACTTGCCTTGTGCTCCTAAGCACTTGCCTTGTGCTCCAAAGCACTCTCCTTGATCTCTTGAGCAGCTGCCTGGTGCTCCCAAGCACTTGCCTTGTGCTCCAAAGCACTCTCGTTGCTCTCCTGAACAGTCGCCTTGTGCTCCTAAGCATCTAACTTAAGCTACCAACCACCTACTTTGTGCTCTTGAAAACCTGCCTCCTGCTCTTGATCATCTCTCCGGTGTTCACTAGTACCTGTCCATCCTTCACTTGCCCATTAGAAGCATTGAAGAGGACCACCGCTCATCAGCTTATAGCCACCTCAGACCCGTTTCCTCTGATCCAAGCCACTCTGTCTGCCCAAAATCAAAGTCTCACCAGGACCTCGTACCCGCCCAATCGTACACCATATACGCATCCACATCATTTCAAGGTCGGGCGGTCAGTCAGTCGGTCAGTTGGTCGGTATCCAGCTACCTGGTCCCAGACCCAAGCTCTGGTCTCATCTCAAGCTCAAGCACTGGTCTCATCTCAAGCTCAAGCTCTGGTCTCATCTCAAGCTCAAGCACTGGTCCTATCTCGAGCTCAAGCTCTGGTCTCATCTCAAGCTCAAGCACTGGTCCTATCTCGAGCTTAAGCTCTGGTCTCATCTCAAGCTCAAGCACTGGTCCCATCTCGAGCTCAAGCTCTGGTCTCATCTCAAGCTCAAGCACTGGTCCCATCTCGAGCTCAAGCACTGGTTCCATCTCGAGCTTAAGCTCTAGTCTCATCTCAAGCTCAAGCACTGGTCTCATCTCGAGCTCAAGCACTGGTCCCATCTCGAGCTCAAGCTCTGGTCTCATCTCAAGCTCAAGCACTGGTCCCATCTCGAGCTCAAGCTCCGGTCCCATCTCGAGCTCAAGCTCTGGTCTCATCTCAAGCTCAAGCACTGGTCCCATCTCGAGCTCAAGCTCCGGTCCCATCTCGAGCTCAAGCTCGGTCGGTCGCTCTCAAGCTCACATCGCACCGTCATACCAGACCAGCTTAGTCGGTCGGTCGGTATCAAGCTCACCTGGTCTCCGCTTGTCCCAGGACCTAATTTTCTCAGCTCATCAGGTCCCCAGCTCATCGGGTCCTCAGCTACCACCTGGTCCCAGCTCCCTCCTGGTTTCAGACCGAAGCTCTGGTCCCAGCTACCTCCTGGTCCCAGACCCAAGCTCTGGTCCCAACTCTCTTCTGGTTCCAGACCCAAGCTCTGGTCCCAGACCCAAGCTCTGGTCTTAGCTCTCATCTGATCCCAGCTCCAAGCGCACCTGCTTCCAGACCCACCTCAGCTCTTGGACCTGGTCTCCCATCTCTCCAACCTGGTCTCAAGCTTCTTAAACCTCATCCCAACAGCAACAAACCCAGATCTCACCACTGCAGCCAGCTCAATCCATCACATTCACCTACCTTGAAGCCGACTACAACACTCCCACCAACCTAATCAAACACGTCTTCATAGCGAATTAGGAATGAACCATCCTATCCTCTTATTTACACAGAGGACGTCCAGTTAGGGTGGACGTTAAGGTGCACCGGGACTTACGACCCCGCCTAAGTGTGCATACCCCCTATCACATCTCGTGCAAGGAAATAGAGTACTAGGTACCTTATGTATCATATTACTTTATTGGTAAAGATACAAGAGTAGCAACACATAATTATACTATAGACATAATTAATTATATAAATATTTGTACTGCCTATATAAATGTTTACATTGAGGAGGACGCGACAACCTTTGTGATATAGTATGTAACACTTTTAAAAATTTCTGGCTTCTTATCTACTTATATGCGATTGGTATTTACATGAACAAGCTTATTAGGTCTTAATTGTGCTATTAGTACAAAAAAAAATAAATGACTAGTTAAGTTTTCTTTGAACATTTTTGGCTAGCATTTTATTTCGAGGCTGTTACGAGCAACACTTAATCACTCGGGTCTATACAAACAATGATATTTTTTGATTCATAATTTTTTGTTGTACTGTCGACAGGCGAAAGCAACGACAGTAAATCGACATACAGCAAATTGTGCTGAAATTAACACAATGCACACCTCATATATACCAATGGTCGAGTGTGAAACTCTTATTCCCTCAAATTCTCTTAATATTGCTCCACCAAATACCATTCCAACAAAGGCAAAATGCAAAAGGTCCAAAATCATATAAATCACGAGCAAACCAGCACTTTTCTATAGTAATAATTAAATAAAACAAAATTAAAAATTCTTTTTTTACCGTTTTTAGAATTATTCCTAATTTCTACTAGAACTTGAAATTTATTTTTTAAAAAAGGGTTAATTACCCTGTGTTTAACTAATTAATTATATTTTTCACCTATCGTTTTGGGGGAAAACATTTAAATTAATACACGTCATTTAAAAGGCAACTTTTTAATTAGTGCTGTTGAAAAATGGGATTGTTTGTTAAAGTAAAATGTTACCGAATCAATTGTAAAAATGTAATTAAGTGAGGAAAGTCTGTCGGTGAGACTTAGCTGCTCAAAACCTTAGATTAATAAATGTTTTATAATGTAATTAATAATAATTATTATGTGCATGTTTCTGAGTGTAAACATTTTCTTACGCATGAAATTCCAAGTAAGAGAAAAAACCCCCAGAATATTTGATGACAAAGGAAGATTACTAAAATGAAAAAGAAAAAAAATGTCACCATAAGAGAACTAGAATAAATAATCGTAAATCGTAATAAACTAGCCGTCCACCCGATGTGTAGTAATTGCCGTAGTAACGTAGTAAAAAAGTAACTACAGTGGAAAATAGCTGTGGAGTGGTAACTTTAGTAAAATTCAAGTTTACTTTTTTCAGACCTCCACAGCTATTTTCCACTGTAGTTACTTTTTTACTACGTTACTACGGCAATTACTACACATCGGGTGGACGGCTAATATGTTTTAAAATTGTAAAATGTAAAAATAAACCAAATTGACGTGGACAATAGCTGGTAAAAAAGAGGAAAGTAATTTTAGTGAATAAAATATAAAATATTTCCAAATACTAAAGGATGTATGTAACATCTTCATGAAATCGCCTCTGACTTTGATTCCAAATATGGTAGGATAAAAAGTAAGTAAGTCAATATTTCCTTCATAATACATTCAGTATTCTGTATCCCAAATTATTGTTAAAGTAATAAAGCAGCATACCTGTTAACAAAATAAATAAACGGTTTAAGTGATAGAATTAGAATATTAACAAAGAATTATTATTATTATTTAATAGTCACTATAATTTAATTCGTATTTATTTTATGTTTGTTTATTTTAAATAACTATGTTTTGTCGTTTTGTGCAGCCTACCCGATAAACATTTTTGGTCGTGCAGTCGTCGGTACGTAGTCAAATTTTGACGTCAAATGGTCAGAGTAACGTCAAAAACAGACGTCTCTCTCACGTCGAAATGTCCGCTATTTTATCGTCAAGTTAACGTCACAATTTGACGTCCACCAGACGGTACTATTAACGTCCACCAGACGGTACTATTAACGTCCTTCCAACGTTAATCCCTAACATCCTATAGACGTAAAATTCCAACGTTAATATAACGTCAATATCAAATTTTATGTGACTAAATTACCCCCCAACGGGGGAACGGGGTATAGAGAATTGCAATGCAATTGGCATGTATTCTCACATAAAGTAAACACAGAAGCACCAAACTAGTACTTGACATCTTTAAATTCTTTTCTAACATACTAATAAAATTGGAAAACTTTACTACTTTGCTTTTTAAGTTTAAATGAATTAGGATTTCACTCGCTTAACATGTAAAATTTAATTTTTAAGTTTTGCACCTACACTGCACAGCTAGTTTTAAAAAGCAGGAATAACAAACTATGAATATGATAAGTACAGTTAAATAACACCATTTGAAAACACAATTGGATTTATTCAAGGAGCAAGGAGCACTATCAATGGCTATTGTGTTGGCTGGCAGCTTCGTGCGTAAAAGCAATGGTATAATTCAAAACTTTGATGTTGATGAATACAGATTGTTAAATTGAATTGAAACTTCAGGTCACATGTACAATACCAATGAATAAACAAAAGCGTAAAATTGTCTGCAGCTTGACCATGATTTTACCAGTGACTATAACCAGAATTAGCTTCTGCAATTACATTGCAAAGTTAACTACAGTTTGTGCACATTTTCGAGGGAGCACCTTTTTTAAGTGTTAGCTCGGCTGAGGGTATTGACATCCTCGTACTGAGACAGATGGTGAGATCAAGGCATGAGTCAGGTCAATCAAAGAATTTAGTATATTGACTTCACAAACATTAAACAAAATACGCTGTTGTTCTAGCTTATAGTTCGGAAAATACTTCAACACAAGGCTACCATTCTACGATTGTACCTGTGACCTCCTCGAATTCATTTTACTTTTTATTTGTTGGTTTGTCTCTTATGAACTTCAAACAATTATTTGGTAAAAAAAACTACAGACATGAACTACACCAATTGCTGCAGCAGTTAAAAGTTAGCTGTGATTCCTAATTACTGCCAACTTTAAAAAAAGAAAATATGTAAGCCCGATCCGCAGGACGCAAGAAACTGATACGACCAAGTCCAAAGTCACGGCGAAGCACCCATGTCGTGGCTTTCTCGGTATAAATTAGAACTGTGCTAGAATCTAAAACTGCTCTAAACTTAATTTACACTAACTTTACTAAATTAAAATGGATTTCTAAAGTAAAACTTATAAATCTAAATCCTGACTTTGGCTGCTTCTGGTTTGTACTTCATCGACATGGTTTTATTTTGTAAATCTGCGCTTCGAAAGACGTAATTGTTTATGCGCATGACTGAACTAAGCGGTAGCAACGTCAGTTAGAGGTTGGGCCAACGTCAAATTTAGACGTCAAGGTATGGTAATTATATGCGGTCATATTGACGTTATTCGTACGACGTTAAAAAACTCTAGTCCAGTTGACGTTGGCTTGACGATAACTTTCGACTGCAATTTTTAGGTTGGTCAGCTGGACGTCAATTAACGTCTCTGACCAAAATTTGACGTCAATACGACTAATGCATGTTTATCGGGTGGTAATTTTCTTACGATTCCGAGTAGTGCAAAAAATACAGTCCACTTTTCAGGATTAAAACAACAATCCAGCGGTTTTTCAATATTTCTAGGAGGCTGACGAGTTATTATTGGTACTAATGCCGACGGTGCTAGACCGCTACTCGGTATCACATGATTTGCGCATGACTCAAAAAATGAATTTTTTGGTAAACTAGGCTCTAATGAGAGATTATCACATTCATAACTGTTACTTTGCATTATGTGAGATCAAGTTCACTACCTACGATATTTGTTTTTTTTTAAATTTAACTCAACACATTTACTCAACGACTACTTAATAATCAGTTGTACTAAAATTTAAAAAGATATAACAATAAATTAATAGTTAAACTAACCATAAAAACTCACAAAGAAGGGAGTAGAGTTGAAATGTGGAAAGTAATATGCTGAATCTTTATTTTGTGGTCAGACACTGGCACTGTTACAACTAAAGAAAATGTAGTTTAAGGCATGACTTTATTATTGAGATTAGCCAAAAAGAGGAGAGTCTCAGCGCCCTTGAACATTCTACACATGCAATTTTTAAGAGTTGAATGAGCATTCATAAGCATCCAGTCATAATTATACGCACAACTGCATTGGTTTTCTGCAAATATCTAAAGTGGTAATACACGTATAGAAAATTAACGCAATAGTAATTATTTTAGCATGCATAATCAAATGAGACCCTACATATGTAATAAAATGACTACTAACTATCCATCGTATTAATCTCCATCTCTAGTTGCAACATATTATACGTAAAATACTTTCCTAGCAATGCATTTCTACCATGCGAGTGTAATTACTATACAAGTTTCTACAGACTTTAGGTTCAACTATAATTATGTATTCAAGTAGGACAAAGCGTTGTTGCACATTTAAGTAGAAGGCAAAGTTGTTTTTCTAATGAGAGAAATATTGCCGGAAATATTTCCGCATATATAATTAATTAGTACATTGGATCAGTGATAAATAATGATGTTGTTTCTGCCACGGAAATATTGCCGGAAATGTTTTCGCTAAGGAAAATGTTTTCAACCACAATTGTCGTCATTACGCAATAACGCATTACGGCAGCTTCTGTTAAGGTATTTTATTGAAAAACAGTTTTTCTGCATAATTATGCAATAATCGAGACAAAACTCGGACTTTTAAAATTTATCAGCGCTAAATCTAAAGCGTGATTTCCAATCTGATCCATAATATTAATATGTGAGTAGTTAGTTTATGTCGAATAATTTAATAAACTTAATTTACTGATTTTGTTTAGGTGCTCTTACGTTGTATTGCCTAATTTTTTTATTAATACTTGAGTCAATTAACTGACAATGCAGTCTCACACTTCACCGTTACTGTTGTTATGGCCACATAGCCAACAATCAGAGTGAATATTACATAATTACTGTATTTGTCACAAGAAGGCGACTTTAGTATTCATTCCATGTTTTTATAAAGTGCAAAATTTGTCATGTGCCTAGTGCGTTTTACTGGTTGCAAATCTTGCATATTCTTAATACTGCTTGTAAGTACAAAATACTCTATTTACATACTCATAAAAATTATTAAATGATCTATTTACACGTTTTATACAGACGCAGAATATTGTATTATTATGTTAAAAAAGTCCAAAATGATCTATTAATTATTTTAAACTGTTTGTTTTTATTTCTTAAAAGTGCGAAAAAGTTTTTTACATAAGTAATTTAGGAATTATTGAGTTAAAAGCGTAAAGTGAGTATTGTATTTTGGTTTGCTGTAATTATAAAATGTTTATGAGCCATTGTAAGTATTTTCTAGCGTTACGTCTAATAATAAAAAGTAAATATATATTACAATACAATTGGCAGTAATTTTTTAACGTGGTAGTAAGTGTGACGCGGATAGAGTTTGGATTGCAATGAAGTATTATTTCAGTGCTAAACTATTCAGTGAGACAGGTTACAGTTACGAATCAGACGATTCTAAAAGTTACAAAAAAGTATGTATTTCATTTTAAACATTTACTACATAAATCACGTCTTCTAAATTTTCAAAAATTGTCATTAAAATTGCTACAAATTATGTTTTAAAGTTACAATTTTTAGTGTTAATCTTACAAAGTTGTAAAACAAAAGTGTCGTTTGTGTATTCTTTGCCGTTAAACCCCCCAAAGAAAAATATTCGATCGTCTAACAAAACGCAGCTGAGGCTTCGCCGGGGTGAAGGAACCATTCCAGATGCAACTACTTCCTTCCACTCCTGATTTTCTACTTGTTACAAAATTCAAGTAAAAACATGTTTCTCATTCACTACCAAATTAATATCAAAGAATGTAAACCTTTATGCCACGAGATTCATAATAATTAGAATTTTTATTCATAAACTGACCTAGATGATATGAATACAGATCATTTAAATGACGGTGACCGTCATGTCCTCCGAAAATGTACATGTTATCACCATGGATAACTATAAATAAAATGAAAATACAAAACAATTAAAATTTAGGTTAGAAAAATCAAAATTGCAAAAGTGATTCCACAATATTAGTTATCACAAGTTTATTAATTACAAGTAGAATGCAGATATCGACACGACGGAGTTTTTCCTTTGGCTTTAGGATATATCCATTGCATTCTCTTCGTGTCAAAACCGACTATTGTGTTCACAGTTTGACATTGGCGCTCATTCCAGCCACCAAAAATAAATATGAATCTGTCTCTGTGAACTGCAGCAGTGTGATAGGATCTGCAGACTGGAGGTGTTCCCTAAAAAATGATTTTAAAAGAATGTAATAATTAATTAAATACACTATTATTTATTAAAACATTGCGATTATTAAAATACAAAACAATATTTTATTCCATACCCTTGTTTTTAATACAGACCAATCAAATATAGTAAGGTCTAAAGAATACAAATCATTCGTCATATCTTTCCCGCCAAAAACTATCATTTTATTTTGTACCAAAACTGCAGTGTGCGCATGTCGTGAGGTAGGAATAGTTCCAGTCACAGCAGGTTTGTCCCACTGGCCGGTTTCAGTGTTGTATCGGTAAATTGTGTTGTCTATATTTTTCTTGCCCGAGTCAATGCCGCCAAACATAAAAATAAGTTTTTTGAATCCGACAACTGTGTGAAAACGTCTTTGCCGTGGAACTTGGAAAATAGTTCTTAGACAACTATTAGTTGAAACACTTGTCCATTTTATTGGATTTTTGCCCAATTTTAAAGTAATCACACTAATAGGACCATCTGTTGCAAAATTCCAAGCTCTGAAGGATCCCCCGAATGAATAAATTGAGTCTCCATTCGTAACCGCTGCGTGGGCGTACCTTGTAGGGAAGTTGTCTTTTTCAAATGACCAGCAACACTAGTAAAAATATTTTATTTTAGTTTTGAACGTTGATAATATTAAATAAATATAAATTAAAAGGGACATGTTTCACCGTTTTAGGAAGTAACATCTCTGCAGGATCTAAAAGTGAAGTGATCCCTGTTTGTAAAACGTCCCCATCAGTCTTTGCCTTAATTGAACATTAAAAAAAAACGTAAACATCAAAGCTTAAAAAAAATAACACATGTCCCACGTTGATTACGCTGCTCATTGAAAATCTAAATATCTTATTTAAATAATGAGTAAAAAACACCCTTAGCTATTTATATACTGCGGCAACTACATACCACAAATATTGTTTACTATGTAAAATTTGCTGCTGATTAACATTGTTGTATTTGTTTTGGCAAAAACTTTACTTTTGAGACTTTTGACCCTACTTTGTGTCTATTGTCAAAAATTAAAATTATTGCCTATTTCTTTAAATTACTTTTTATAATGCAGAATTTACTAGTTTTTATTGTAGTAATAAATCTCATAGCAAAAAACTTGTTTTTGACCCCTATTTTGGGTTAAAACAAAAATAAACTGAAAAAAGGGGCCACAAATATGTTCGTTTGACAAAGTAAGGACCGCCACTGTAATCAGCAGCAAAAATTACCCTGGATTTGTAAATTTTAAAATATTACACTGTGGTTCAATTGTTGACCTGAAATTTAGGGGTCAAGTTTTAACATTTAAGAAAAGTGTCTTTAGAAAAGTTGTTCGACTTGAGATTCTTCACAATATTTGTGAGTTTTAGAAAAATCTATCATGTAACATGGTAATATTTTTTTAGCACAGAGCGCTTTAGTTCTTGCTTAAACTGGATAATTATGGGCCATAGGAAATCTTTACAGACGACATTTTACATTTTTTTAACTACTCTACGATGCATTGTGTGACAAGAGAATACTAAATTTTGAGATATTTACAATTTAATTTTTAATGTGCAAACTCTGCTATACCTATTAATGAATTCGTATTCCATATATAATTAAGGGTTTACGTTGGGAGGTACGGCGAACTTTGTAATATGTCGTTCAAGACTTTCACATGTTACTAGCTACATACATATGTACCTATATGTGATTAGTTATTAGACCTACAAGCATAAATGACCTCAATTATGCTATCATTAAAAAGAAACCACTGGCTTAAGAAATTGAATGTTAGTAAAGAATGTAGTTTATTCTTAAAACCTCATACATAATTAACTATATTTACGTTTTCTTAAAATGTTTTTGCTAGCTTTTAATTTCAAGGCTATCCCAGTAGAATCTTCTGCTGCATGCAGTAGTAGCAGTGGAAAAAGAGTGAGTGCCAAGCTCTGTATTAGTTGTGTAATCAAATATGTAGGTATTTGTATTACAGTGTGTAATTATCTATTACTTTAGGTTTTAGCTTGTAAATAATTATTTATTCAACGTTCCACAAAATAATAACAGTATTTTTTTCTTTGAATTTATTAAAATATAAAAGTCAGTATTTTTAGTGTAATTTTATATAAATGGAGAATACTTTTCAACATGGACAAACTAGATGTTGTACAGCAAGTGAGAGTTCATTGTGCATTGGATTCTTCCAGGCAGTAATTATTTAATCAGTAATTATTACATTTTGAATTTTGTTTTATCTGAAAAATGTCATCATTTCTTTAAGTACAAAGTCACAGTGTGATTATGTCAATTTATTACTACATAAGTATTTCATTTTTGTGTTTAATATATCACAGACTGGCAGTCTAGTTAAACTTGTTATCCTTGTGCTAATATTTTCCGGAGAGGTCACGCACATAACATGTAATTAATTACATTTTAAATAGTGCCGAATAATTACATTACAGGGTAATGTAATCTAGAATTGTAACTATTACTTTTTATTATAAATTTAGCTCATAAATTATTTTTCAAATTAACAAATTAAAAATATAATTATTGTTGCAGTTAAAGAAAATTATTGGACCTTTTTTCATACTGTGCTTGCCCCGGAACTAATAAGTTGTTTGATTCAGTTCTTGTCTGGCTTAGTTTTGATTTGGGGTGTTGAAAAGGTTTGGATTTTGAATTAAATTAAAAGCATGATTAATTATATTATAATTATCCTTTATATAGTTTACAATGTAGAATAATTACGGGAAAAATTGTGTCTGAATTAAAATATATCCAGCTTATGCACCCGATTAAATAACTTTAACAGGGGAACCTTCTCAAAATTACAGCCTGGTGGGTTCTACAAGTATGTTGTTTGGCCATAGCTGTTTTAAGTATTGGAGGTTCAGCTATTTCGGATTTTCCTGGTTTTACAGTTATTTTCACACTTAAAATACTAATGATTTGTTCTTACATTTGGGCTGTAAACACTTATCGACAAGGGTTACTCAACCATTTACCATGAATTTGATTATGTAGGATTTATTTTGATTTTTATAATTAAGTTTAATAATGTCGTCAAGATAAATACATGTGTCTTGATAAAAAACAAATATAAAATGGCTAAAAAAAGGTAAATATTTGTTACATGCTAGTAGTTGTTTCTCTTAAAAACTGTGATTTTTACTTAATTAGAAGTGCATTAGTAAAAAAAAATGTTTTATTATCGATGCTTTTGCATCGACAAAGCCGACGATATGTATTAATTCCATAATTACTTTTAATACAATGCAATGTATGTTTTAATTTAATTTTTCATGCATAACCCTATGAGACGAATCCCTTCCTAACGGAATAATTTTTTACAAGCAACATTAACTCAGATCTCTACAAACGATGATACTTTTGGATTTTCAACTGTTGGTTGTACTGTCGACAGGAGAAAGCAACAAAAGTAAATCGACATACAGCAAGTTGCGCCAAAATCAACACAACGACCACGCTGCCCACCTGATTGGGAAAAAACGTCGAGCGTGAAACCCCTATTGTCTCAAATACTCCTAGTAATTACTGCTCCACTGAATGCCATTCCAACAAAGACAAAATGAAAAACGTCCACAATCATCCAAATCACGAGCAAACCAGCACTCTCCTATAGTAATTATTAAGTGAATATAAAAAAATTAAAAATATGTTTTTGTATTTTTAGAACTATTTCTAATTTCCTATAGAAATTCTAATGTCATTTTAAAAAGAAAAACTGTGATGATTTTCCATTTTTAGAATAAATCTGATAAATCTAATAAAACTATATTTGCCACTTTTTTTGGGGGTAACATATTCAGGGCCGTGCTTTGAGGGCAGCGCAGGCAGCCCCCGCTGCCTAAATTTTTTAAAAACTTGATTTTTTGAATTTATGAAATACGTCGATTTCCGCATAGATGTTTGCAGACATAAATTTGCCCATAAATATATTCTATGAAAATTCTTAGATTATTATACTACAGCTACAACAAACACTATCAAACCCATTGCACAAATTCCCTCTGTCAAAAGCAGGAATCTTCTACTTTCACAGCCTGGCCCCTGCGTTGTATATCTTTTTGTTCCGATGAATAATTAATATACACTTTGAAAATGCCATCTACCCCGATGAGCTTTTGAAAGAAATACTTTACCAAGAGATTACCCTTGATGTTCCCGTATCCGAAATTACTAAAAAATCAAGCATCGTGCTACTTCGGGTATTAGCGAAATTCAAAGTGTACATAACAATGTAATTTACAACTTTTCACTTAAAAAAATCCAAGTGCCCGGCACATAGTAAATATTTCAATGAATTTCAGCAGCTTTGTATGTTGCGACACAATACAGAAAGTGTACTTACATTCTTCAAACTTTTTGTGGCAAGTACTAAGACATACATGAGCTGCAGTGCAAATTTTGGGAACAATGAAACACAATATTTATGCGCCACAATTTGTTATGTCCCAATATTTAACATGGCTTAAAGGGTGAAACAAGTATTATTGATTGTGCTCCAAGGATTGCAGTTTTCAACGCACTGGCATAATGTGAACGTAAGTATGCTCAGAATTACCTGGGCATTCACCCTCATATGCAACAAAAGGCCAATTTTTTTAAACCTGTCGCGCGCGAAATTTCAAAAAACCCAAATTTTCAAAATATTTATTTTTGTTTGATTTTGTAATCCATGCCGACTGGTAGCTCCTACAATTCCACAGCACATGCCAAGGAATCGTTTGCAATGTCCGCAAACCAAGAAAACGTTTGTGATGTCCTTAGGTGTACCAAGGAAACGTAAGTGATGTCCTCGTTCATGTAAATAAAATGTTTGTGATGTCCTGTTGCATGCTGAGAAACGCTTGTAATTTATTAAGATAAGCCAAGAAAACGTTTGTGATGTTCTTGCTTGTGCCGAGAAAACGTTTGGGATGTGCATGGTTGTGCCGAGGAAACGTTCGTGATGTCCTTGTGTTTGCCAGAAAAATGTTTTTGAGATCCTTTTACATTGTCTGGAAACGCTTTTAAATTATTGAGGTAGACCAAGAAAACGTTTTTAATGTTCTTATGTATGCCAAGGAAACATTTGAAATGTCCATAGGTGTGTCAGCAAAACGTTTGCGATGTCCTTGCACATGTCAAAAACCGTTTCTTATTCATTTAAGTCAGCCTAAAAACGTGTAAGATGTCCGTGTGCATGTCAAAACACTTTTGTTTTGCCCTTGTGTCTGCCAACAAAAAGTTAGTGATGTCCTCAAGTATGCCAGAAAAACGTTTTTGACGTCCTTGCACATTGCTAGTAAACGTTTGAAAAGTCGTTGTACATGCAAAGAAACGTTTTTTATATATTTAGGTAAACTCAGGAAACGTTTGTAGTATTCGTGGAGCAACCAGAAAAACGTGTGTGATGTTCTCAGTGGAGCTAATTAATCGTTTGTGATGTCCTTTGAGAAGCCAAGTAAAAGTTTGTGATGTCTTTATGAACCTAAGAAAACGTTTGTAATATCCTTAGGGGAGCCAAAAAAACGTTTGTAATGTCCTTGGAGGAGACAATGAAACGTTTTTGATGTCCTTAAAAAGGCCATTGAAACGTTTGGGCTGTCATTAAGGAAGCCCAGCGAACGTTTTTGATGTTCTTAGAGAACCCAAAGACACGTATGTGATGACCTTAGGGATGCCAAGGTAACGTTTGTGATGTCCTAAGGGAGGCCAAAGAAGCGTTTGTGATTTCCTTGCGAAGACAAAAAAACGTTTGTGATGTCCTCGGAGGAGCCAAGGAAATGTTAGGTATGTCCTTGGGATAGCCAAGGAAACGTTTGTGATGTCTTTGTGTATGTCACTAGAACTAGTTGAGGCCTCACGCGCTTTGCGCAATTTTGTTGCTTAGGTAGAGCGCCACCCAGGTGTTCGCCTTGGGCGCCAGTTGCCCTAAGACCGGCCTTAGCTCAGGCTGTGTTTTTTTGTTTTTGACGACCATAATGTATAAATTTGAGACGCCCTTTGCCGCCATTGTGAAGGCAAGACACTTTTCAGTTTGCCTATAAAATCGGCTGTCTGTAATTTTGGAAATATAGTCAGACATCTATCAGTTTTATTAAAGGCAGTTTATCCAACAGTTTGCTTGAAGGCCGGACATCTATCAGTTTTCTTAAAGGCCGTTTACCCACCAGTTTGCTTAAAGGCTGGACATCTATCAGTTTGGTTAAACAATGGACCTCTATCAGTTTTCTTAAACGATATGCATCCATCAGTTTGCTTTAAGGCCAAGCATCCATCTGTTTTCTTGAACAGATATCTGCTAGTTTGCTCAAAGACTGTATATGTATCAGTTTGCCTGAAGTCGGACATCTATCAGTTTGTTTTAACGCCGGACATCTATCAGTTTCCTTACACGTTAAACATCTATCAGTTTGCTTAAAGGCTGGATATCTATCAGTTTTATTAAACAGTGGAAATCTATCAGTTTGCTTAAAGGCCGGAAATCTATCAGTTTCCTTAAACGGTGGACATCTATTAGTTTTCTTGAACGGTGGTCATCTATCAGTTTTTTTAAACGTAAAAATCTATCAGTTTTCTCGAACAATAGACATCTATCAGTGTCATTGAACGGTGAATATATATCAGTTTGCTTGAAGGACGGACATCTATCGGTTTCGGTAAACAGTGGACATTTATCAGTTTTCTCAAACAATGGACATCTATCAGTTTGCTTTAGGGCTAGACATCTATTCGCTTGCTTTAGGGCCGGACATCTATCAGTTTGCTTTAATGCCGGACATCTATTAGTTTGCTTAAATGCCGGACATTTATCAGTTTGCTTCAATGCCGTAAATTTATCAGTTACGTTAAAGAGTGGCCATCTATCAGTTTTCTCGAACGGTGGACATCTATCAGTTTCCTTGAACGGTGGATATATATCAGTTTGCTTGAAGGATGGACATCTATTGGTTTCGTTAAACAGTGGACATTTATCAGTTTCCTCAAACAATGAACATCTATCAGTTTGCTTCAGGGCCGGACATCTAACAGTTTGCTTTAATGCCGGACATCAATTAGTTTGCTTCAATGCCGGACATTTATCAGTTACCTTAAACGGTGGACATCTATCAGTTTTCTTGAACAGTGGACATCTATCAGTTTCCTTGAACGGTAGATATATATCAGCTTGCTCGAAGGACTGACACCTATCGGTTTTCTTGAACAGTGGATATATATTTGTTTGCTTGAAGGCCGGACATCTATCAGTTTTGTTGAACAGTGGACATCTAGCAGTTTCCTTAAACAATGGACATCTATTAGTTTGCTTCAATGCCGAACATCTATCAGCTTGCTTCAATGCCGGGCATCTCAATTTCCTTTAACAGTGGACATCTGTCATTTTTCTTAAACGGTGGACATCTATCAGTTTTGTTGAACAGTGGACATCTAGCAGTTTCCTTAAACAATCGACATCTATTAGTTTGCTTTAATGCCCAACATTTATCAGTTTCTTTAAACGGTGGACATCCATCAGTTTTCTTAAAGGCCGGACATCTATCAGTTTCCTTTAACGGTGAAAATTTATCAAATTGTTCAAATACTGGACATCTATTAGTTTTATTGAACAATGGACATCTATCAGTTTGCTTTAAGGCCGGAAATTTATCAGTTTGCTTCAATGCCAGACATAAATCAGTTTGCTTTAAGGCAGGACATCTATTAGTTTGCCTAAAAGTCGGGCATCTGTCATTTTAGAAATGAAGTAGATTATCTTTTAGCTAACTCTAAAGCCTGACATCTATCAGTTTGTTTAAAGGCGGTTTATCTACCAGTTTGCTTGAAAGCCGGACATCTATCAGTTTACTTGAAACCGGACATCTATCAGTCTGCCTGAAAGCCGGAAATCTATCAGTCTGGTTTAAGGCCGGACGTCTATAAATTTGCTTATAGTCGAGCGTCTCTGTTTTTCAATATTGCCGGACACGTATTGAAGGCCTGACACTAATTAGTTTACTTATGTTTTAGTTGGACATTTATTAGTTCAATTGCATAGGCTGATATGAATCGAATTATTTTGTTAGTCTGACATCAATAAGTTTGCTTGTATAGCTGGAAGTTTATCAATTCGATTGTATATTCTGACATCAATAGATTCCATTTCGTAATTGTTCAGTGTGGCTATATATACAGGCCTTTACCAAAGTCTGTATAGTTTGACAACTAAGTTTTCTTGTTGAGTCTGATATCTATCAGTTTTCTAGTCTGATTTGATATAACTCACTTTGCTACTAAAGTCAGCTATTTTTAAGTTTACTTTCCATGGTCAAGAAGCTGGATTTGCTTGCAAAGGCGAACACTTAAGATCTATCAGATCATACGTAGAGAGTAAGCTTTTATAGTAGGACATTTTTTAGGGTTATTGGGCTGTCAGACGTGTATCAGCATCGTTGTATAACTTGACACATATCAGTTTCCGAATGATGTCCGCTATCTGATAACGTATAAAGTTAGACACACCCAGGCAGCATTTGAAGAGTTTTTTGGCAAAACGTGATAAGTCCATCAAATCAAATTTTACAGGAACAACGAAAAATGAATAAATGGTAACAGGTAAAGTTTTTGCAATTCAATTTTTTCTACAGGTACTGCATCTGACGACTCGTAATTACAAGTAGTTTCATAATTCAAGACGGACTCTGGTATTTCTAAAAAAATTTAAAAAGTTTTAATTTGTGGACTTATCCCGTTTTGCCAAAACATCAATAACTTACCATGCAGTAAAACGTCCGTGACATGAAATTTTAATCGGTTTTAATGAAAACAAACTTTTTCTTAAGTTTTTATCTGTCATTGCATAAAAACATTACCGCATAGCAATTTTTTTCTACAAACTACAAAAACACTTTAAAACCAAATTTAAATCAGAAATACAGCTTTTAGGTGGACGTATCTCGCTTTGCAAAATTTAATTTATTACACCTATCCTGTTTTGCCAAAACACGAAATTTGGGCTATTTGTTAAAATTGCTTTGGTTGAACTTTGACCTTTACCATTGAACACAGTCATGTATGTAGTTAAATAGAAATAGAACAAATAACACAATCTCATTTTTTTTAAAATAGACTTATCATGATTTGCCAAAAAACTCTTTCTTTGCTGAAAGCTTTGAGGAATATTCGTTAAACCATTTTAAGGGCAGTATTTCCTTTAAGATATCAAAAATAGTCAAACTTGCCTTTCTGAACTACAAACTATCGCTTATGTTCATAAATGTTTGTTTAAGGAATCCAAGGACAACTTCTATAATCCTTATTCATCTGTAGCTTGTAACCCTAGCAATACTTAATGTGCAGTCGAGATACAGATTCAACAAACTTAGGTTTTGAAAATAGCCCTTTAGGTTTTTGGTGAATAGGGAAACGTTATTAGGTTATTTTTGGCAGAATATAATTCTACGCAAAACATTTAAATCTTACTCAAATCTGTGTACTGCGTAAGTGATTTTATGCAAAAAGATTTACCTTGCTCCAAGCGATTAAAACTTCATGTCACGGACTTATTGTTACAGGTTAAGGAATTGATTTTTTGGCAAAAAGGGGTAACTGGGCAAACTAAAATTTTCTAATTTTTTTAATTATTCCAGAGTGAAATATTACGATTTTTGTTTGACGTAATATCCGCAGCGCGCACTGACCCTCCCCCCCCCCCAGGAAAAATAATTTGGCTGCCTAAAAAAAATACCTAAGCACGGCCCTGCACTTTAGACTCTCACACCCACCCCGTTCAACTCCCCCAACGCCCCACCAAGCCCCATCCCCCCACTGCCCACAATCCAGAGCACTACTAGCTGATTTCAAATTGATTAAGTGTAATTATAAAATATAATCCATAATCATTTTTAATGTGCAGTGAAATCGGCTTATAAAGAATCCGCTTTAAAGGGAAAACCGGCTGCAAGGGACCCATTTGAAATATTTAGTTACCCAGCTATGCTTTCAATGTTAAAATAATCCGGATATAAGGGAACCGATATAAGGGATAATTAGATTATGAGGGACTAAAAATGGACCATTTTTTGGAAAATTAGGTCACTTATAAGGGAAATCTGTTAAAAATTATTAAAAATGCATGGGGAAATGTATGATCGAAGTAGTGAAGGCCTACTGTATGTGAGCAAATAACTCATTTTGGCTTATCAAAGCAAAACATTTAAATTATCTTACATTTCAGTAGTCGTATTTATAGATTACAAGGCTATTAGTCATGGAAGTTCTGAATTTAAGCCTAAACTTGGATGCTTCATTCAGTTTAAAATTTCTACGAAGAGTATAAGGAACTCGTTTACCATGAAAAAAAGTATGAAATCGTTAATTTAAATAATCTGAAGCAAATAGATAGGTGCAATCAGAAAAACTTAAATTAGTTCAAGCGTAATAAGTCGAATAAGGCAAGAGTTATTTAATTTGACGTGCTCGTCAAAATCAAAATAAAATCAAGCCAACTACAGTAACTGACTTTTTTAAATAGTTCATACATATTATATGTATAATTGGACAAAGCTGTATATATTATTACCTTGCTTAAGCTAACATTAAAAATTAAATCTCAGTAATGATGTGTCCGCTTACAAGGGAAATCCCTAAAACTGTTACAAGGGCATCCGGGTATAAGAAACAGAATTTGCCGGCCCCGCGGAGTCCCTTACAAGCGGATTTCACTTTATATGTATTTTTGAAATTCAATGCAATAATCC